>JAZHFQ010000104.1:0-41248 GCA_038387885.1 Spodoptera picta | reverse complement strand
TATTATATATTATATGTTTGTAAACGCACCTACGACACAGGAGAAAATCCTAGTGTGGGTCAACGTTAAAAAAAAATAGTTGACATTTCACAACTCGTTAAGCTATTACTTCCTCACGACGGGGACTGCAGTGTCCGGGGGTAAGGTCGTAGTGGCGGTGTCTCTAGACATCGCCAACGCCTTCAACTCCCTGCCCTGGAGCTGCATCTTGGAGGCACTCCGATATCATGGGGTGTCTACCTATATCCGTCGTGTGATCGAGGCTTACCTGACGGACAGGTCCGTCAGCTACCCCGGTCACCGGGGCGAGTGGAACCGGCGAGAAATGTCACGCGGTGTTCTACAGGGTTCGGTTCTGGGGCCGCTCCTGTGGAACATCGGCTATGACTGGGTGCTGCGCACCGACCTCCCGAACGGCATTAGCACAATATGCTACGCCGATGACACGCTGGTGCTAGCGCACGGGAGGTCGCACCAGGCGGCGGCCGATTTAATGGTGACAGCGGTTGCGACAGTCGTTGAAAAAATCCGGCAGTTGGGACTCGAGGTGGCGCTCCACAAGTCCGAGGCCATGTGTTTTCATGGCCGCGGGAACGCGCCACCTCCGGGTGGGTCCCAAATAATGGCGGGAGGGGTTACCATCGGCGTCGAGACGACGATGAAGTACCTGGGACTCGTCCTCGACAGTCGGAGGAACTTCGTGGAGCACTTCCGACGTTTGGCTCCAAAGTTGGCGAGGGCGGGGGCTGCGTTTAAGCGCATCCTCCCCAACCTCGGGGGGCCAAACGCCTCCTGCCGGAGGTTATACGCCGGGGTCGTGCGGTCCATGGCCCTCTACGGCGCCCCTGTTTCGGCGCCGAACTTGTTCCGGCGTCCCGCTCGGACGCTGCTCATGTCACAGAGGGTCATGGCGATCCGAATGATCCGCGGATACCGCACGATCTCCGGGGAGTCGGCGAACCTCCTTGCCGGATTACCGCCATGGGATCTGGAGGCGAAGGTGCTCGCGCGCGTGTATAACATGCGCGCGGAGGCACGTCGCCGGGGCGAAACTCCGCTGCCGCGCCAGATAAGTGCGTGGCGGGATGAGCTCCGGCGCGATCTCAT
This sequence comes from Spodoptera picta, assembly GCA_038387885.1. Classification (NCBI taxonomy): domain Eukaryota; kingdom Metazoa; phylum Arthropoda; class Insecta; order Lepidoptera; family Noctuidae; genus Spodoptera; species Spodoptera picta. The sequence continues at coordinate 40,141 of JAZHFQ010000104.1, read as the reverse complement.
GGCGGAATGGCAGCAACGACTGTCGCAACCGGGGGCTGGGCTCGCTGCCATTGCAGCGGTAAGTCCCCTCTTTGAGGAGTGGCTTGAGAGACGCTACGGCGTCCTCACATACCGCCTGACGCAGGTCCTCACCGGAAATGGAAGTTTCGGGAGGTACCTGTGTCTGATGGGGCGGGAGGAAATGGCCGGGTGTCATCACTGCGAGGACCGCCCTGAGGACACACAGTGGGAGAATGCCCTGCGTGGGCTGAGCACCGCCGTGCCCTCAGGGAAGTGATCGGCGATGGCGACCTCTCGCGTCCGGGCCTAGTGCAGGCCATGATGCGGAGCGAGGGGGACTGGGATGCCGTCTCCTCCTTTTGCGAAGCAGTCATGCTAGCTAAGGAGGAGGCGGGACGCGTGAATGAATGAATGTCATTTATTTCCAAGTATATGGTACATTGAGGTTTTACATTAAATATTGTTTCACATACACTACCATTGCTGGTGTAGAAATATTATGTTAACCATGCTTTATAAAATAAAATAAAATAATAAAAAAAACTAGTAATTACAATAATGCCAAGTAAATTGAATCACACATTATAAGAATTTGGTTGGTACATGTCATTAAATAGAAGTAACAATGTTATTTCCATCAAAATGTTTAAATATTTCATAAAATGTTTAAATGCTAAATACAATGTCAATATGTCAAAACGTAAATTGTCAAAATACTAAACTAAAATACTAAATACAATGTCAGTAAATGTAAAAAAAAAATTAAATTCAATGTCAAAATACTAAATACAATGTCATAATATTATATATTATAATGTCGAAATATTAAATAAAGTCAAAATTTGTGAAATAAAAATTCATTAATAGAATAAAAGCACATCTCGAGAAGCCAAGTGAACATACGATATTTAAATTTACTTATTGGTAACATTTTCAGGTCAGGTGATAATTTATTATAAATTTTAATTGCCATGCAATGTACATTATTACTGTATAGATGTAATCTTTGTCTAGGTACCAGTAGTTTTCCAGGATTTTTATTATTTAATCTGACAGAGATCTGTTCGTTTAATGGAAATAAATGTGAGTACTTTTTTACAAAAACACAAATTTCATAAATGTAAAGGCATGGCAGAGGAAGTACTTTTAGTTCCTTGAATAATGGTCTGCAATGATCCAAATATTCAGCGCCACCTATGGCTCTGATACTTTTTTTGCACTATAAAAGCTCTTTGCACATCTACTGAGTTGCCCCATATCCGTAACGCAACACCGATGAAACATAACCGTGATAGGCATTTAGACTTGTTTCTTTACTGGATACTAACCTAAGTTTTTTCAAGGCATACACAAACTTATCTAACTTGTTGCACACTCTTTCTATATGTTCTTTCCAATCGAGTTTGTTGTCAATTACAATACCTAAAAATAAAGCCGACTGTACTGGTTGTAAAATTGTATTTTTGTGTTGTATTGCTGTCGGTATTATTGTTGAGTTATATGTTTGAAATTTAACTAATTTTGTTTTATTAATATTTACTTGCAGATTATTGTCTTCTAACCATTTCATTACATTTGTTAATTCAGTATTAGTTTCAGTTTCCATATCCGTTTTTTCCAAACATCCTATCGTCAATGTAGTGTCATCCGCAAATTGAATACAGTTATGTTTAAGACATTGTGATAGGTCATTTATATATATTATGAACAGCTGCGGGCCCAGTACACTCCCCTGTGGTACGTCAGAGTTGTTATTTTTTAATTCGGAGCTATATGTTATTCTAGTACTGTTTACAATTTTAGAGATAACAGTACTTTGTTGGCGGTTGGACAAATAGCTTTTGAACCAATCGTGAGATTTACCTCTTATACCATATTTTTCTAGCTTGTAAAGTAGACGTTTATGTGAGACAAAGTTAAATGCTTTGCTCATATCTAGAAAAACTGATAAAGTTGACATTTTATTATTAAGAGCTTCACTAATTCGTTTTACTAAAGAATAACTGGCTAATGTTGTTGAACTCTGTTTTCTGAAACCAAACTGATTCTCCACAATTAGATTATGTTTGTTTAGGAAGCTGGATATTTTAACATGCATGGCTTTCTCAAAAATTTTTGCAAATACTGGTATCAATGTAATAGGTCTATAGTTATTTAGATCGTTGTGTTTGCCCTTTTTGTATAATTGTTTTATTATGGACTCTTTCAGTCTAAGTTGGAAATACACCTTGTTCAAACGAGAGGTTAATCAAGTAGCTAATGCTATGATTTTCGCGCTTAACTTTATTGTTTTTTGTGTCAATTTCATCATATCCCGTAGAATTTGTGTTGTTTAGGGAATTAATAATTTCTATTATGTCAGATTCGATCACTGGTGTCAAAAACAATGTGTTTATATTAGTGGTCATGTTAATATTATTTACACCTAAATTATTGTTGAAATTATTTGTTTTCGTGAGTTCAATGAAAAAGTTATTAAAATGATTAGATGTGGGATCAGTAATTACTTTATCATTAATTTTTATATCGCTTATGTCATTTTTGTTAACATGTTTGTTTAAGTTATTTTTTATTATAGACCACGTGGCTTTACATTTATTTTTAGAATGTAAGAAATAATTATTATTGTTTATTTGTTGTGATTTTATTATACATTTCTTCAAAATATTTGTATAATGGCGGTATTTTTTTTATGGTAGACTTTGTTTACAGCGTTGTGTTGGTATTCATAATATAGCATTCGTTTTCTGATGCAAGATACCCTTAAGCCCTTACTAAGCCATTTATTTTTTATTAATTTGTTGTTTGATCTAACTCGTATTTCTGAAATAATTTGTGAAATAAAATAAATAGGTCGTGAAATTCCCTGAATGCATTGTCGCAGTCTGTCTCTTCATACACCTCATCAAAACTTAGTGATTCTAAACATTCTAAAAATTTATTTATGTTATCCACACTAAAATCTCTTTTGGTGTCATACCAAAATTTACAATTTTTTGATATATTTTTCACAATATTATGTAGGCGGAATGTTAATGTTTGAGGCAGCGAAGCGCTGCCTCCTCGCAACCCAGCCATCGCGAAGGACACACCGGGCGTCGGGGATCGCGGGACGATCTCCGGCCACCGTAAGCGCGGGACTGCGGACGGCGAGCATGGGTGGCTCCCCGTCCGACCAGAAACAGACCCGAGCGTACGGCGCGTCGCGTTCCGCGCGCGCCTCAAAGAGCCATCAGACCACCACAGATGGGGCCCAATAGGGCTGTTGCCGATTCGGAGTCGCGGAGAACCTAACGGGTAACCGGGGCTCCGGCTCGACGTGCAGGAGAAGGAACGGGGTGGTTTTTTAGTCAGTAAGAGTCTGACACTCCCTTCCGCCTCACCCAGGCGGGAGCAGTCATTCGATGATTTTCCCCCCTTAAAAAAAAAGAAGCTATTACTTAATCAGATTAGGTTACGTAGAACCTTAACAATTTTGCAATAAGTATATATTTTTTGCAGTTGTCTACTTGGGAATAGACTGGATTTCTTGTCAGTGGCAGTGGGGGCAAAGATGAGTAATTTTCATAGAAAATAGACATGTTTTAACACATTTTGATTATTATTTGTCCAGATGCTTTTATATTTTGTTCTAAGGCTTTTTTTTTCTTTTAAGCGGGGAAAATCATCCTTGTATCTTGTTCTATTCTATAAAAATCATTGTTCTAAGGCTACGAACTCACGGCGCGGGAAAAATCGCTACCTAACCTAACCTAACCCTTTAATTAATTATTAAGTCAGATTAGTAGATTTCTAACATCGATGTCTTTAGAGAGTGGGTTTAAAGATTAGTTAGTTATATATTAAATATACATATATTTTCAACATAAGACTCTTGTATCTTATTCCAATTTACTAATGTTTCCATTAAATTTTCGACTTCATATCAAAGTAATAAAAAAGTATTATATTTAAATAAACTGCCTCGTTGGCCGAGTGGTCGCAAGTGCGACTGCCGAGCAAGGGATCTCGGGTTCGATTCCCGGGTTGGGAAAAGTATTACTGGGTTTTTAAAAAAATCTCAGTAGTAGCACGGAGTGCTATATTATATTGTGCCCGATATATGGCAATAGGCTCACCCCCTATTATATGGGACTCATAACATAAATAGTGAAAAGTGGGTGTTACATTGTACAGTGGCATAATGTGCATCTCTGCCTACCCCTTCGGGGATAAAAGGCGTAATGTTATGTTATGTTATGTTATGTAACTGTTCTTTATATTCGCGAAAGGGCATATATACGTATAACAAAGCTTACAAAATGTTTACATTATTCTGTCGATTCCGTTTTCCGCTTTCAGTCACGCCCTCCGCCTTAATTTCTAATTTGGAGGGCGAGGTCCACATTCGACCTTGAACTCCGGACTTTATTAATTACATTCAAATATCAAAGGAAAGAAATACGAGTCGAAACGTTTTGTTCCTTGTATTTTTATGGTAAACGGAGTGACCTTCAGGTTTCCGTCTTATAGCATAATGGGGTCCGGTTAAGCCATTATAGTCAATAATTCAAAGGACTTATGGTTGATTATTCAAGGACAAAGTTGCAGTATGTACCTTAATTGTAATGTATCATAAAAGTAGGTTGATTATTCCTTGAGGTTGAAGGGGTGTCATTTTACGACATTATTTCGATGTATCGATATAAATCGGGTTCGATTACCGGGTCGCGCAACTGGGTTTTTATAAATTCTCAGTAGTAACACTGAGTCTGGAATTGTGCCCGGTTTATGGCAATAGGCTCACCACTTATTACGTGGGACTCATAACATAAATAGTGAAAAGTAGGTTTTACATTGTACAGTGGCATAATGTGCACCTCTGCCTACCCCTTCGGGGATAAAAGGCGTGATGATATACACACGACACGACATTGACACATAACAATGTTAATTCGATGACTACATTATAATAGAGGTCAAAATCCATGTTATTAGTGAATTTTATTTGAAACCACAAACTATACTATATCGACCAGTCATAATATCAATTTTCAAAAAAAATACGTCGAAGATATTAGAGGTACATATAAAGATGACATAAATCCACATAAAAAATATGAACCAGCAATTTAAAAGGACCAAGAGATTAGACAATCCTTGAAAAAGTAGCAAGTTCAGTCTTCTAAGGAATATTTTACTCTCACAGAACCCTTACTCAAGCTCAAGGGATTTTAACAAAAGGATTTCACATTCGTCACTAATTCGTTACAACCGTCGCTTCACTCCGACTTCTAAGTGCCTAGTACGAGCCTGTTACACGTTAACGCAATCGACACGTTTAAAATGACGTTCAGCGCTCTGATTGGCCTGCCCCAAGTTAACTAACCAATCAGGAAGCTAAACGCGATAACGTTTCTATCGCAAATATTACTCGCTTTCAATTTTGGAACTAAAAGCGCGTATCTGAAAATATACACGTTCATCGTACGCAATACTTTTTAACAAACACATATACTTAACCGCTCGACTGCGAGTTGGGAACTTGCGACCCGTTTCCCGTTTTCCACGAAAGCATAATTTAGTTTTCGCATTCGCGAACCAGCTAATGTGCGGAAACCCGTGTCACATTCAACGTGTTTCGCTTAGCGTGACCCCGTAATGTAAGGGTGTGTTCACGTGGAAATATTAGCGCAGCATATGTGAGCGGACGTGATATTAAAAACTGTCCGACTGGCCGCTTTTAAGGTGAAGTAATAAATTTTCCTTGGTCGTTGTTTTTGCTGTGCGCTGCGGAATTTCGCTGCGTTATTGTTTTACAAAGTGAAGGTGTTCCCTTAGCTTCCAGGGTAGATACGTTTGTTGTTTTATTCATCGACATTTTTAGATGACAGGACAAGATAATGGTTTTCAAAGTCGAGTTATTTATTTGATATCGCAATTAAATAAATAAAAAAGAAAAATGATTCAGAGGTTCTATTGGGAAAGATACTATTGAGATTTTTAAATAACTAGCTTTTGCCGGCGACTTTGTACGCGCAATGCCGTTTTCTTTCGTTCCCGAAGGATTTTCACTTTTTTTCTATCTTAAAAACCTCCTCTCCTAATAATAACAAACACAACAAAAAATAATTAGTGAAATCGGTCCAGCCATTCACGCGTGATGCCGTGACAACGGAAAACGGGTTTAATTTTTGTCTATATAGATAATAATATATAGATGATTGTTTTGTGTTGATAGATGGTCAACATGAGAAATTAATTGAAGAAAACTTATCATGAAATAACCTTAAAATCTGTTTGAAACACTTAAACAAGTTTAAGAAAAACAATCCCACAATCAGAGCGTGACACACACCACGACCAAGTAGGTGAAACTAATTGCGTCATAAAAGGCGCATAAAATGGTTTTTCGGTTTTTAATCATGGCATTAAAGGGAGCGAAACTCACCCCTTAGAGGGTCACCGTGTTTGTCCGGTGAAAAATTCGAAGTGAACTTGTTTAAAAACTCCGGGAACCCGGGATCGGCCCGGCGGGATATCTTGTTATTCTTCGGATGGTCGGTTTTTTCCTCGGATGACGTACCTAAACGATTGGAGGGCCGAGTTTGTTGTGAAACAATTATGAGTTACCAAAGGTACTATTTACCTTTATTTTGTGTCCTTTTAAAGTTGTGATTAAGGATTAGGGCGACTAAATAAATAATTGTTTTAATTTGAATCCTGTAAACAGTGGAGGTTGTCGTTATTTAACTGGGAGTTTTTGGAAGCTTGTTATTTGTTTGATGTAAATAACATAACATCATGCCTTTTATCTCCGAAAGGGTAGGCAGAGGTGCACATTATGCCACTGTACAATGTAATACCCACATTTCACTATTTATATTATGAGTCCCATGTAATAGGGGGTGAGCCTATTGCCATATACCGGGCACAATTCCAGACTCCGTGCTACAACTGAAAATTTTGTAAAAAAACCAGTGATACTTTGCCCTACCTGGAAATCGAACCCGAGACCCCTTGCCCGGCAGTCGCACTTGCGACCACTTTGATGTAAACAGTACTAAATTATACATTAAATAGTAAAAAAGGACCCTATGGGAGTAATATTAGCAAATAGTATTCTGCAACAAGAACACTTACTGACACTCAACTCAATCTCAGTATACAGTTAAACCAACAACTTTAATCATTAAAGAGTTGCATCAGCAAGTCCAACCACCACGAATTGAAAAACTTTCTTTAATACTAACTTAAGAAATCCAAGTATACCCCAGAGGCTACTTGAGTACAAAGACACCGTCACAATAACCACATTACCATGAATAAAATACCAACTCACAACCCTGGAATTCCACCTTTCACGGTGTAGTAAATCTCACCCCCTTTGCCGACGTGTTAATAGTCGATTACCTTTCTTTCTTTACCCCACAGTTCTTTTATTAAGACCTCATTGTACACCTTATTACGAGCAGAGTGACGTGTTACGGCGTGACTGCGTGACCCATTTAAAGGAACACGCTATTTTACGTGACGCGAATCAGGGTGGAGGGGTATAAAAGACCGTGCACTGCGCCGTGGAGGGTTATATTATAGTGTTTTTGTTTATTATTGTTGTGTGATGATGTCGAGGATTTGGTGTGTGTGTGTGTGTTAGATATTATCTTGTTTGTTTGGCGTTTGAAGTTGTTTTTTTTTTGAAGCAAAGAGAAGTCATAGGCGGTGATTTGTAGGACGCATTTCCACACGTGGTTTTGTTTAGTCATGGTTTCTATGGTCAAGTGGTTGCAATAAACCTACAAGCCAAGGTTTGAGACCAACCGACCAATTCCGGGTCGGGCAAAGTAGTAAATACTGGGCTTTTTCAAAAAATCTCAGTTTTAGCACGGAGTCTGGGATTGTGCCCGGTATATGGCAATAGGCTTACTCCCTTACATGAGACTCAACATAAATAGTGAAAAGTGGGTGTTACATTGTACAGTGACATTAAGTGCCGTAATGTACACCGCTGCCAACCCCTTCGGGGATAAAAGGCGTGGTGTTATGTTATATTATGTTTAAGACCAACATCAGTCTAGATTTTTTGCAGGAGAAGTAAAATTTTAGACTCGCAAAAGTCAATCATATACCTCTTTTCATTTTCGAAACTATTCCTTCTGTCAATATTATACTAACAGCAGTGTATGTAACATTCCATACATTCCCTTCGTTGTGCTAAATTCTATTTTACATGAGAGTAACATAACAATAAGTTCGTTCACACTGTAGCGCCACGTGTATCAATGTTTAGCTTTCGGTAATGGATCGCAAATTCTCAGTTACGTCTGAGATGCTTCGAGAGCTCAGCAAACAAAACTAAAATACTTCTAGAAGACTGTAGTATGAGGTAGATTGTAGGACCATTAAGTATGAAGCATGCCTATATTTTTACAAAAAGATGTATCCATTTTTTTTTATGGAACAATCCCGCCAAAGCCTCCAAAAACCACTGCACTTCTGTAAGCTAGGATCTACAGTAGATACAACCATGAAAATACCGGAACACTGAAGTCCGGTGCTTCCCAGGGACATGAATAACTGTCTTGGTTCTCGCAACGAAATAAATGTGAAGATATTGTAAGAGCAGAAGAAATAAAATGATAGTTTCCACTACTTTCGGTGTGTTACTGCAGGAGACAGAATGAATTAAGCCTGACGGCGCAAAAAGATACTGTGCTGTCCAGCCGCTCATGCTCTGATGAGAGGAACTGATAAAGGTGGCGCGGCCCTTCAAAATCTTGTTAAGATTCATGATGTAACTAAGTAATAAACACGATACCTTTACGTTACACTGGATAGATTATTGATTGGTCAGCTAATTCCGCCTCCTCTGCTTTATGAGTTTGTTTTACAGATAGAACATCTATTTATTCACTATTCCTCATAGAAATTAAAGAAGGAGAATAGTTGTTCTATAGAAAACACGAAAAAGAACATATAATTTTAGATTTTTTTTAAGGCCGGAAAATCATCGAATGACTGCTCCCGCCTGGGTGAGGCGGGAGGGAGTGTCAGACTCTTACTGACTAAAAACCACCCCGTTCCTTCTCCTGCACGTCGAGCCGGAGCCCCGGTAACCCGTTAGGTTCTCCGCGACAACTTTAGATAATTAAATGGAGAATATTTGTTCCTGATCTGATTAATGAACTTTAAAGTCAAGCCAAGTCTTAATGTACGCACGTCACACGGCTATCATTTCAGAAATATATATCCCTGTATTTAATGTACATAAGTGGTACGCCGCACCCACTGTCACTCAAATCTAATGATACAAGATTCAGGTTACCAAGCTAAAACCATTTCAATGTCATAAATCATGCAGCTTTTAATATTAAAATGTGTGTGTTATATATATAGAGGTAAATGTGTGTGTTATTCATTTTTATTCGTATTTTAGTATTTCCGATAATTAAGTTTAGTTTAGCCAAGAATTTGTTTATTTTTGTTTTTCTTTATGATTTTGTTATGTTTGGACGTAACATAGATTTAGTTTTTAACCCGTAAAATTGTTGAAAATCATCCTATAAATTTTTTCATACAAAAGTAATCTGTGAACATTGGAAATAAGGTCTGTAATGTATTCAGTGGAGAGCGGTCACCGGTGACTGCTTGGGGATATACGGCTTTTTTTTTCTATCGCAATGTAGAAACCTGTCATGATAGTTTAGGTAAGGTTTTATATAAATAAATAAATAAAATACATACGCACGGCTTAAAACTCTACGGGGTCAAGATTCAACAGGATGTCATACAAAAGTAGTCTGTAAACATCGGAAATAAGGTCTATAATGTTGTTGGTGGAGAGCGGTCAACGGTGACCGCTTGGGGATTGAGCAGTTACGTTACGACCCTGTTTGTTATTGCCTAATTTCGTTGCTGTTACCTTATTTGACACTGTATTTCGACTTATGCTGCCAGGAAAATCTTATCCGTCAGGTCAGTTAGATTACTTAAGCGAAACTTAGATAATTTATGTTTCTTTTTAAACACGTTGCCCCACATTAGGATTTTCTCCTGCGTCGTGGGTGCATTTACAATCATACAAGTTCACGTACACAATGACATCCAGACTCGGAACAACAATTTGTGGATCACACAAAGAGTTGCACCGTGCGGGAATAATAATAAAATTATAATGAAATAGGCCGTATATGACACCATTTCTTACCCACTTATTCAGTAAATTATTTGCTATGTATAAATAGTTTGAGGTTATAAATGGCCCGGAGATTTAAAACGCTCGCTTCTCATGCATGAAGGTGCGGTCACTAACGGCAAGTACCAATGTGACTTTTTCAGAGTTGTATGTACTTTTTAAGATTACCTAGCTAGACCTAGAGACCACTCTGACAAACTAGAGGTATAAATGAAACCATCGTGAGGAAACCTGGGCTTTTAATTTCTAATTATAAGTTTGTAATCGCCAACCCGCATTGTGCAAGTGAGTATTGCTCAGACCTTCTCCGTACGAGGTCTTTAGTCAGCAGTGGCCACTTATAGGCTTTTTTTTAAATGGGACAAGCCCGCCACAACCTTCCAAAACCGCTGCAACTCATGCAAGCCAGGATCTACAGTAGATACAACCATGAAAACACCGGAGCACTGAAGTCCGGCGCATCCCAGGGACATGAATACTGTCTTTGTTCCCGCAACGAAATGAATCAGAAGATATTATAAGAGGAGAAGAATAAAAAACCCACTTATAGGCTGTTGATGATGAAATAGCTAGAGAGTAAAATTGTACAATCAGTTAGGTCTTTAACAGTCGAAGATTTAGGTAGCATAATACAATAAAGCGAGAACTATTAGGTTCTCCATACATAAACGAAATAAATTCCCTAAACACCCATCTCTCACATATGTAAACTAGTCAATATTTATTAAGAGAATGAATTTACTGTGAAAACAGTTCTTATTGCAACGTAATAAAGTTTAACATACTTGGAAGCTGTTGTTGGCGTTGTTGATGCTGCACTCTGCGAAAGTAGCGTCCTCTAGCTCGTACTCGTCCCACAGTTGGCTCTGTAACAAAATAACAGTGATTTTGTTATGAAGAACGTTTACAACACCGATTTTAATACAAACTCTATGTTTTTGACTGAAAGGCGATACAAGTAATGTTTAAAATCAATCTTAATCATTTACCTACACATATCAAATAACCTTTTAGAAATTACATTATCAACTTAAAAAACTCCGTGAAAAGATAAAAAAAAACAATTTGTTCCTCTCTGGTAAAACTGCCCGCCATATTGCTATCGGGTTCTCGAATTCTTTTAAACGGAAGTTTGTAAAGAATTCGAATTCTTTTGAATTTTTTTTTTAAGAATGTGTCTAGCAATGTTGTTTTTATCGAATAACTTTTTGTGTTGTTTTAAATAAATGTCTTTAAATCTATTATTAGGTAGGTATATCTTATCTATCATCTTTATAAGTTACTATAACAATTATTATAAAATTATGATTTTCTGCGGACAGAAAAAACAAACATTATCATCATAACATCACGCCTTTTATCCCCGAAGAGGTAGGTAGAAAGGAGCACATTACGGCACTTAATGCCACTGTACAATGTAACACCCACTTTTCACTATTTATGTTGAGTCCTATGTAGTAGGGGTAAGCCTATTGCTAGATACCGAGCACAGTTTCAGACACCGTGCTAATACCGAGAAATTGCTGACCAAAAGATCAGAAAAAAAACAGTTCAACCAATAATAAATATTCCACATGAGTTTCACAAAGTCTATAGTCTGTTGTCGCTCTTACGACCACTATTGCACCACTGAGTCAATCAAAGCTTTTGCTCATTAAAATTATTTTATAACATATATCGATAGCGATTTTAATCATAATATAATTGGCATATGGTCAGTTACCAATAAATTTTCAACCGAAAGAGGTTAAATTTTAAGGTTTATTTTTATTAAATTTATATATATTAACACTATACACAAGTAAAGCATATATGTACAAAGTAAATGAATTTCATAAAGACAGTCATTGTGAAATTCAAAGTAAATGAATTTCATAAAGACAGTCATTGTGAAATTCAAAGTAAATGAATTTCGTAATGACTGTCATGTTAATACCTCTATATGCAGTATTGTCCCCTAAATGAATAAATAAATAAATGTATTGTTGTTGCCTGAGTAGGTCAGGAATAATACCTAATAGCAACTATGAAAATAACTAAAGTATACTAGTCTGTATCTACATCGGTTAAATGTCTCAAAGTCAAAGTCAAAGCATTTATTTCTATTAAACCATAGTTTGGTACTTTTGAAACGTCAACAAATACAAAATAAATAATAGTCTGTCAGTCAGTCCGTCAGTGAAATTAGGTGAAGCTAGGTGCTCATTCCAAAACGTAGATTCGAATGGAGAAGAACGAGCAAGAAACTCCATTCGTTACTCTTTTTAAAAAAAGTATGTTTTACATATTATTTCAATACTGTACGCATATGTAAGAACAATGCAAAGACACGCTTGACGCATTATACTAATAACTTACTAAAATAAAAATAATAAAGATCTTAAGTCTAACATGGTGCTCACATATGCATACTGACAATCCATAGAAATAGTGCTTCTATACAAGAAAAAGAAAACTCTTTGTTTCAATAAAGAAAGAAATGCTCGATGCCATAAGGAAACTAGATTGTCTACATTAGAATTAAAGTATTAAATTATGTATTATATTACCTACTATTGGAATTTAACTACTGACTACATTTGAGTATTGTCCAGTGGAGCCGAACCAACATGCTGCCAAGCATTCTTATCTTCAAGATAATCTGTCAGTGTGTAGTAAGCTTGATTACATAATTCGCGCTTAATATATGTTTTAAATTTACCTTCATTGAGATCTAGTATGCTATTTGGTATTTTATTATAGCATTTAATACCTAACCCCATAAAGGATTTCTAATTTTTTTAACGGAAACTTATCCTTTTAGGCAACTAATCTACATGTATACAGCTACTATTTGGTTATATGACATTTGATAGTACCAACAATACCGTGTCATGTGTCTATATAATAATCTATCGGAATACGAATGACACAAATCACCTCAAATGACACAATCGATTCCTACTACGCCATACGCGTATTGTCATTGATACGCAAACAATCAGATGTGAGTCTATGTGATAGGTACGCGTTGGCGTAACAATCAGATAAAATAGAAGACTAGTCTTTCAGCGCCGTTCTACTTGAGTTACAGGAATTGAATATCTAATCACGGACCTTGAATACCTTGAGGAAAGATAAGAAATAAAAAATGGGGAATACACAACAATACTTTTTCTGAACTTTGAATTAACCAATGACGGTTTTTAAAATCTGTATTTTGATTTAAACGAAACTAAAAATACAATACCTACATAAACTTTTTATACAAAACTACTATTCCAAGGTCTTTGTTTGCTCCCGAGCGTACGGCTCGTCGCGTTCCGCGCGCGCCTCAAAGAGCCATCAGACCACCACGGATGTGGCCCAATAGAGCTGATGCCGATTCCGAGTCGCGGAGCACCTAACGGATTACCGGGGCTCCGGCTCGACGTGCAGGAGAAGGAACGGGGTGGCTTTTAGTCAGTAAGGATCTGACACTCCCTTCCGCCTCACCTATGCTTGAGAAGTCATTCGATGATTTCCCCCGTTATAAAAAATTAAAAAATCTCTGTATTGGCTACAAACAGTATACATAATATGAATTTGCGAACGACCGACAACGTTTGATTGTGAGCCCGCGTATTGTTGTCTTTGATTTGAATCTACATCGAGAAATGGTCTCCGATGTGCATAAACATAGAGTGGCTGTTTTAGAATATGCCAAAGTCGAAATAGGAATCGAAATAAATATTAAGTATTAGTTCTTTTACTCCTCGTAGGTATTTCTACATTTATCTACATATATTTGACTAGCTACTTCCACGCGGTTTCACAGCTCCTATTGGTCGTAGCGTGATGTTTTATAGCCTATAGCCATCCTCGATAAATGCGCTATCCAACACAAAAACAATTATTCAAATCAGACTTGTAGTTACGGAGATTAGAGCGTTCAAACAAAAGAACAAACTCTTCCGCTTTATATAATAGTATAAGTATAAGAGTATAAGATAACAGTATATTCCTTAGTGATTTAAAGGGGGAGATAGATATACTATTTGTAATTACTTGAGAGAATGTCTACAAATCGCTTTTCACGTTAGTACAGCTACTTACATTACAATACAGCTTGTATTGTAATGGAACAAGATTGCACACGCATTATGTACTATCTAAGACAATTTAGACACCACTGACAAATGGTGAAGGAAAAACATCGTGAGTAAACCTGGGCTTATAATTTCTAATTATACCTAAGTTTGAAATCGCCAACCCGCATTGAGCAAGCGTCATCTGGTGATTAATGCTCAAACCTTCCCCGTGTGAGAAGAGTCCTTTGGTCAGCAGTGGCCACTTATAAGCCGTTGATGATGATGAAGGCAATACGAGCTTATATCCTATGCCCTTATTGCACCATAACTTCGGCGCGTCGCGTTCCGCGCGCGCCTCAAAGAGCCATCAGACCACCACAGATGGGGCCCAATACGGCCGATGCCGATTCGGAGTCGCGGAGAACCTAACGGGTAACCGGGGCTCCGGCTCGACGTGCAGGAGAAGGAACGGGGTGGTTTTTAGTCAGTAAGAGTCTGACACTCCCTCCCGCCTCACCCAGGCGGGAGAAGTCATTCGATGATTTTCCCCCCTTAAAAAAAAAAAAAAAAATTTGGACCATAACTTGATTGAGATAGAGCACAATTTCAAACCCTATACCTACTGAAGATTTCAAAATCAAGAAGTAGTCCTATTCGCGCCCGATTCGGTAGCCGAGGCTGTCTCTAATATATTGCACAATTTGATGAACACGATAAAGAACAAACAACAAAATCCGCAACCAATTATAAAACGTAATCATGGACATTATTCATAAATTAATCATTTCACATACCTAATTATGATAAACCTGTAATTTACTCTATCATATCTATTATCTATATTAAAACCAAAATGGTAGTACTATAGTTCTGGATTTTGATTGTGGTTTTCATACAATAGTGTATCTACGAAGATATTAATATGTCATAACATTATATCACACCTGTTATCCCCGAATGGATGGGCAGTGCACGTTACGGCACTTAATGTCACTGTACAATGTAACCTCCCACTTTTCACTATTTGTATTATGAGTCCCATGTAATAGGGTGTGAGCCTATTGCCATATTATACCTACCGAGCACTATTTCAGACTCCGTGCTACCACTGAGATTTTTTTAAACACCCAGTAGTACTTTGCCCGACCCGGGAATCAAACCCGAGACCCCTTGCCCGGCAGTCGCTCTTGCAACCACTCGGTGAACGAGGCAGTTATTAATATACTAACTAATATATAACGTAATAAGCCACTGGTAATCCATTAATCGTGGTTTAATTTATCATTGTATGGGATTGACATAGGCCACGTTAAGTCACGTGGTCAATCGGCGTCGTTATCGCAATTTGGTAGACAATGTTATATTTCATAACGAAACTATAAAGTAACGAATCGTTATCGTGTTTATTCCATATAAATGCGTAGACAAGCAGACAGAGCACAGAACATATAGCCTCGATCGTGATCGCCAAAAAAGATAACGAAACGAAAGCTAAAACGTTGTACCTCTAGTTATTGAAACAATATGGCCGAATTTCATTCAGCAGCTGATTTTTGACATCGATTGATCCTGTTAGTATTTATTTTGTGTTAGAGGCAATGATTTTTTAGATCAAATAAGTAGATTACAAAATGCATTCTCTGCGTTTATTGTGGGCTGCACACAATGAGACCGCCTGGGAGAGGCGCAAAAAACGGTTAAGACAGCGACGGCAATTGGAAACAATTGAAGAAATGCCTGAATTGTTGTTCATCCAACATTTCAGGCTTAATAAAATAGCATTTAGAAATTTCTGCAAGAACCTAAAAGCTCATGAACGATTAAACTGTCATATACCAAGCGGTCACCGGTGACCGCAACCTATTGTTCTATAATTGTGTCTATAATGACGGTACTCGACGATTTAAAAGGTTCGTCAGAAATTCCCTTGGAAATAAAGGTAAGACATTTTACAAATATAACAATATAATTATAGGTATTGCAGGCAACCTAAGGTAGGTACTTTATATTTTTGGTTGTTGTTCCTTATAACTTGAGTTAAAACATCTTCGTTTGCTTAGTTTATAGGTACTATACAACAAAAATATTGTGGCACCACACAATACTTTATGAACTGCTGTATAAATAAAAATAAAACCACATTAACCTAAATTGGTTAACTTATCTATGTATTATTATATTTTTCAGGTTCTGTGTGCTCTTAGCTTTTTAGCTACAGGGTCATACCAAAAAATTGTGGGTGTGAGCCAGCATTTGATGCAGCGGACAACAAGTCGCTGCATCAGGGAGGTTGTGAAAGCCCTTAATCACAATTGCATGGTCAGCAGGTGGATAGTGTTTCCACAAACACCACACAAGAGATCCTTAATCAAAGAGAAGTATGTAAATATATTTTTAAATAGTTTAAATACTTACCTAATTAAAATTTTTCTTAGGTTGCTACATACCTAAATAATTACTCTTTGATATTTGTTGTAAAATCATTAAATAATTTACAGATTTCAAAGGACACATAATTTGCCCGGTGTGATAGGGTGCATTGACTGTACCCATATTGCAGTAACAAAACCGGTTGAGGAGGAACACATATTTTTTAATAGAAAAGGATGTTCAAATGGTAAGCTGCTGGATAAATTCTTCTCATAATGTATATGTGGTTAACAAAGTTCTCTGAAACTATGTATTTATAAATAAAATAACCCTTATTTATAATATGAACTCAATGGAGAATGTAAGATGAAACCTATGTGCCAAGCAACACAGCAAAATAAAGGATTATTGTATATATAGTGAAATCTATAAAATATCTTTTAAATATTTTGTAATACCTTAATTCGAAATTAAATCCCTTATCCTCATTGCAATTTGGTTCTTTGTGGAAATCAAACAATAAGTACCTATAGTTTTATTTCCTTTTCAGATATGTGATTATGACTTGCGCATCATAAATGTGAATTCAAAATTTGGTGGAGCAACACATGACTCACACATATGGTCTGCAAGTTACCTGAGCACATACATGGAAGGACTTCATGAAAGTGGTGAACATGTTTGGTTATTAGGTAAGTTGTTACATATAGGTATTGTAGAATCCCTATACACCAAGCAGTAATTGCACTATATTTAAGCGAGCATGACTACAAATAAACAATGATTATTCAATTCTTTATTAGAACTGGAGTAGACTAATAACAATAATATATTTCCTTTTTTTGGAGATTCTGGCTACCCTCTACGGCCCTGGTTGATGACGCCTATATTAGATGCTGAACCAGGATCCCAGGCAGAGATGTACACACGACTTCATGTCCAAGCATTGAGCGCTGTTTCGGACTACTCGAGGCTCGTTGGAGGTGTATGCTTCGACACAGAGTTCTTCATTATCACCCTTACATGGCTAACAAAATCACTAACGCATGTTGTGTTCTGCACAACATTGCATTAGATGCTAGAATACCACCTCCAAGTGATATGCCAGCTGGGGGTCTAGAAGATAGGGAAGATCATGCTGTACAACATAGCACCTCCAGCAATGATAACCAAAATGAATTAATCCGAGGCAGGGCTATGCGCAATCGCTTAGTTAGTAGGATGTAATGTAGGTGAATAAATAAAATTACTATTAAATATTTTAATAGTTTTATTCAGTCACTTTATAAACTTTATAAAATTTTAACCTTATATAATTAGTATCTCTACCAATAAAACATAATAATTATGTTAATCAGCCTTTATACATCAACTGCTGGGCACAAGACAAACCCCACCTCAATAGGCCATAATCCAACAAACGCTTAGTTAATAGGATGTTATATAGGTGAATATATAAAATTACTATCAAATATTCTTATTCAGTCGCTTGATAAATTCTATGAAATTTTAACCTTAGATAGTTAGTATCTCTACTAAACATAACAATTATATTAATCAGCCTTTATATGTCAAATGCTGGGCACAAGAGTCTGAGATACAGAATGCCTAAGGCTTCAGACATGCATACTAAAAAACCTTTGATTACTATAGCAATAAGGACAAGACAATTGTGTACTTATGGTATGTGCTAATAAATGTTTTTTCTTTCTTACTATGAGTGTCCGAGATTGATCATCATCATCAAAATTATCAAAAGTCCCCAGTCTAGTAATATCAGAGTGATTACAAGCCAACCTTCATAACTGCAATGTTGTGTCCTCTTATCCAAAACCCTTGAAAAAATAGCTTGCTAGCACCTCTACCATCACACTAGTCTTTTAAAAAATGTTCACTAGATCCTTACTTTTTTCCACTTGTCTGTCGTTTTGCTGACACCACCACCAACAGCATTCAATATGTTGGTCAGTTCAGCCCACAGTCGGTCTGACCGTAACCGACCTTGTGGTCCAGCAACAGGCCTCGCCAGGTCACCATGACTGTAACATAAACAAACAAAGATTCAATATAGGTACTTCATTGTTAAGATCGCGTCATTGTTTACATTACATACTCATGAATAAAACTTAGATTTACTTACGTTTCCATATACTCGAGCAGCGTGGCGAATTGTTTAGGACTTGCTCGCACTCTTGATTCCATGTTTTATCACTAAATATTAAATTATATAAGAAATAGAGCGATCCATCATCGTTTGAACACCAGTCACTTATAAAAATTAGTCTATTTTGATTATCATTAAGTTTTGGAAACGATCTAAAAGTAATAACACTCTATTCACTTACGACTGTAAAAATATCGTTTGTATTTTAACCAAAAACAATTAAACGCAACACTCACTTTCATATTATTACAATTTTAAAACATCAATATCTCGCGGGTTTGATCCGATTTGAACTTTTTGACTGACACTGACAGCTTGATTTTCGAAACCATAACCAATATTTTTGTTTTTTGGTCCACCAGAGTCGTCGCTCAGCGCAGGAATTTAACGAAGTAATTTATATGAAAGATTACCTTAATTTATTTCGTGGATCGTTCGTTTTGATTATAAATATGGAAAATAAATTACTTTCGTTATAAAAACGTATATTATGATTGATATTTCACTAAGGAGGCTAGAGGTGTAATGTCTATATAGGTACGGCTCACCTTTTGTTGGCACTAAAATGAAACATAATATATTATTTTCATTAATTCCATTATTCCTAGGTCGGGCAAAGTATTACTGCGTTTTTAAAAATCTCAGTAGTAGCACGGAGCATGGAAATGTGCCCGGTATATGTGAATAGGCTCACCCCCTATTACATGGGACTCATAACATAAATAGTGAAAAGTGGGTATTACATTGTACAGTGGCATTAAGTGCCGAAATGTGCACCTCTGCCTATCCCTTCGTGGATAAAAAAGGCGTGATCAGGTGGGGTAAGTAGAGGTACATAAATTAAATGTAACATATACTTTCAAATTCAGAATAGATTCTAGGACACAGTTTCATCCTGAGGACTATTAGACCGAACATGAAGTAGAATTATATATTACTAAAATTCGTTGATTGACCTACAAAACTCTCAATTCGACCGTATGTTATTATATGCTTGCAGTTTAAAATTCAAAATAACGACGTAAACAAACAAATTAAAGCAAGATCTGTTAAATTCAAAACTGTTATGTCGGAATACTAAAACGCTACTCAATTTTAAGTCGTGCTTAAGTATAGTTCTGTCTCTACAAATTCTTTGTAAAATGACAGAGATGGCACGATATTTGAGCACGACTTAAAATTGAGTAACGTTTCAGTATTCCGGCATTGGCAACAGATATTGATGACAGGGCGCGCTAATTGGATCCTCTATTCCTCTCGGAACCAACTTTTACGGACCTCCAACAATTTGGCGGGGACATACAACGCAGTTTGCTTTTGCGCGGTAAAACTTGACATCGTTTTAAATATCGAATCAAAAATATTTTATTACTTTTTCAATAAAAAAGTAATGAACACTTTTTGTGTTGGTGTCTATGATATCATTGTTTGTGTTCCACCTCCTACAAAAGGTCTACACCGCACTTCTAACATCTAGTGTTGTGGGTATCTGTTTGTAGCGCCAATGGAGATTCGTCTACATTTATCCACTACGTCATAAGAGATAAATATCTTACATATCAAAATAATAAAAAAAATGGCTGCCGCTGACGTTGCAAGGTTATCAAACCAAGGTTTGAACCATGATTGTTTGATTAATCAGTAGTTCAAATCAGTCTTTTCCAAGGTTGATACCTTACTTCGTTCCTGATTCATCGATACCGTTGCAATGAATAGTACTATGGCAGAACATTTTGAACTTTATACCTTGACAGGAAAGATAATTTTTTATCGCACACGGCGAATTGTTATCGCCTTGCTAACAGGTTTATGGGTATGGTTTGTATTGCAACATAATAATTACGCAATGTTTAATAACAAAAAAATCCTGCTAACAAAATAAATACATTATTTAAAGCAATTAGGCGTTTTTTTAAAAAGGACACACAAGAGAATACCGTTCAAGGTCTTTGGTACGAACCGGTTTTGCATCGAAGATAGTTAGGTACCTCTATATGAAATGTTATGAAATATTAATCTTGTGCAAGATAGAGTGTCAGACTCTTACTGACTAAAAACCACCCCGTTCCTTCTCCTGCACGTCGAGCCGGAGCCCCGGTTACCCGTTAGGTTCTCCGCGACTCCGAATCGGCATCGGCCGTATTGGGCCCCATCTGTGGTGGTCTGATGGCTCTTTGAGGCGCGCGCGGAACGCGACGCGCCGTACGCTCGGGTCTGTTTCTGGTCGGACGGGGAGCCACCCATGCTCGCCGTCCGCAGGCCCGCGCGTGAAATAATACGGTACGGGCGAAGAATACTGTGTCTGAGTAAATACTACATCACGCCTTTTATCCCCGAAGGGGTAGGCAGAGGTGCACGTTACCTACGACACTGTTCAATGTAACACCCACTTTTCACTATTTATGTTATGAGTCCCATGTAATAGGGGTGAGCCTATTGCCATATACCGGGCTCAATTCGAGACTCCGTGCTACTACTGACAATTTTAGAAAAACCCAGTAATAAGTACTTTGCCCGACCCGGGAATCGAACCTGAGATCCCTTGCCCGGCAGTCGCACTTGCGACCACTGGGCCAACGAGGCAGTCTATATATAACTTTTTTATAAATATGCACATATAACACAGTCAATCCTGTCAATCACATACTATTTTTAACCGACTTAAAAAAAGGGAGTTTCTCAAAAGACAAACAAGCTAATACAATTTTGCATTTTTATTATATTATAAAAGAAAGAAAGAAGAAGAAAGAAAAATGGCTTATTTGCACACCCTCACAAAGTACAAAAACAAAGAAAAAAATAAAACACTGAACACGGTGCAAAAAATAATTAAATTACGCCTTCCAACCTGGGTGAGATGAAAGGGAGTGTCAAACTCTTACTAACCAAAAATCGTGTCGAGGCTGCGGTACCTATATAGCGATATTCTCTACAACCCTTTTTTTTGAGGGGAGAAATCATCGAATGACTTCTCCCGCCCGGGAGAGGCGAGAGGGAGTGTCACACTCTTACTGACTAAAAGCCACCCCGTTCCTACTCCTGCACTTCGAGCCGGAGCCCCGGCAACCCGCTAAGTTTTCCGCGGCTCCGTATCGACACCAGCCCTATTGGGCCCCATCTGTGGTGGTCTGATGGCTATTCCTCACAACCCTGCTAGGATTTAAAATTTACTTATGGGTGCGTCCACATCTGGTGAATGTGCCGCGATTGCGCAATGTATGTAATTATTACTTTTAAAGCAAGCGCGCTGCTCACGGGCGGCTCCGTGCCGCGTATTCGTCAATACAGGAAAACAGACAAGATCATAACAACAACAAAATTATGATAATAAGTTATTTTTGCAATGCACTAACTACTATTTATTTCCAAAAATAGATCAATTACGTTCAAATTCTTACCAAAACACAAATGTTTTAGATAGAATGATAATGATATATTATATAAGTCTATCTATGGTAGTTTTATTAACAAAAAAAACTGTTTTAAATAACGAGTACAGTACATCAGCATTGGCACGTCAGCACGTGGTCAGCTCGTCAGCTGATAAACAGGTACTATTTATACACAGAGACCGGACAGTGTGAGCTCAGTGTGTTCCGACCACAGAACATAAATATTGGTTCCGACCAGTATACTGTAGTAGTCTTTGGTTCCGACCTGTGTTACAAGTATTTAAGTAACGAGGATAAAAGTATTAATTTTTAAAAGTGGTGCTACCGTGTGTGACCCCAAGCTTAGTGTTGTGACTAAACAGTGAGTTGTTTTTTGTTTTTAGGTTGTTTTTTATTATTTCGCTGAAATTATAAAAAAATGCAACTGTTACATATTTATTACTAAGGTCTAACGGGTTGCCGGGGCTCTGGCTCGAAGTGCAGGAGTAGGAACGGGGTGGTTTTAAGTTAGTAAGAGCCTGACACCTCCCTCTCACCTAAGTTTACTTAACCCAAGGCGGGAGATATCATTGGATGAATTCCCCCTCAAAAAAAAAAAAAAACTTAACTAGCTCTCAATTAAACGTTAGGAATGATGGACAAGTATTATTTTAGATTAATGTATAGTCTAGAATTACACACAGGTCATAGGCACATCTTACATCCTAATACTATGATACAATGTGCCAAAGCCTGGCCACGAAATGTTTGACAAAACTTTTTATTTGTTTACAATGAATCCAGACAAGAACGAATATAAACAATTACATTTTTTACAGATCATGATGATCCTATTGATTTGGGCGGCGGTGTTGGTCGCCGTCGTGTTGCTGTACTTCAGGCAGATCTACTCCTCATTCAATCGCCATGGCATCAAGCACATTAAGCCACTACCTATCTTCGGTAACATGGGCGGCATTCTGTTACGCATTGACCATCTTTGTGATGATATTATGAAGCTGTACAACGACTTCCCTGAGGAGAGGTAAGGAGTACATCACAATTTTACCTATCAGGAAAGTATATAGAGATAAATTATAGATGTGGTACTAGAATTTAGTTTTTTGCTAATTTAACTAGGAAAAAGTTGCGTAACTTGGAACTAGAAACTTTATAGGCTTTAATGTTTTTTTCCAATCAACAGTGCAGTGTGTATCTTCTTATAGTAACTTCTTTCATTGGACTGTTTCCAACAGATTTTCTATGATAAAGTTGCACCTATTCAGAATTAAACTTTATCAATAGTACCTATAGGGTCTTAATTATAACAAAAGTTGTCGTATACTTAATCTATTTTTTACTACCGTATTTTAAACTTCTCTTCAATTCATCAGGTTCGTCGGTAGATACGAGTTTGTGAGTGAGCTGATCATGGTCCGTGACATCGAGCTTATCAAGAAGATTGCCATCAAAGACTTCGAACACTTCCTCGACCATCGCTCTCTATTCAGCAGTAGTGAATCCTTTTTCTCCAAGAACCTATTCTCTTTGAGAGGTATTTGACGATAGCCAGTTTTAGACCTTCAACCATAGAATTTAAATCTTACAATAGTTCTCAAGTCCCAGATACTTGAAGAGCAAGAAACTACATTTTGGATTTATGCATAAGATGGGAAAGTATGGACGACTTTGCAAAAGACATTTAGGGTTAATCACAAATAAGAAGAGGGTTTTGATTTTGGTATCTACTATACAGTACTGAACATTTAAAATCTATTAAACAAAGATAGTTTGCAGTAATAAAACTCGTTTGTATTTAGGTCAAGAATGGAAGGACATGCGGTCTACTTTGAGTCCAGCGTTCACCAGCTCAAAGATGCGTTTGATGGTGCCTTTCATGGTAGAAGTCGGAGAACAGATGATGCAGTCACTCCATCAACATATAAAACAATCCACAGGTGAGTTTGACGAAATAAGTAATACTTGATCTCGTTTTTGCCCACATGTATTACTATGGTTTGGTTCTTTTTTCCGTCTCCCTTATTTTAGGACAAGGAAAAACATATATTCTCTCACATAGTCTCTGATAGTCTGCTTATAATATTTTTTAAATTCATCTTTTACTATTAGAAGACTGTCTTGTTGGCGGAGTGGTCGGAAATGCAAATGCCGGGCAAGGGGTTTCGGGTTCAATTCCCGGGTCGGGCAAAGTACTACTGGGCTTTTATTAAAATTCTCAGAGGTAACACGGACTCTGGAATTGTGCTCGGTATATGGCAAAACGCTCACCCCTTATTAAATAGTGAAAAGTGGATGTTCCATTCTACAGTGGCATTAAGTGCCATATGTGCACCTCTGCCTACCCTATTGGGGCTAAAACGAGTAATGTTATGTGTTTCATAATCATTTTACCATTTTTCCTGAGGCTATACTTATGACGTATAATTGCCGATTATTTATAAAACATTAACTTTCTTCAGATGGCTCCATAGACATAGAATGCAAGGACCTGACAACCCGCTATGCTAACGATGTGATTGCTACCTGTGCCTTCGGTCTGAAGGTGGACTCGCAAAATGACAAGAACAACACTTTCTTTGCGCTGGGCAAGGAGACCTCCTCGTTCAATTTTCGACAGATGATGGCCTGCTTCTTGTTGGTTAATGCACCAGTTTTAGCTAAGGTACAGTCAATGGTTTTATTTCAATTGGGTAAGTTGCCAGGGCAAGAAAATTAATTCCGTGTATGTCACAAATGTAGGTAGTTCAAGTTTTCGCTGTTAAATCCCACAAAATCTTAATTGGCTGCCACTGCCTTGACGCGAGTTCATATCGATTCATTTCTAATATGTAGAAATGAGATTCAAATTCATTGAATAAATAAAGTTTTTTTTAACCTTCTTCTGTGATACGGGACCTATTGCAGACACGCGTATTTTACGTATCGTAGATTCGTGGATATGGCACTATCCCCGACGATATCGTAAAAATGACATATGCATACAATGCAATCGACTACAAGACGACTTATTAACAAAAAAATTGAGTCTGAAAAGATAAATTAAAACCGATAATCTTAGTATTATGACTCTGTAGTCAAACATCGTCTCCTTATTAGGAGACAGTCTTATGGAATACGTACCTACACATTGCCTACACATAATATGGACAATCCGATTTTTCATAGATAAAATATAAAAACGTATTGAATGTTTTTCTTGTTTCCCTCGTCTCACGGCCATTTTTAACAACCTGTCTAGTCATGGATACAAAAATAAAGTTTTACTTTCAAAATCATTTTTGTCAACATAATATTAGGTATAAAAATGGCGGATAAAAATATCTGTGTAATTGTGATAAAGTCTACCATATCTGTTCACGATCACGAATCATGATTATGTTTTAATGTAATTTGTACCTTATCCCACAGTTTTTAAAGTTGGATTTCCTCTCGGAGTCATCAAAAGAGGCATTCAAAAAGCTGGTACTTGGTACAATGGAAAACCGAGAGTTAAAGAAGATCATCAGACCCGACATGATTCATTTGTTGATGGAAGCTAAGAAAGGTAAATACAAAAAAATATCGAATGATAATAATTAACATGATCAATAATTTCAAAGACAATATTACTAATGACTTTTTTAATACAGGCAAATTGACTCATGATGAAACCAAATCCAATGATTCAGCAGCTGGATTTGCGACTGTAGAAGAATCAGCTGTCGGACGGAAAGAAACTAATAGAGGTATGTATTACAAAACGGAACGTCAATGTAGCAAAAACGAATCCAATGCTGTTATTTAAGTTATTTCGGCTAAAGTTGTTAGTGGATTATTAGATACAGAGAAATATGTACGTGACAACGTCATAATAATAGACGATAAAAATATCATTGATATTAAAACTTCGTCAGGCGATAAAAACGTTTGATAAAAAATAACATTCGGATAAATACAGATGTTAGTTTTAATAGCGCATTGACCGAAGCTGTAGATTGTATTCTGGTGTAGTGTTTGTTACAAAGCTACTTAATACTTGTATTCGAACTAATTTTTACATCATTTATAACCCTGTCGTATTAGTTAAATGGTACAAATAGGTGTTAAAATGACAAACACGTGTTAGAAGAAAATAGAACACGATTTGTGCAGTGGTTGGGCAAACGGCTCTTTGTTTCTCAAACCCACAAATTATTGTTTTGGGTCTGGGTGTCATGTGTATGTGAATTTGTATATTTGTAAACGCACCCACGACGGGGGAAAATCATAGTGTAGGGTGTCGTTTTAAAAAAAAACTAAGAAGACAGATGATTTAATTAAACCTGATGATAGGGAGAAATTAAAATGACGATCATAAGTACATTAATTGACGAACTTAAAGAAGATCAGTAACATCATCAATAACCCTGTTGAAGGATTCATATCTTGATTCTATTCCAACCATAGGTCGATGATGCCAACAGAACTTTATCACAAAACGATTAATAATAATGTATTAGAGCATCTATAAGAATATAAATTTAATTATAACGATATACTTCTAGTATGGACTGATGAGGACCTCGTGGCACAAGCAGTACTGTTCTTCATTGCCGGTTTTGAGACCGTCTCATCAGGAATGTCCTTCCTTCTCTACGAGCTGGCTATAAATCCTGATATCCAGGATAGGTTGGCACAGGAGATCAAGGAGAACGATGCTAAGAACGGCGGCAAGTTCGACTTCAACTCCATACAGAACATGGTTTATATGGATATGGTTGTGTCAGGTGAGATTGACGAAGCTGATTATGAATAAGAATAATAGGGTCAGAAGTATGAATTTGTCCTCTTATGGTAAGAAGCGTATTATTCAATGTGATACCTGTCAACTAGGCTGTTATAATAGGTTTAGATTTAAATCAAGATTTAGTAATATTACGAACTATTAATTGTATGGACTGTTGTAACCCTAGATCCTCAATCTAGACAACTACACAAATTATAAAGCAATAAATTAGAAAAATTGCTAGATATTAATCGAGATTTTATTTTGTAGAGCTGCTGCGACTTTGGCCTCCTGGTGTTGCCCTTGACAGACTTTGCACTAAGGACTACAATATGGGTAAACCTAACCCTAATGCGGAGAAAGATTACATTGTAAGTTAAAATTTATATATTACACATAACAATGCGTGATGTGAATCACGCCTTTTATCTCCAAAGGGGTAGGCAGAAATGCCACTGTTCAATGTAACACGCACTAGTTATGTTAGAAGTCCCATGTAATAGGAGGTACTGAGATTTATTTTTCGAAAACCCAGTAATAATTCGGCCGATCCGGGCACCGAACCCGAGACCCCTTGCCTGGAGGTCACACATACGACCACTCGGCCAACGAGGCAGTCATATAATATCAATATCAGTATTACACATACAATCACATAATTCGAAATATTGTAAAAGAAAACCATATCTTTGTAAGGGTACTAAATGTAGCAAAGTCAATAAGAAAATAATAATAATTTTGACGATCCTTTACTGAAACTAGTTGCTGTTCCAAAAGTGATTGACAAACTCGAGTAAACTTCTTTAATGTAAATTATTTGAATGTTACAGCTCCGCAAAGGCACTGGAATCTGGATTCCAGTTTACCCAATCCACCGAGACCCTCAACACTATCCCAACCCTGACAAGTTCGACCCAGAGCGCTTCTCGGAAGAAAATAAACACACGATTAATCCTGCCGCGTATATGCCCTTCGGTGTCGGACCTAGGAATTGCATTGGTGAGTGTAGCCACAAAGTTTAAGGGTGATTCACTTTCACTTATGGGACCAGTAGAATACCAACGCAAGGCTCTGCTTGCATATGATAAACTGGTCCCATTTCATCGCAGATTTGGGACATGAATATCAACCCATTAGTATCAATAAACTAACACTATAGTCTGTACTTAATTGTTTTTATCGTGTGAAATATTCCTTTCTTTCTGGTAATAAGCAATTGGCGCCACTCACGGACTTCCACAACACCAAAGTTGGAAGTGCTTTGCTGGATTTCTAGGGTTTGAGGCCAATCCTCAAGGTTTAGAGATTTGTGAACTGGAAATGAGGAGAGGAGGAGAGAATTTGACCTACGTCCGGCATCAGGCTTTGTGGTGTAAATTAAAGTACATTTGAAAATTTGATGTAAAAAACTATTTTTTTTTAATTCTCAGGATCCAGATTTGCGCTTTGTGAGATAAAGGTAATGGTGTACCAGATCCTACGAGAGATGGAGGTGTCTCCATGCGCAAAGACCTGCATACCAGCCAAGTTATGCAAGAACACCCTCAACCTGAGCCTCGAAGGAGGGCATTGGCTGAAATTCAAACCGAGGATGAATTAATATATTGTATGATTGATATCATTTGTTAATTTGTTAATTAAAGGGCATTGGCCTAAAATTGGAGCCTTTCTTTTTTCTGGCGGCAGTCGATAATTTATGAAAAATATTGTCTGTAATGACATTACAAACGAAATTGTATATGGGCTCATGTATGAAAATCTCAGTTCGGACTGAGTTATGGGCGTTTAAAGGAATTGGAGTCAAACATTTTATTTTGCATTTTTTTTAAATTTTCTCGTATATTCCTGACTTCAAATTGCACGCCACTGTCCGCCTGGTACAAGTAGACCATTTCACATCACCATATGGATGGTATGCCACTAATTTTTATGACCTATTTTCTCTCAGTCGATAACTTGTAGGATACGTCAAGGAGTTGTGTCATGAAGTTTCGTGAGCATCAGCTGCGGTACCATTGGTGGGTTGAGTAGTGGCAACTGCCCAAACATGTAACAAAGTAGGTACTATGTTTTTAGCCGTTTTTTCCTGATTAAAAACTAATCTACTTTATAATTAGCATAATCTTTTCAAGAAAAGGAATTGTTGACTGGTTGTAAAGTGATGGATGAAGCGTCAGATGAGCACACAATTTGTTCATATTTGTGTGATTAGTCGAACTATATAATCCATCATTTTGTGACCGAATGACAATATCTTTCTACAAAACGTTATGCTAACTGTAGATTAGAATATTAACTAGTTAGATTAGTAATTAATCGGTAGTAAGTCGGGAGAAGTCAGAAAGATAAGATAGAAAATTATTTTTACATGTTTGGACGACTGCCGCTACTCAATCCGCTACCAAAGCCGTAGTTGACAAACAGCATTTCGAATTACTTCCAATATGAAGACCTGTGCCCTTTGCAATATTGGTTTCTCGGATGGCGTGCAGTGTGCGGCATGTAAAGGATACCTCGACTTCGGCTGTGCTGGTATCAGCGAAAATGGTTGGAGAAGATTGGGCTCTGACAGAAGATCCACGTGGAAGTGTCCGGCGTGCAGGATATCGTCCCCATCTCAATCCCCAGCACTCACACCGGAACCTGTCTTCATTGAAACTGTCCTTCACGAGATTCGGGACATTAAAGCTCAATTAATAAATCTACCGTGTCTCTTGGAAAGCTTTAAAACTATGAAGGAGGAGCTCAACAGCCTAAAGGTTAGCCACGACTTCAACAGCGGGCAACTGCAGGATTTCTCCACTAGGTTGACTGGACTTGAAACGAGGATGGTAACTCTAGAGCGCCTCCAGGATTCGGTTCAATCATTGCAGTCTGATGTCGACACCATCAAATCGGAACAAGCTGCTTCCAACAAAACGTCTAGACTGAAAAATATAGAAATTAAGGGTATTCCTCTCAGGAAGGACGAAAATCTTATCTCCATCTTGGACAAGGTTAGTGATGGGGTGAAATTTGCACTTCCCCGAACTCAGATCAACTACATATCACGGGTACCTACATACAACTCCAAGGAGAAATCGATAATTGTCGGATTCTTGAACAGAGGCCTTAGTATGAGTTTCATTTACGTTTAAAGTATTCGTAACGAGTTCGCGTTCGGCACTCTGATTGGCCGGCGCCAATGAAGCAACCAATCGGAGCGCCGAACGCGAACTCGTTACGATTACTTTAAACGTAAAACAAACTTCGTCGCTGCTGCTCGGTTGTGCAGAGATTTATCTACCCGGGACCTCGATGGCCTCGGGGTTTCGATTGGCCCTCGAATCGCATATTCGTCAATGACCACCTTAACTCTGGGTCCAAGAAACTGTTAAACAAAACTAGACTACTGGCCAAGGAGAGGGATTTCAGATATGTCTGGGTTAAACATAGTAAAATTCATGTTAGAAGGCATTTTAATTTTAATATTGTATAAAAGGTTGAGCATCCCTGGCAAAGTTTCGCTACCTGATTAATTACTCGAACTGTTTGCATTGTTTATTGCACTGATCTATACTTAACGGGAACATACCAACACAGGTTTTCTTGCTTGCACTCATAGTTTTGGGTGAGTTCTGTTTACCTTGTCGCACCTTTGTCCACTTTTTTAATGATTACCCACTACCAATTGTTTGTTACATAATGCATTATAATTTAATTATTGACTCATTATTTCTTTTGTTTTGTATAACCGGTCCCTGCTGCAGCTGTTTTGAATGGAACATTGTTGTTTATTATGAGTTTGTGTATGTTATTGATACCAATGGCTTGCTTAGTGTTAATAGTTTGTGCATTTACTACCAGAACGTTCGTGGTCTTCGTACTAAAACTCAGGAATTCTATCGTCGACTTTGTCTTTCCTCATTCGACATTATTATTCTCACGGAGACGTGGTTGACGGATGGTATTTTGGATGGTGAATTATTTAGTGGTGATTATATAGTGTGGCGTCGTGACCGTGACTTTCAACTCACTGGCCAAACGCGTGGGGGTGGTGTTTTGATAGCCGTCCGTAGGGGTATTGGTGCAATCCCGCAGGTAGGGTCTTCATTCCTCGGCCGAGGACCTGTGGGTTTCTATTAATTTTAGTCAACCAGGGACTAAAAGGTATTTCAAATTGTACGTATGCGTTCTGTACCTGTGTAATCAGAACCGGGGTCATTCCTTTTCTGTTCAATTGTTTAATTTCCTAAATAAGTTAAATGGAGTAGTATTAAATAATCTAACTGATAAATTTATTATCGTGGGGGATTTTAATTTAAGTGGTATTTTTTTTTTTTAAGGGGGGAAAATCATCGAATGACTTCTCCCGCCTGGGTGAGGCGGGAGGGAGTGTCAGACTCTTACTGACCAAAAACCACCCCGTTCCTTCTCCTGCACGTCGAGCCGGAGCCCCGGTTACCCGTTAGGTTCTCCGCGACAATTTAAGTGGTATAGCATGACGTAAGACATATGACTTTTATTCACCTACCAACATGTGTTCAAGTGACGAATACCTCCTTACGGACGAATTGAAGTTGTTATCATTGAACCAATACAATGGAGTATTGAATAAACACGGTAAGCTGTTGGATTTGGTTTTATGCAATGAGACCATATATGTGGGTGAATGCTTGGACTCCCTGGTGCCGATAGACGACTACCACCCGGCCCTAAGTATCGTCGCTAGTTTATCCGGTCGCACTTGTCTAGCATCTTCACCGTACACTAAATACTTTTTTGACAGAGGTAATTTTGAATCTATTAACGAAGAGATTGCGGCCATTGACTGGGTGTGTGAATTCGGAAGTAAATCTCTTGGTGACTCACTTAACTTTTTTTATAATACCTTAGCTGAGTTACAAGATAAATGACAATGCCAAATCCTGACCCGGTCATAATATCATTTACAAAAAAAGTAAATTGATGAAAATAATTTAGACGAATAAGGAATATTTTTCACAATAAATATTTTTATTTTTAAACTTGCGGTTTGCAATCTAATAAAAACTCGTCGAGTACCGGTTTTGTAGACACAATTATAGAACAATAGGTTGCGGTCACCGGTGACCGCTTGGTGTTTGACAGTAATACACTATACGATGCTGAATACTGCATACTTGTACATGACTTCTAATATAGTGGGTCAAAGATGTACTGAGCACCTGGCATTGTCCTTTGTTCCCAAGAGGCGGGTTTACAACAATACCTACCCTATCTGGTATTCTTCCCAACTTAGGAGACTCTTAAAGGATAAATACAAATATCATCGCAAATTAAAGGTATATGGCAGATTGGCGGATGAGGTGACCTTTAAACATCTGCGCGAGAGGATCACCAGACTTGAAGGTGAGTGTTACACTGCTTACATAGGTAGTACAGAAGCCGGTATTAGAGTAAATCCGAAGCGATTTTGGAGCTTTGTCAAGCATCGCTCCAGGTCTGGCACTATACCTGGCTATTTAACTTACGGTGACGCCACGGCTTCCTCCACAATGACTATCTGCGAAGCATTCTCCACCCACTTTCGTTCCACCTTTCTAGAACCGGACATTGACTCCCATGTGTCTCAAATTCGTAACCATGACGTCGCGACTGCATCTGACATTCATTCTATTGAAATTAAGGTCGATTCAATTATGAGATTGTTGTCCAACCTCGACCCTCACAAGGGCGCTGGGCCGGATTAGATGTCACCCAAATTTCTTATTAAGTGTGCTGAATCTATAGCTCTTCCAGTCTCCCTATTGTTTACAAAATCTTTATCTACAAGTACTGTACCCCACGTCTGGAAGTCTGCCTATATTACACTCGTGCATAAAAAAGGTCCAAAAACTGAAATCACCAACTATAGACCTATCTCAAAGCTATGTATCTTGGGCAAAGTATTTGAGAGGGTGATATATGATCAGGTCTACGCGGCTCTTAGGAATTGTTTTAGTCCCTTCCAACACGGTTTTTTAAAGGGTCGTTCGACTGTTACGAATTTGGCTGTACTGAACGATTTCGTGTCGCGAAGCATGGATGGTGGAGCTCAGGTCGATGTAGTTTATAGGTACAGATTATTCGAAATGTTTCGATCGAATAGATCATACAATTCTCCTATCTAAATTATGGCTTGCAGGTATCCACGGGGATTTGCTTCGATGGTTCGCATCATATCTTGCATACAGGACTCAGGCCGTTGTTATCAATAATTATATATCTAGTTGGGTACCCGTTCCTAGCGGGGTCCCACAAGGCTCTTTGTTGGGCCCCTAACTCTTCATATTATACGTGCACGACATCGATTCTTGTTTCCATTCTTCTCATTTACTCTGTTTCGCTGACGACATGAAGATTTATTCAGCTGTCTCATGCTTCAATGACATGGTGGCTCTTCAGTCGGATTTGGATCGACTAGATGAATATTATCAGCGTAACAAACTGGACCTGAATCCTGCGAAGTGTTCAGTTATTACTTATAGTCGTAAACGTAGCACATTGCCAACAACTTATAGGCAGAGGATGCAGGTGGTACCCAGATGCGATGTAGTGAGGGACTTGGGCGTTTAACATGACCGTAAACTCCTGTTTGATAACCATATTGAAGAGATAGTTGGTAAGGCATATAGAGCACTTGGCTTTATTATGAGGGTCTCTAAAGATTTCAAACAGGCAAAAACGCTAAAGATTTTGTACTGCACTTATGAGTCATATAGAAGCAAAAGCAGCAACATCCATTTTTACTGAAAAGGCAGTAGACGTCTTTTTTTGTTTACGTTGCATGTACCAATTTTTAGTTACATTAGGTTATAAGAATAGATAACTAATGATGATAGAATCAGATATTGTAAAACAGAATTCCCTAAGAAACACTACATTTACCAAAATAAAGTAATACATTTAGGATGTTGCTGTTTTTGCATCCAATGTGTGGATAATGCTGCTTTTGCGCCATTCTTAATTGGATGTTGCTGGTTTTGCACCAGTCAATCATTTATGTAAGAAGCCACGTAGAATATGGATCGCAAATATGGAATCCCTGTTACAGTACTCACATCCAGCGATTGTAGGCAATTCAACAGCGCTTTATTAAATTTCTTTGCTTCAAACTTCATGTTCCATATAGCTCAGAGAAATATCTAGAATTTTGTAGGCAGTTTCATATTCTGCCCCTTACAATCCCCCACTTTTAATTCGGAATTCCTCGGTATAGGCAGAATTCCTTTATTATGCGTGCAAGCAGAGACTTAAACAACTTGTGTAAGGAGTATCCAATAGATCCGTTTGTGACGCGGACTTCTGCGGGGATGCTCACCCTACAGTTTTTTAATTGATTAATGAATTAAGTGGGTAACTTGGTTTATTATTAATTTGTTATTGTTGGTAGTATGGTTGGTGTGTGTTTATTTTTTATGTTTTTTATTTAGCTGGTACATGCTCTTGTTGTTTTTTTTTATTTTCTTTCCCTAAACGATATATTTGTTTGGACTGTGAGTGTTTTTTTTTTTTAAATTGAATATTTATTTATTTATTTATTTATTTATTTATTTATTTAAGTTTTATACAATTGCATAAGGAGGACTTAATGCTAACAGCATTCTCTGCCAGTCATCCTTTGGGTAGTGCAGAAATGTATGTGGTAGGTGGTAAGCTGCAAAACAGTCATGAGAAATAGTGGTATTTATCCAAATTAATAAAAGGGTATCAAAAGCATACATAAAATACGTAAATATAATCGTATAGATATATATAATTATATATAATATAAATATCATTATACATATAAATATATTTGTGACTCGTATATGAATTTGTCCTATGTTACAACAAGATGAAAAATTATGAAAGATGTTATGAAACTGCCAGCTTTCCGCTAATGTACTCACGCGCCCTCCGCTTGAAACTCAGACGACTGGTTGCGGTTCTGACATTCGTTGGAAGCGTGTTCCAGAGAGAAATGACTTGAATGAAGAAAGAAGAATGAGTAAAGTTACTGCGATGGACAGGACAGTGCAACAGCCGATTATGCGAGGAGCGTAGATTTTTAGTATGGTTATCACATACATACTGGAAATGGGAAGTTAAATAGTTAGGAGAATTGGGAGAGTCAAGCAGAGAAAATAAAGTTGTGAGTGCCCTTAGCTCTCTGCGCTGACGAATAGGCAACCATTTCAACAATGATCGCTGTGCAGACACAAGGTCGTATTTACGCAAGTTAGAAACGAATCGAATGCAGTTATTTAGAAGACAGTCAAGTTTGTTGAGGAGATCTGCATTCAGGTCATAGTAACACACATCACCATAATCGATGATGGGGAAAATTAAGGTCTGCACAAGCATCGCCTTAGTGCTGGGAGGCAGTACATTTCTGAGACGGTACAGAGACCGCAGCGATCCGGTAACTTTTTGACTCACACTGGCAGTTTGACTTCGCCAACTGAGGGTACTGTCAATATGTATACCCAGGTCCTTGACGCTCTCACTATATTGGACAGGCGTCCCGTTGTACAGTACGGGCGGTAGTATAGTGAAGTTGATTTTGGCCATACTTTTTTTTTTTCTTTTCTTTTTCCTTGGCAACCGAGTCTCCAATACGATGTTGTCGACTATACTGCCAGTGTCGGGTGGTGACGGCAGATTAATGAGCCGTCGAAGTTAACTTTGACTACTACCAATAATAATCGCTTGACATTTGTCAGGATTGACAGCGATTGAATAATGTGAAATCTGTCCGTGAAAACCTATAATTGGCTTTCTGGTGTTATTATGTTATCTGTTTGTTTGCTATGTGTAGCTGTTGGTTTTCCAATGCATAAATAAATTAATAAACAAATTTCGTGATAGGGCTCAGTGAACTATTTTGCGGGCTTTCGATTGAGAGAAAATTGGTCATAAAGATTTGTCATAGGCCACCGTATACATATAAAATGAAGACGCTAACCAATCAGCTATTAAAATGTTTTTTTTTATAATTGAGTAGAAGCTGGTTAATGGTTCATTTGTTTAAATACACTGTTCTGATTCCGTGGCTAATATACAACAGCTACAGCTAAAAAAAAAATATAAGTAAAAAGATCACAATACACTTCATTTTTATGCGTAGTGTACGATCGCCATCAACAAAAGAACAGGAATAATATAATTAGCACTATTTTCTCATCTTTGAACTGATTTAACTCGGTTCGGACTGAGTTTTTGATATAAGAAAGACCCCTTATATTTTTTTTTGTAATGTTATTCTGCATCAGTTTTTTTAAAACTGCCGCATGAAAATCAATAGGCACCATGCTCCATACAAATTTGGTCATTGTCATTTCGATTCAATTGATTTTCGACTGTATCACAAAAATATTGGCTTCGTGTAAACAGTGCTGTGGGCTACTTTATTACCAAAATATATTTTTCTTAGTGACACTACTTAATTCAAATTTTCTTGTGTATCTTAAAAAGAAAGTAGAGAATATATTTGTCAGTTTGGCGTAGTTTAAAGTTATGCCCCTTATGATACTGTAAGCATTTAGTATATTTAAAGGTTTTAATAGTCTGATCTATTATAATAAGAACATAGATGATTATATTTAAGTATTGGTTTACTAACGACTGATGTGTATAAGAATAATTTTGTTTTACACCAAAGGTGTTAACACGTTAAACGCCGTAGGGGTTCTAGGTGACCGACGACGTTAGGGAGGAATAGTCTTCAACAGTTTTCTATTGGCAGTCAAAGCTTTAATATGGTATATATGTGTATGTGATTTAATTAATATAATTTGAAAAACATTGTTTAAAAGTGAGTTCCAACTGGAAATGTTTGATGGTGTCATAATTTTACGAAACACCCGATCATGGCGCAATTGAACAGTTGCCTACATATAATGATATTTTGTGTAGTTGTAACTAAGATTATTTTATTGTGATATACGATAGGCTAAGGTTCTTTCATTACAAAAGTACGTAAGTAAAATAAATTAACACACTATCATTTGTTGTAGTTTTTTTTTAAATACCTGTATTAATCAGTAACCAAACTGTTATTTGCTAGATGTTTGACAAACGTACATCACTAAGATAAGTGAACTTACGTTGATTAGCATTAGTATTAATTTAATTAGTATTATAGCATTAATTTCAGAAAACTATAACAGATGGCGTTGTTAAACTAAAACCAACGCTCCCCAAAGAGTGCTAACCGAAGTTCCTGGTAACGAATTTAGTTTTAGGTCATTCATAATGTTAATAATGTATCTAAAGGTGAACTCCGTTTCGAACAATTTATTTGGACTTACTAAAATGTATTCTAGTGTACCCAAAGCGCACCTAAAAACCTCGTATCCACTAGGTAACAATTTACAGGCGACATGCAATCATAGTGTCGTTAAAAATGTTGGAAATCAGCGAGGATAACGTACGCAAAAATACAGAGGAAAACATAAAGAATTGTGGATAACAAAAAGTCAATGTAATTTAGAAACTTGCCGATCACCTGGTGGCATTTGATCATCGACTTCAGGGACAGCCTGTTTTTTTAACTAAAAACGTTGCCCCACACTAGGATTTTCTCCTGTGTCGTGGGTGCGTTTACAAACATACAAGTTCACATACACAATGACACCCAGACCCGAAACAACAATTTGTGGATCACACAAAGTGTTGTTCCGTGCGGGAATCGAACCCGCGACACGTTGCACGGCAGCCGGTTGCCCAGCCACCGCACCAACCAGTTTGTATGTAATATGTATGTATATCTGTGAGAGAGGGATTTTTTTTAAGGGGGGAAAGTCATCGAATGTCTGCTCCCGCCTGGGTGAGGCGGGAGGGAGTGTCAGACTCTTACTGACTAAAAACCACCCCGTTCGTTCTCCTGCACGTCGAGTCGGAGCCCCGGTTACCCGTTAGGTTCTCCGCGACTCCGTGAGAGAGGGATAGATTGAAGAACTTCGTATAGTTACATCGATTTTTTTTCGTCTTCATTGTCTTGCTTTTTCTTGTCAATCATCTACATCATAATCTTAAAATTGATGGTGCAGAATGTAAGGCAACAAAAAGATAAATTGTTAAATAAAAAAAGGCAAGCGACATAGGCAACAGGTAGATAAATGCCTGTCAGACAACGGTATATTACCCACATTATTGAATACTAAGTAAATAAGTACTTCAAGTCAATTATTTGTACAGTTTCCTCGTGTCATCCAATTATATGGAACAAGTATTGTTATCAGCCACTTTTAAGTGGAGCTAAGGTGCTATTGTAAACGTCAGTAGGTACTAGTAATATGAGATTATTGAGATACTCTATCAGTTGTTCACGGTTCTGTCCATGTGATCAAGGTAAAAAGTTGCATAGAATCACTCTCCAGTTTTTTCTATCTCCATATAAAATACGCTCTTTTGCGACGTGCGGTGAAGACAAACAAACGAATACAATTTTGCATTTTTAATTTTAATTTTTTTATGGCATAGGTCGGTGAACGAGCAGACGGATCACCTGATGGTAAGCAATCGGCGTCGCCCATGGATACCCGGAACACCAGAGGCGTTACAAGTGCGTTACCAGCCTTTTGGGGATTAGGAGTTTGAGGGTCGTTGGGGATTCAGGTATTGGGGAGATTAGGGAAGGGGAGGGTAATTGGGCCTCCGGTAACCTCACTCACACGACGAAACACAACGCACGTGTTGTTTCACGTCGGTTTTCTATGAGGCCGTGGTCTCTCTCCGGTCGAGACGGCCCATTCGTGCCGAAGCATGGCTCTCCCACACTTAAATAAATATAATAATATGTTTATTCTAAGGATAGAAAATTATCAAATGACGCCCCCCACCCTGAGAGAGATGAGAGAGAGTGTCAAACTCTAACCAAAAATCACTCCGGTGCTGCTACTACTCCATGTCGAGGCTGCGGTATATAGTGATTTTCCCCACAACCCTGGCAGAAGTTAAAATATACTTATGGGTGCGTCCATATCTGGCGAATGCGCCGCGAATATGCCATGTATATACCTAAATAATACTTTTAAAAGCACGCGCGCAGCTCACGGGCGGCTTGCGAGCGGCGAGCGAGGATCATTCGCCAGAAGTAGACGCACCACGAATGGGGCCTAATAGGGCTGATGCGGAGCCGTGGAGAACGTAAACAGTTTCCGGGGCTCCGGCTCTCGAAGTGCAGAAATAGGAACGGGGTGGTTTTTTCTTAGTAAGAGTCTGACACTCCCTCCCGCCGCACCCAGGCGGGAGAAGTCATTAGATGACATTCTCCCCTTAAAAAATCCTTAGGAAGGCAGGTCACTTCCAACCAGCCTATCTGGAAGACATTGAGAAAGCATTGGGAGTCTTATGGCCGATATGATGATGAAGAATGTACACAAGTAAGAATGCTCACCACGAGTACGCTTTTATTTGCAGTCTAAGTATCATTATTTATATAGGTAATGAACGATTTTGCAAATCATCGTAATTTGTCTAAGTAAGAAAACTTGTTTGTTTTTGTACTGTGATAATGTTTGAAAACAAACTGTATTCAAATGTGTTACCTACATATATCTAAAGAGGTAGGACTAAGTAACAAAGTAACTAAGACAAGTGCACATTATTAATTGTAATTATAATTGTAAGTGAGCATATAAAATACTGCTAATGGCTCTCATTTTACAACTCCTCCAAATTCTTTGGAGAATATTGGAAATCGCAATACTGCAATAGATGCCTAATTTTTATTTTAATGTCCGTCTGGTAGATTATTTTAAATCATTAGACACGTATTTTTTGTTTTCTTACAGAAACGAATACCTACTTTCGACGATATATTGGTTTGATATGTCTCGTGACGTCACTTCTATGAACATTTTATACGTAGAAATGACGTTTTAGCTCCCATTCCTAAACTTTGATTTGTTTTATTTAAGTACTGTTTTATTATACGACAAAATAATTATATTATTAATTTTCATACCCTGTCATCATCTCAAATATGCAATGTACGCATTAATCTTGTTTATCATCGTATAGATGCAATATAATGAAATTTTCACCAACAATTTCATTTTTATAATAACTATCGTGAGACATACTAAATTAAATAAAAATAGCTGGTTAAATCAGTAGGCTGCGCGACATCGCTGCGACCGCGCACGCTACTCATGAGGAAGAACCCCTCTGTGCTTCGAACCTAGTAGAGCTTTTCTCAATATATTCACGTGAGTAACCCGCGATTTTTAGTTAACAATTTCATTTCTCAAACTAATATTT
>JAZHFQ010000099.1:0-362659 GCA_038387885.1 Spodoptera picta | reverse complement strand
ATGACCGAGCTTGGCAACAAGCTACGTCATCGGTCCACAGTACCTCTGAATTAATCAGGAAAATTTTTTCTTCGTCACTGATCAGTTTTGAGGTGCCATTTTTGACTGATTCAGTGGAAGTGTGGAAAATGGCTTGCCTACTTACAGATTTACCTGTTCACTCATCTTCTCAGAGACAGTGGGACGTGCCGCTGTGCAGTGAAATTCGTGAGTCTTTAATCATATCGTCTTCTAATACTGCAGAGCGAGCTCGCGTATTGGCTGTGGGAGAATGGGAATCAGGATTGTGGCTTCAGGCACTCCCGTCATCCTTCATAGGTACTTGGTACATCCTTTATAGGTTGGATGACATAACGTTCCGCCTAGCCGTATGCTTACGTTTAGGTGCTCCTTGTGTTTCTCCGCATTATTGTCGCTGTGGAGAGAGACTTGATGGCTTGAGACCATGATCTTCCTTATTGCAGAAGTGCAGGCCGTATAGCTCGCCATGCCAGCATCAACGACATCATTCGTCGTGCTCTTGCCTCAGCCGGTGTACCAGCCGTATTAGAACCTAATGGTTTGGTACGTGATGACGGCAAAAGACCAGATGGTATGTCGTTGCTGCCTTGGAAGATGGATAGGCCTTTGGTGTAGGACGCGACGTGGGTAGACAACCTTGCGCCATCACATCTTCTAAGTACCGCTGCATGCGTTGGTGCAGCTGCTTCCGCCGCAGAGGCTCTCTAGGGCCAAATCTAGTGGGTAACTACTATTTTGAGCCGTTTGGGGTCGAAACACTTGGGCCATGGGGTCCCAGTGCACACTCTGTTTTTAAAGATATCGCCCGTACGCTAATCGACTCTACACGTGACCAGAGGGCTGGCTATTTTTTCGAACAGAACATAAGTATTGCCATTCAACGTGGCAATGCTTATTTGCCAGTCTTCTGGGAACGTTGCCCTGTGATAGTGATGCGGATGAATACTTTGACGCCTAAATTAAGGGTATAATTTTTGTTGTTTTCTTTTTTTTAATTTCATTTTATTTAATAGTTTAGTTGTAGTTAATTTTAAGTTGTAAATATTTATGTAGTTATATATATATATATATATATAAAATTAATTTGCAATAAAAAACAACAATTTTACAAACAATATGCATGTCTTTCGTATACATCACATATCTTTACTTACCTTTGGACATTTATGAAAACAGGTGTTTAATGTGGGCAAGTGCCAGTGATCTTCCTTGATTTCCTTCGGTATAGTATACCGAGGTTTGAACAGTTTGAGCGGACCGAGATTTTTAATTATATTCCTTCTTGTAGTGTCGTTGAAATTAAGCTTCAACCTTTGCATTGGTATACCATAACTATGAGTCAATGTAAAGAAATCTGCAAAACTTTTATTAATATTTGCACCTAGTGACATAGGTCCATGTAAAATCATTAGATTTTTAAATTTATTGGTATTATTTACAGTATTTTCTTCAATCATCGTATGAAGTTTGTCATCATTAGTTGTTTCATTCGCAGAGTCTTTGTGTTTTTTAAACATATTTTGAAATTTCTCTTTATTGTTATCTCTTTCATTGGCTTCTGCGTTCGCATTGTTAGAACAAATAAAGTAATCAGTGATTGTAAAATTTTCTTTGACTTCACAATTGTACTTTTCGAGTTCGCATTCGTTCTTGAATGTTCTGACTCTGAATCCTTCACCATCTGGATGGATGCCACATACCTGATCTCTGGGAAAATCCGAACAATCAGGACATTCCTTGACAAAATGGACTAGTTTAATACTTTTCTCATTCTCTGTTGAGATACAGTGTTCCATACTTATTAAGCCGAATGCTGAAATAATATTAAAGTGTATAAAATAATTATGATATGAAAATGTTGGTATATTTTTGTTATGACATAAGCCGGTAAACGAGCAGATGGATCACCTGATGGTAAGCAATCGGCGTCGCCCATGGACACCTGGAACACTAGAGGCGTCACAAGTGCATTACTGGCCTTTTGGGGATTAGGAGTTTGAGGATTGTTGGGGATTAAGGAATCTGGGAGATTGGTGAAGGGGAGGGGGTTAATTGGGCCGCCGGTAACCTCACTCACACGACGAAACACAACGTAAGCGTTGCTTCGCGTCGGTTTTCTGTGACGCCTTGGTAGCACTCCGGCCCATTCGTGCCGAAGCATGGCTCTCCCACAGTAAAACACAATATAATTAGGTTTCAAAAGCAAAATCCCTTGAAAAAAAACAAAATTTATTCACTAAAACAGAGTTTTATATTTAAACAAAAATTAACCTCTTAAACCTCTTTACAACACTGCAAAAAATTAAAATGGAAATGGGCTGGCCATGTTGCACGTATGAAAAACTATAGATGGACGAAACGGATAACTACTTGGAAGGGGCCGTCAGGAAAGAGAAAGAGAGGTAGACCAAGGGAGAGGTGGCTCGATGAAATACTGAACACAGTGGGAAATGACTGGTTAGAAAAGGCTTTAGACAGAGATCAATGGAGAAAAATGGAGGAGGCCTTTACTCTGTAGGGAGGTCCTTAATAAATATTAAAAAAAAAATATGCATGAAAATCAAATTACTTATTAATAAACTTTGTGCTGTATATTTTTTTCCCTAAACTTTAAACTAAAAATCTTAAATTGTTACTACAAATCTATATAAATTCGATACTGTAAAAAAAAAATATGTAAATCGATTATTAAGGAATAAATGAGGCTTTATTAAATATTATTAACCTCTTAAAACTAATTTACATGGAATTTAACTTAGTCTAAGTACAAAATCAAAACACCAAGCAAAATCACAATAATAGAAAAGTATGTACTCACAAGACTTATAGCACTTTTACCAATACAAAAACATTCACAAATCGCGCCGACTACTACCGACCTCCACGAGAGCTGACGAGCAAATAATCCCCACCAGCGTCTGCGCCGCTTTTTATAGGCTATGTTAGGTACTATTCCTTCTTTGTTGGGGTTCCTAAATCGGCATATCCTGAAGAGGCGTCGTCCTCGGCGCCATCTTCGTGACGCTCTTTATCACCAGGGCTGGTCCTGCTGCTGAAGGGGCACCACCTGGTCCGGCTGTCTCCTCGTCTGAGGGAGGTCTGTCCGAGGTCTGAGGGTGGCTGAGGATGAGCCTGCACCAGAATCATACTCTTCGTTATCTGAAACATAACCACGTATAAGGTACTGCTGTTTCGGAATGCTAATGCAAATTTCAAAATCGAATATGTGAGAGCTCTCATTAATGTACTTCCGTAGTCTTCATATAAGTAAGTAGCGGCCCTCCAACAATGTGGGCAGCATGCAGCACCTGTGAACAGATCAGACAGAAGGCGTCCCCTCTGCCTGAGGTTGACGGAGGCATCTCTTAATCGCACGAACACATTAGTTCTTATAGACCGATACCTCTCATTATAGGTACGTCTATACCCAGACGGAGGCATCACTGAATCGAACGTCCAGCATACATACATAACCAGTATATGGACAGAGGCATCCCTGAATCGCATGTCCAACATATATAAAACACTTACCCTCGAAGAAGGCCTCGCGATACTCAGAACACCATTCTCCATTCCAAGGTATCATATACTCAGCAGCTGCTTGCGTAGTCTTGCCATAGGAGCCGCTGAGCAGTTTCAACTGATATCGACCACTAGGTAACAC
Source organism: Spodoptera picta (assembly GCA_038387885.1). NCBI lineage: Eukaryota > Metazoa > Arthropoda > Insecta > Lepidoptera > Noctuidae > Spodoptera > Spodoptera picta. Next base: position 358,974 of record JAZHFQ010000099.1, on the reverse strand, counting down.
TTTGATCACCCGATAAGGTGCGCGCATACACGGATCCAGTTTTCCTGTCGACTGGGAATACTTTATTTCGAACACAAAATCATTAACATTAAAAGTTCGCGGTGTCCGCCGTTGCTGGTTAACATAGTCATCTTGTTGGCTTTGATTTCGTGCCAACAGTTCTTGAGCTCTAGCTCTACTCAATTCCCGCCGGCCTTCCAGATTTTGAGATATCTCGATTGCCACGTCACGGATTAGTGTCCTGACGACCGGTGTGGTGGCGTCGATATCCACTGGTAGCCTCAAAGCCGAAGTTTGCGTGGTCTTATGCTTCGTGATGTTCAGAATGAGTTGAAGCCTCCAGAGTTGTTCGGCCCACTTAGTATCCTTATGATTCGTCTCAATTCGAATCATGTTGAAGACGGTTCTGACGTACCTTTCCACTTGCCCATTGGCATTGTACATTTCGGGAGTTATAAAGTGGATCTCACAACCCAGCTCAGATAAAAGCGTCGAAAATTTGGACGATTCAACATTCGCCCGCGATGGGCCACTAAGAGTTTAGGGGCGCCAAAGAGCGAAATTGCATTAGTAAATGTGCGTTTGAGTTCACTTACATCCTGTTTATAAATTGGATATAACAAACAAAATTTTGTAAAGGAGTCTACAATAAGTAATACAAATTTATAACCATTGGACTCAGGCAATGGGCCTAAAGCATCCATATGCAAAGTCAAAAGGTACACTAGGTTTTTCCCAAGAGGTAATTTATTTATTTAACAAAAGTACAATTTTAGGATTAATATTTTCAAAGTCAAAGTCAAAGTCAAAATCATTTATTTCAATTAGACCAGGATGGCACTTTTGAACGTCAAACAACAAATTTTATAAGTGAAGGTAGTTGCTCATTCCAAGGCGTAGATTCCTATGGAGAAGAACGAGCAAGAAACTCCATAGGTTACTCTTTTTCAATCAGGTTTACAATACAATTCTCTAGTTACATAGTTTTATTGGTTCGATTATGTGAGAACAATGCAACACCTAAATTCAGTCAGAAAGAAATTTTGTTCTTACCTCTATAATTAACGATCCTCGCCAAACATATCGTTTAACGGCGAGAAGCGCTCATTTCTTATTCTTACTAGCTAATTAAGTACTTTATATAACATTAAAAGAAAACTGAAATCAAAACAAAAACGAAAAATACACATTATAAAGGATAGTAATTAAAGAATGCATTGCCTATGCTCTCTTAAGCAATTCTCCCCTTAGCTTCTTCTTCAACATAAACAAACTCACTTTATTTTCCTCTCTCAATATAATATCTATTTTATTGAATATCTTTGGCACTATATATTTATTAGTTCTCTTACCATAGTAGTTTATTATTCTAGGTTTATTTAACATATGTTCTCTAGCCCTTCTAGCGTTATATTTTTTCTCTATTACACATTTATATTCATTGCTATAGTAAAACTCTAATCCTATTAAATACTCAACTTTCTTATCTATGGGCAGTATTTTACACAGTAGAAATAGTTTATCATAATCCTTTTTGCAGATGTTTTTCTCTTTCTTACTCACTAAGTATTTTATCAGTCTTTGACTTGACTGCACGGTTGGTGCGGTGGCTGGGCAACCGGCTGCCGTGCAACGTGTCGCGGGTTCGATTCCTGCACAGGACAACACTTTGTGTGATCCACAAATTGTTGTTTCGGGTCTGGGTGTCATTGTGTATGTGAAATTGTGTGTTTGTAAACGCACCCACGACAAAGGAGAAAATCCTAATGTGGGGCAACGTTTTATTTAAAAAAAAAAATTGTAAATTTTTAATATCATTTAAGTAAGTTTGGAAAGTACGCCCGTATACTAATAGACCGTAGCTGATCAGAGAGTCGGCAAGCGCGTGGTAAACCATCCTCATTGTGTCTGAGCTGACTATTCTGTGTATTTGGAAGAACTTGCCTAGCACTGAACGTAACCTATTACACATATCATTTACATGAGTTGAAAAATTTAAGATTTTATCTATTTTTAAGCCTAAATATTTAAAGTTGTCGACATATTGAATGACATCACAATTACATCCATGTTTGTTATTATGAAAGCAGTAGTATGTGTGACCTATTAAATTAATGTTATTTTTGTTTGTATTTTTTGCACTTTGATTATATGGCGAATGAATATGCATACATTGTGTTTTTTTGAAGTTTATTATTATCCCGTTGTCATGAGCCCATTTGGTTATATTTTCGAAGTCTGTCTGCAAATATCTTTGTACCTGTAAAATATCTTTAGACGCATAAACCACGCACATATCGTCTGCATACATAAAAACTTGACAATTAATTACAACATTCGACACACTAGTAACATGCATAACATAGCCCACGGGTCCGAAAACTGAGCCGGTCACACCCAGGCTCACTGGCGCCGCTTCCCCTGTGACACTGCTTATCTTTGTACGTATCTCTCTATTACTTAAATAATTCCTGAACCAGCTGTTAGTCGGGCCGCGAATACCACATTCATCCATAGCCTGTAGAAGTATGTCATGATCTAAGGTATCAAATGCTTTTTTGTAGTCTACAAAAAGCGCTATTGATTGTAGGCCAGAGTCTAGACTTTCATGTACATACTCAGCAAAGCTGGACAGGGCAGAGGCAGTATTCTTTCCCATTCTGAAACCGTATTGTGAATCAGAGAGTATGTTATATGTTTCTAGAAAATTATTAACTTGTGCCATTACTAATTTTTCAACAGTTTTATTGATAACAGATAATATAATCGATTGGTAAGGGGCTCTAGGGACACGTTTACTTGAAATGCATACAAGACAGTGCTTTATATAGTCAAAGCATTTATTTTAATTAAACCATAGTTTGGGACTTTTGAAACGTCAACAAATACAAAATAAATAATAGTCTGTCAGTCAGTCCGTCAGTGAAATTAGGTGAAGCTAGGTGCTCATTCCAAAATGTAGATTCGAATGGAGAAGAACGAGCAAGAAACTCCATTCGTTACTTTTTTTTTAAAAGTATTTTCTACAATGTCTCTGATACATATTTCAATACTGTACGCATATGTGAGAATAATGCAAAGACACGCTTGACGCATTATACTAATAACTTACTAAAATAAAAAAACAAAAAAATAAAAATCTTAAGTCTAACATGGTGCTCACATATGCATACTGACAATCCATAGAAATAGTGCTTCTATACAAGAAAAAGGAAACTCTTTGTTTCAATAAAGAAAGAAATGCTCGATGCCATAAGGAAACTAAATTGTCTACATTAGAATTAAAGTATTAAATTATGTATTATATTACCTACTATTGGAATTTAGCTACTGACTACCTTTGAGTATTGTCCAGTGGAGCCGAACCAACACGCTGCCAAGCATTCCTATCTTCAAGATAATCTGTCAATGTGTAGTAAGCTTGATTACATAATTCGCGCTTAATATATGTTTTAAATTTACTTTCATTGAGATCTAGTATGCTATTTGGTATTTTATTATAGCATTTAATACCTAACCCCATGAAGGATTTCTACTTTGGACAGTCTGAATTGCGGTATAGCTAACTTATTTTTGCCTCTAGTATTAAAATTGTGTATAACGCTTCTTTTTTCAAACAAGTGCCTATTTTTCCTTACATACATTATATTTTCATATATATATTGACAGCAACGGCGCAACGGCGTAAGTTATATATTGCTCGGATAGCCCGCTTTTATAGAATAAATATTGATTCTATTTCTGCAGCTCGACCCCACAACAAAATGCCGTACGACATAATGCTGTGGAAATAACTAAAATAGACAAGCCTAGCTGTATCTACGTCCGTGAGCTGTCTAACCTGTCTAACTGCAAAAGCAGCTGAGCTCAATCTCCCCGAAAGCGCCTTTATATGCGGACCCCATTGTAGTCTATTGTCTAACGTAATGCCTAAAAATACTGTCTCGTCGACAAATTCTAACTTTTGACCGTTCAAAACAATATCACAATCGTTACTACGCACGTTTGGTAAACTGAATTTAATACATTTTGCTTTTTTCTCATTAAGAGCTAGATTATTAATGGTAAACCAATTATGCACTTGAAGAATGGAGCTGTTTACGTCGTCAAGATTATTTGTACGTCGATCTACTTTAAAAATTAATGATGTATCATCTGCAAAAAGCACCACTCTTGGTTTATTTTTAAATATAAATGGCAAATCATTTATATAGACTAAAAAGAGAAAGGGACCCAATATTGAACCTTGAGTGGCCTGACTAAAGTAGGCGACTACATGCTTCGTACCATCAGCCTTCTTCTGCATAAGCACCGCATCGTAACCGCGTAACGCTAGTGGCATCAGTATGCACTTCTGTAGGCAAAGACGGATTAAAGACAGCCAGCACTGGCGCACTAGTTAGGCGATTTATTATTTCCAGCCTCGCTTTATGCTGTTCTGGACCCCAAATAAATTTTACTTCCTTTTTCATTAAGCGTGCTATGCAGGCGGTCTTTGACACATAGTCTTGGATGTATCTCCTAAAATATCCAGCTAAGCCCAGAAATTGTCGTATTTGTTTGACGTTAGTGGGTATCGGAGAGTCAACCAATGCTTGAACTTTACGAGGGCTCGGCCTAACCTGACCCTGACCCACCAAACGCCCCAAACACTCAACCTCTATTGACAAGAACGAGCATTTCTTTAAATTTATTGAAAAACCTGCCCCTGCTAGGATTTTTAATACTTTTTCTAACAAACAGATACTCTCGTCGATACTATTACTCATACAGAGAACATCATGAACGTAAACTAGTACATTACCGGCCTCAATATGATCGCGAAGGGTTTCGTTAATAATTCTCTGGTATACCATAGGCGAGTTGAACAACCCATAAGGCATACGAAGGAATTCTAAATGAGCTTCTGGTGTAACGAAAGCAGTTTTATGAATTGAACTTTCTTCGATGGCTATCTGATGAAAGCTGGTCGCCACATCGAGACTGGTAAAGTATTTAAAATTACCCAATCTATCTATATGATCGTCTATCAAAGATAAAGGGTATCGATCTCTAACCGTCAGTCGATTAAACGCCCTATAGTCGACACACATTCTGTCGCTATCGTCCTTCTTCTTAACTAATATTATGGGGCTGGCATACTCCGAATTTGATTCACTGACAATACGCGGACTTTGAGTTTTTCAGAGTACGACAGCTTGCATGGTCTTGGTCGATAAGCTACAGGCGTATCATCCGTAACCTTAATGGAAATTTTGCCAGTAGTAACGGTAGTTGACGCGGTACCCGAAATAAAGAAATTTGAAAACTGTTTTATTAAAGTACTCGCGGCGCACTCGTCGCGAACGCCCGCGCATTTCGTGGCCTCGTATGCGTCCATGTCCTGACGCCGTATAAATTCCCGCTTTTGTTTGTAAACATGTCAAATAACATTTTGTGTTTTCTGCAGTGCAAGTTGGACGTTATTGACGAACTAAGTTTAGTTCAAATCTGTGAGACTAATTTCAAGGAAAGTGAAATAATAACCGCGAAGTCCGTGCTCTCAGAGGCAGTGAATTGTCGTTCTACGCGCAAAGGAGATGGCAAGGGCAAGCGGCTCCTGCAAGATATTATTAAGCTGCTGAAAGAAACTGAGCCCACTTTACTTCCTACATTTGTGGCTAAGGACTTACATCGCCTACCGCCAGTAACTTTTGATTACATCGACGTCACGACTCTGCTAAAACAAATTCTAACCGTTAAACAAGAAATACACCGTATTCAAAGCGATTATGTAAAATCATCGGAACTTTTTACATTGAAGGAAGAATTGGAAAGCCTTAGAAGCAGGTCACTATTGAATCAATGTACTTCGTATTCCAACATTGAGGGTATAAGTGAAAAAAGTTGCAATTCATATTTAAAAGAAAATTGCAAAGTAGATTCACCGGTGGCGGTGTCACAACATTCGACGACCGCGGCAGCACCGCCCTCGCTGTTGCCATTCCGTGCAAGCGCGTCGACTGGTGGCTCGCCGGCCGCCTCGCCCCGAGCGGCAACGGTGTGTTTAAGCAAAAATATTACCTCCAAACACTTTAATCATAATCACTTGAATCGTATAAGCAGAGTAAGCAGTCCTGTTTGTCCATCGGAATCTGATACTTTTAAAAACCTTGACCGAAGATAGTTTTACGACCGTAGTAAACAGAAAAACCAAAATTAATAAATACGAATAAAATAAGCAAGGACGAGCCGTTTTAACATCGAGTAAAATTAAAATTGCACCCAGTTACTCGTTTGTGTACGCATCCCGTTTCGTTGCAGAAACAAGTGAAGACGATATCAAAGAATTCGTCAACGATTGCGGACACACAGTCGTAAAGGTTGAAAAACTAAGCCAGTTCAAAGAAACAAAATTCTCTTCTTTTAAATTTACCGCGGAACGAGAGCAAAATAAAATATTTCTCGACGCTAATTTCTGACCTCGAGGCATAGTTTATAGAAGATATACGGAAAGAAAGATTGCTACCGGATCAAATCATTACCCAAAAAATAATGAAAATCAGCCTGGTATCGTTTAATTGCCGATCAATAAAACGTTCGTGTATTCATGTTACCGACCTTTGCGAAAAGGATGATATAATTGCACTGCAAAAACATTGGCTGATCCCTGATGATCTGGGATACCTGGATAAAATACACCCGGATTTTACCTATCATGGGGTATCAGCGGTGGACATGTCTGCCGGTGTGCTCAAAGGAAGACCTTATGGTGATTGGTGGAGTAGCAATTCTATGGCGAAATTCAGTGTTTAATTGTCACTGGTTCGACGCGCGTGGCGGCTGTGTGTGTGCAGGTCAGCGACGGGCGCAGTTTCATCGTTGTGTTGGTGTACATGCCGACGCAGGATCCGGATAATTTACCCTTGTTTACGGAATGCCTAGGTGTTATTAGTGCAGTGATTGAAAGTAGTCATGTGGAAAGTGCATTAGTGCTTGGTGACTTTAATGCTGACGTTTCGCGTCCTAATACGTTATTTGGAACTGAGCTGCTTGAACACTGTAATGATCAGGACTGGGTGTGTGCGGACATTGAGTTGGTCGGTACGTTGTCAAACGCCTACACATACTTGAGTGATTCACATGGTACCACGAGTTGGATTGACCACTGCGTTACCACTTCCGCGGGACTTAGTATGATCGACAATGTTAGTGTACTGAATGATGTATTTTATTCAGATCATTTTCCATTGTTGATAGAATGTAATGTTAATTGTGTGTTACCGAAAACTAATTCAAACTGTAGACAATTAGTCAATAAGATAATCTGGGGACAAAGAACTTATGAACAAAAGCGTTATTATTCAAAACTTTGTAATGAATTTGAAAAAATGTGTAACTGGTCAAATTTTTCTTGTGGGGGGTTGTCTCTGGTCATTGTAATCTAATTGATGAATATTATAATCAAATTATAAACTTGATGTCTAGGGCTGCCAAGTTGTGGTATCGGGGAAAATGTATTCGAAAAAGAGAACAGTCAATGGTTGGAACCATCATGTAAGGGAAAGTCATTTGGAGGCTCGGCAGAGCTATAAATTGTAGAACTTTCATGGACGCCCTTGTCAAGGTAAAATATAATTATGATGATATGGTTCGTAGCAAAAAAGTGTTTAAACTGTCAAACACCAAGCGGTCACCGGCAACCTATTGTTCTATAATTGTGTCTACAAAACCGGTACTCGACGAGTTAAAAATAAAATCAAATGGTGACAGTCAAATGCAAATAAAATAAGAATGGATATTATAGCCACTCACAGATGCAATAAACAGTTCGGAAAATTTTAGAGGGGACCAAATAAATTAAACTATAACGCTAGTGTACCGGTTAATGTAAATGGCTGTAATGACCCGAGTATGATTGCCAATATGTTTGTCAAACAGTTTAATCCAGCACCCCTGCTGCACACAACACCTGCAAGTAAGAGTGTGGCCCATGAGGCCCGTGGTGGGCCGGAGACGCCGTCGCCGCCATCATGTGATACTAGTGTGTTGCACGTCACCACGCAACAGCTGTTTGACTGTGTGAAAAGTATGAAAAGCATCCAGTGTTTCCAGGGAACGGGAGTATTCTTGTCGGAATTCTTGGACGTAAACGCACGGAAAGAGAGAGCATAAATGCGAGAAGAGCTATACAAGGCCAGAAAAAATGGATTACATGCAATAATAAAAAGTAATAAACTGTACATAGAAGGAAAACCAATTCATATAAAAGGCGACAGCTTAAAACAATACCAACAGCTAAATTCCACAGCAGCACAGGATATCAATATTACGGTGGACAATTCTAGTCAAGTCTGTCACTCAATCACTATGGAGGAAAATAAAAACAATACATTTCGTAAACGGGGTCCCAACATTTAAAGTACTATATCAGAACATGCAAAGTCTTTACAATAAACAGGAAATACTTGAATCTTTTATTACTCAAAATTTATTATATAAAGCTACCTATATGTATCTCGGAGACATGGCTTTCACAAGAGAAGCTAGATCTAACACATTTTAGTGGATACAATTTTGGAGCATCTTACTGCCGCAACAGTCGAACGGGCGGAGGAGTTAGTATATTAATCCGAGATCATATTAACTCCATACAAAGAAAAGATATAACAGACATGTCAATAGGGTATGTGTTGGAGATATGCGCAACTGAATTACCAAATGAAAATTTACTACTCATAACTATGTACTGGAACAGAAGGGAAGAAGAAGCTTAAAATACCCAAAATTAAATATTGTTATAGGAGGTGATTTCAATATCGATATTCTATCCGATGACTTAAAAACACATCGGTTACTATATTTAATGCAGGAATATAAATTAAAACAACACATTAAAATACCAACACGCACCACACCTACAACAAAAACATGCATAGATTTGATATTCACAAACTTCAAATTTGATGGCATGTACACAACAGTAGAAGAATTGGGATTCTCAGATCATAATGGTACGATTTTATATTTAAATATACCCCAACAAACCAAACAAACAAATTGGCGGACAAAAAAAGATTCTCGATCGATCCACTACCTTAGCAGTATACCAGTACCTACGTACAAAAAGCACTTAGTATCATATACGATAAAAAACACGCTATAGGCTTGCTGTTAGACATGACCAAAGCCTACGATAAAGTACTTTTCCAAATACTGTTAAATAAACTATATAACATAGGAATACGCGGAAAATGTTATGATTGGTTTGTTTCCTACTTACGAAACAGAGAACAACTAGTAGAAGTGCAATATTATAATAAAAAAACAAGCGAAATAGAGTTAGTCCGATCAAAATACTTACAAATCGAAGCTTCTACACCGCAGGGAAGCGTTATTGGTTGTTTTCTCTTCCTTGTGTATATAAATGACCTTCAAAACCATAAATGAACCTTATGTTTTGCTTGCGGACGACATATCCATAATGACCGCATATGACTGTACTACTAACCTTAATAATAAATTAAATACCATACTGAACGATACGACAAATTGGTTAACAGAACATAATCTAGAAGTTAATTACACCAAAACCAAAATAATGACCTTCCATCCCCGCCAAAAATTACCGTTGGATTTAAATTTTATTGATAAGGACTCCAAACTTGAAACAGTCAGTAGGTTCACTTTGTTAGGCTTGGATATAGATTCACACTTTGATTGGAAATCTCATGTCCAAAAACTGAGGATGAAATTATCAAAGTTTGCATATGCTCTTCGCGAAATTAAAAAAACTACAGACCTTAAAACAGCCCTAGTCACGTATTGCGCGTACGCTTATGCATGGCTAAAATATGGTGTCATTTTATGGGGGAATAGTACCGATTCACCATCCAAAAAAAGCTTGTGAGAATACTAGTCAACATAGATGAAGCTGAAAGTTACCGGCCTCACTTTAGACTACTGGAGGTGTTGACTTTGCCTTGTCTTTATATATTTGAAATTTGTAAATTTGTACGCCAATATCCTGAATTATACACAAAACGAGAAGAAATACAGAATAGATTCACTCTAAGACATAGAAACAGAATAAACATGCCAATTTCACGACTTAAAATGCATTCGTCAGGTACACATGTAATGTCTATAAAGGTATATAATAAACTACCGGAACACTTGAAGAATATTACAAACATAACATGTTTACAAATAAATTAAAGCTATTTCTATTAGACAGAGGGTATTATGACATAGATGACTACATGAATGACAAAATGCAATAATTTTTAGAGTACCTGCTACTTGAATTATACTATACTAGCTGTTGCCCGCGACTTCGTCCGCGTAGATTAATGACTTCTGACAGAATTCATCAGAATCAATTCAGTGCCCAATTAAGATTTACCTATTGTGAAATGATATATCGTAATTTCAATAAATTAAAAATCCTTACCAGGGGGTTCTTACCAGTCCCGGCCCGATCACGTAAGTTTTGAGTAATAAAAACTTCGACTATTGTTGTACAGAATCTCTATGAAATAAGTTCAGTAGTTAAAAGATAGAGAGTCCTGGAGCATTGACGCATAGTTCCCGTTCCCGAGGGACTTCTGAGATAAACTAAACTATCATACGTTACTCAGGTCCCAAATCATCGTTTTACCGAATGTAATTCAAAAAGATTCAATGATTCTAGATTCAATTTTCATTCCCAATTTCACACCAACTATCATTCCCTATTTTACCCCCTTAGAGGTGGAATTCATCAAAATCCTTTCTAAGGAGATACCTATGTCATAGTAACTTTATGCATGCAAAGTCTCAGCCCGATCGGTTTAAAACTGGCAAAGTATCACACAAACTTTCATCCCCTTTTTTACCCCCTTGGGGTTGGAAATTATCAAAATCCTTTCTTAGCGGATGCCTAAGTCATAACATCTATCTATATGCTAAATTTTAGCCCAATCTGTCCAGCGGTTTGGGCTGTGCGTTGATAGATACTTCAAAAGTCGATTTTTTTATTGATACAAAACAAAAGTTACAGTTTCTGGAATTCCTTTGGTACCCACTTATATAAAAACTTTGCACATCCTAAGAGACCTATGTACCAAGTTACATGGTTTTATCTCCAAAAATGACGAACACCCACATGCAACCCCTATTTCACCCCCACGCTGGTGTAAATTTTAAAATGCTAGAACAAACGATTTTTTGTTTATTATTTAGTGCCTAAATATAAAATGTAAGGTATCTTCAAGAATGACGAACTTCATACAAACTTTCAACCCCATACAAAATTTCATCCCCTCACAGGTCGAAATTTCAAAAACGCTAGAACAAATGTTTTATTATTTTTTATCAAGTGCTTAAATATAAAGTTTCATGGTTTTATCTTTAAAAATTATGAAATCCCATACAACTCCCCCCCCCCTTTTAACCCCTTACAACCCCTTTTTCGCGATAAAAAGTAGCCTATGTTTTATCTCGGGGTCTAGAATATCTGTATACCAAATTTCATTTAAATCCGTTCAGTAGTTTTGGCGTGAAAGAGTAGCAGACAGACAGACAGACAGAGTTACTTTCGCATTTATAATATTAGTTAGGATGATTGATGTGACATTGTTTGTTGTGGATGAGTTTTGTTTTAATGTTTGTTGACTTTCCTTTGAACTTGAATTATCATAACCTATTGATTATTTTAATTTGACTTTCGTTATTGTAGTTTGATTTTAATTATTTTAATTTGATTTTGATTATTTTAATTTAATTACCTCTATGATTGTTTAAATTTGATTTAGGTATCATTGTAATTATTGGACTTACCAAGAATTTTAATATGACATTTTATTTTAGTAATTATCATTTTTATTTTGATTTTAATTATCTTTATCTTTATCATAACAAATGTTGCTGTACCCTTACAGGGTCCATACATGTACTTGGCTTTAAGCCTATTGTAACACCTTAATCACTTTATGGTACGCAAATAAATGAATATGAATATGAATATGAAGCGCGGTAAGTCGCCGGGCCACGACGGACTCAGTGTCGAGAACTTACTATATGCTCCAGAATCGGTATATCAGAATTGTTTAATGCATGTGTTGACCATGGCTAGTTACCTGATAATTTCTTAAGGACTATAGTTGTACCCATTGTAAAGAATAGGACTGGTGATGTATCTAACATGTCTAATTACAGGCCCATATCTTTAGCAACCATTTTTTCTAATGTTTTCGAGCGCTTAATAATACCATATTTAAACGAAAAGAGGTTTCCAATAAACAACGCATAGTTTGGTTTCCGAAAGGGCCTGTCCACTGACATGGCTATATTTACACTGAAGAACACAGTATATAAATACATACAAAGAAATACTAGCGTTTATGCCTGCTTTCTAGACCTAAGCCGCGCATTTGATTGTATTAGCTATAAGTTGTTGTGGGCTAAGTTGAGAGATCCCAGTTCTAAAGTACCGCCAGGAGTTGTTGACCTGCTGGAGTACTGGTATGCCGATCAATGTAACCAAGTAAAATGGAATGATTCCTTGTCTGTCTCATACAAATTAACATGTGGCGTAAGGCAGGGTGGGCTCACGTCACCAACATTGTTTAACTGCCCACTGCTGAAGTAAAAAAAAACATTTTACTACCTCTAGATTGGCCAGCGTTTTCACTTTATACGGTTTATGGCCTATGACAGATTTTCATGATCAATTTCCTCTCAGTCGAAAACCTATACAAAATACTTTACTGAGCCCTATCATGAAATGCTATGTTTGTCAGCTGCGGCGTCGGTAGCGGATTCAGTAGCGGCAGTCGTCAAAACACGAAACAAAGATTTTTCTGTCTACTTCTCCCGACTTACTTCCCGACTTTTTGTTTGTTATTAGTTTTTGGTTTTTTGAAGTTGGTTTTTTTTATTTATTTAGAATCCTGTACACCGTCTTAGATTTACGCCAACGGAGAGTTTATTGAATTTAAATATTGACAATGTCATTTAGACGTGCGTAACTGCATGATTTAGTTACTATAAACCCACGGGTGACAAGGGTGTTAGTTTATAGAGCCTTTCGCAACCGGGAGTAATAAATCTAGGTAGATGTCTCGATCTAGGTAAAGAAAAAACATTAAAACACCTCGCTCCGCCTCGAGTCCAAGACATCTTGTACTCGGTAGTAAAGGTAAAATGACCTACTACATAATATGCAAAAACAGTACATTTATTCCATCAATAAAGCCGTCTAGCCTGCATGAACACTCCAGGTTCAATTAAAAAAACCGAACGAATTCGAACGGTTGCATTCAAGTGGTGCTCATATACTCGATGAGACCCGTCATAAGGGCGCTGTTCATTTGGAAACTACAAACAGACAACACTGATTTAATTAGCGTATCACGCTCACCTACTAAAATTTATAGGTTCGTTCGAGGGAAAACTTTTAGTTACAAAACATTGTACCACACAACATCACGCCTTTTATCCCCGAAGGGGTAGACAGAGGTGAACATTACGGCACTTAATGCCACTGTACAAAATGTAACACCCACTTTTCACTATTTATGTTATGAGTCCCATGTAATGAACCTATTGTCATATACCGGGCACAATTCCAAACTCCGTGCTGCTTCTTTGCAGACGATTTAAGGTGGGATATCTGCTTTACCATGTATAAGTTGATTACTTCACATCACATCAACGCCCTATAATGCCCACTGCTGAGCAAACCCTCTTCTGACTCGGAGAAGGTTTGAGCATTAATCCACCACACATATAAAAACGTATATGTTCTGTCCCGCCACCGCGACACTATTTGAATTCTTCATTGTTTCAAAATTTAACAAAATAAATCCAATCTATCTCGCTTGTAAACATAGGAATGCATGATTGCTCCTGTTTCGATCAAGAGGGCCGATCGCAATTAGGCTAACAAAGTGCACAGGAGATATAACAGCGCACTATAACCTACATGCCCTAACGGAGATGTCAGTCTGTCAGACGCACCCCATCTCAATGTGAATATGATTGCCTCACCCTCAAAGAGCAGGCCATACAACATGCTATAACCATTTTTAAGACTCCAGTACATAGTTTTGTAACTAATTTCGCTGTTAGAAAATGATATATTTTTATCCTCAGAAGCACTACACGATATGTCCCTAATCGCAAGAGATTGTAAACATACCATTCATCTTTATAAATAAATGCAAAATAAAAATGCTATGCGATGCTAAATAAATGTATTTTAAATTAACCGCAATTATGTGGGTATACATAAACATACAAAACATAAAATCACGGCTTTTATCCCCGAAGGACTAGAGGTGCACATTACAATGTAACATCCACTTTTGACATAGAACACACATCTACACAAAAAATCCTCTTAAACATTTTTGGTCACCCAAAATGTACTTAGTTGGAGCCAAATTGTACGGACGCATCAAGCTTCATTTTCCAATAATGTAATGCTTTTTCCGTGTCATTTCAAATTCAGCCTTATAACATCTCCGTAAAGTGTAAAATCATCTTTCAACAAGCTTATAATGCAATGTTACATTTAATGGAAATCACCGATTCAAGATAAAATTCAATACCTAATGGTAGCTACATATAGTGAATTAGAGTGCTTTCACTCTATTTTGTAGTAGGTACTACACACATACTGACATCCCATTCCATTTGCTTAGCTAAACACTACTTTTATGATGGGAAAAGAAATATTTATAGTATGCACTTCTCGTTACTAGCTGGTCCAATATAACAGAGTGGCAACGAGTCTAGAATATCTACCTTACATACAATGCTACTAATGAAAATTGCGATCTAGAAATTCCATCATTACATTATGTGCGATCAAACTTCTATTCAAATGCCCCGATCACTAACCTTAGACAAATAGCCAATCTTTATATCATTAAAAACAAAATTAACAATTTTGAAAATACCCACGACGCTTAAAATGTGTTTTTATAATAACTTTCGTAAGACATATACAATTAACTAAAAATCGCGGGTTACTCACGTGAATGTGACTGAGAAAAGCTCTACTAGTTTCGAACCAGTAGTAGGCTGCGCGACATCGCCGCGACCGCGCACGATGCTCATGAGGAAGAACCCTCATTAAAATCAGACTAATATTATTAGATATACACGGGAACAATAGATTGTACAAAAACTGTTTACTGGTGCGTCCCCTGGTGAACGATATGCACCAAAGTCCACCGCTGCAAACCACATTGATATCACACTAGTAGTTTTTAAGATAAATGGACATACTAAAATATTAGTTTGCATAAACAGCCACTTATCCCAAACGCATATACGGTCTTCGTTCCGTCGGCACACTGAGTAAAAATAATCCCCAAAACATTCGATTTACCTCTCTCTTGCACATAAGTTAAAGTAATAAGTGACAAAAGTCTCAAAGCATTCTCACAACAGACATTTACAAGCCAAGCTTATTTTCTACTGTGAAGAATGACAAAGCAAAATACGAAATACACTCAAATATTGTACTCAGACGCAAATAGAAAGCCGTAGATGTAACAATAATGTGTACGTATGTATAAACATAGTGACTGTTATTCAAGGAGTGTGAATAGTTCCTTTATTGAGCAGGTAAGATTTGTAGATAAAGTATAATTATACTTGCGTACTTATGTATTATTTTACTCTCTTGGAACATAATACATAAGTATATGATCAACTTTTAATCACAGCCATAAATTATAATACAATAATTTACACGATCTGATAAAACCCTAAACGAACTACACAATTAATAATGACCCGTCATCGACACAAAACGACACCTCGGTCTATAAATAGGTACAATTCATAAACGAAACGTTCCCCTACCTCAATTCATTGCAGACAAATATGTTTGGCGGCACACCAGCTAAGTTAGGGTTAATATTATCAAAGCGGATTACAAAACGTTCAAAAGGGACAGACTGTCTGCTCCCCGTCTTCACAAACATACGAGACGTGCACCAAAATTTTAGATTCATACGAATTTACGAAATGAGAAAATAATTACTTGCTTTGCGTTAATTAATTGGTGTACCTGCATTGCTATCAGCTGACTTAAATAATGTTATTGTGTTTCATATTTAGTTGTTGTTTTGTCTGTACATTTAACATTAACAATCTTGAAACATAAATGGACACAAAAAGTGTATTACAAGAGGTTTTATCAAGACCTCTATGTAAATTCTGGGAAGTCTTAAGCACTTGTCTTAGGTACCTACTTATTTCGAAAATAAACTTTAGAAGGAAATATAAGTTTGTACATATGTAAACATACGCTTTACAGCAAAGCAAACGACATTGTTAATTGAAAAAAACTTTCGTCTCTTTCTTACAATACCATGGAACCAAGGTTCTATTACAAAATAAAACTTTTGTTTGTCTCACGCACAGACGTTGCATTCAATTTGTTCGAAAATTTGAAACAAGTTGAAAAAACCTTTTTGTATATGTTGTACCCTCCGTATTTTGTACTGCACTGTTTTATAAGCCCAATTCGTCAATACTACACCTCGCAGGTATTAATTTTGTACGGGGCTTGCATCGAGGGGGTGCTGCTGTAGATATTATTATGTAGTATTGTGTCTGTCTGGGTGCCTGGGCAACGGGGAGATGGGTGGGCTTACATCTCCCTCTGTCTGCCTGCTGGCTGCACTTCCATTAGGGTGTCATATGGAACAAAGATGGTTATACAATAATATTAGTTGGTTAATTGGTACAAAGTTACGGATTGCATTGGACGTTTCGGCATTAACGGATTATCGAATCATTGGATGGTTCGAAATGACCAGTTAATGGATATTCTAATTGGATGTTCACAGTGGAACGTGGCTATTGTATTTGATTGATAGGTTTAACTTTGTTGTTTGTTTTGGTTTTTGCTTTACATCGTTGGACAAAAAGTTGATATTTTCTGTTGCTCATTGTTGGCGGAGTTGATAAAGATAACGACTGATTTTGTGAGTTCTACTTGATGGATAGGTACAATTAATATGACTGTGTTATTACAATTTTAATTATAAGTTTTTATATAGAGTAATAACATTATCGTATTGGGTGTAACCTGTTAGGATGTGTTGATTTAAATAAATAATAAAAGTCTATAAGCGTGGCTGTTGAGGCGAAGGATTTTGCTACTGAACGGAGTCTTACGGGGTACTTGAGTTTTACCGAAAATTCTAAACCGTAATTCAGTTAAGACCGTCTCTCATTTTCAGTCTTAAGAGTCCTGGCTGGGTATGGTATTAGTGGTGAGTACAATACGCACTTAATATTGTGTTGGTATAAATTTATGTAACTGAAGTCAAAATGTACATCGTTCATCAAGCCTATACTCATATTTGAGGTAATTTTGTTGATCCAAATTCTTTATGCGAATGAATTTGTAATTTATTTTCACTGTAGTTTTTTATGGAATAAGAGGCAAACGAGCAGACGGATCACCTGATGGTAAGCGATCAACGCCGCCAAGGACACCCACAACACCAGAGGAGTCACTGGTGCGTTGACGGCCTTTTAAAAAGGAGTAACCTCTTTTCTTAAAGTTTTGAAGGTAAACCGATGAATGAAAACCGATGTTTGGATGTTTCGATGGTTCGGAAATACCGTCGGCAGTGTTTCCGAACCATCTACAGATCAGTCTACAGTTTTACTGTGCGAGATAGAAAGCTACGTGAGAAGCGCACAGTTCTGGTCTGCCAACCATCTACATGATGGGGATGCATACGCTGTTGGGAGGGTCGATGGCGAAAAGATGCGGCAGGTATCAGGTCAAACAATTCCTCAGAGCACTCCCCGTGGTATAAGCGATAGAAAATGCACAACGAAGTCAAAGTCAAAGTCAAAGTGAAAGTCAAAGTATTTATTCGTGTGCTTTTTGGTGATACAAAAGGGTCTTAAAATTATTATTATTATAGTAGCGCAAAAAGCTGCCCATTAGGCATACACTATTTAAAGTATAAAAATATTCATCACATTCAAAATTGTAACATAAATAATTAATAAAATGTCAAAAATTAGTCACAATATAAATTATAAATTATAACAGGCATTAAATAAACAATCAATAGCAAAAATGTCAAAAATTCTGCAACAAAATAAATTAATACAAGCACTAAATAAACAATCAGTTACCCAAGTTTTCATAATTAATTATACACATAGTTGTCAGTTTATTACATTTTGTCATGAAAGAAATCGTCAATGGTATAATAGCATTTATCAATTAGAAAATTGTTAAGTTTCCGTTTAAATTGTGTTAAATTCAGATTCTTGATAGTATTTGGGATTTTATTATATATTTTGGGTGCCATGCAAAGGATACTTTTGTGCTTAAGGGCTGTCTTTGAGGCTCTCAGACATAATTCGTGTCGACGTTCTGATCTTGTCGATCTATGACGGTCCTCAGAGGCTTTTTTAAACAAAGTACTATTTTTTCTGACGAACAGTGCAGTTTCGTATATGTAAAGGCAGGGTAAAGTTAGTATTCTAAGAGATTTAAAATGAGGTTCACAACTGTCCGTTACTTTCAAGCTACACATCGACCTAATGCACCTTTTCTGTGCTCTAAAAATAGTACAACATAACCATAGTATGCAGCAACAACTGCTGCCTGGTTAACTATTTTCTTGAGTTTGTATAGAGCAAAGGCAAAGCGACTTAATTTTTTTATAAGAATTGATGCATGTTCTTTCCAAGTCAGTTTACAGCCTAAGTCGAAGCTACATCTCTACGCATTGCCAAAGTGTCGAGCCGGTTTGAAACATATTGTACATATTATGAACATTATGGACATTACATACATTTTTGTGCATATACATAAATAGTAGAATAAAATACTGCAGCTGAATTATATTAATACGGTAGTTGACAACAAGTCAAATTCAATACTTTTATCGAAACGTCAAAAACTATATTGTTCTATGAATTTTGTACGAAATACCATCTTATGACGTCATCATATTTTATAACAAATAGCACACTTGTATCTAAAATAAATGCTAGAATAAATCAAAATGAAGTATATCGGCAAACCAATTAATGAAAAATCAAAATAATTTATTTTTGCCACAGGAAACTACCAATAGTGAACACTGTTTGAAAAAGTTTTATAAAATATTGAAAATGTACGTCATAGTTAAATGAAGGTGAGTGTATGCACACGTGCAGGTAAATGGACCTATCAGCCGTCAATTTCGCATATGACAGGAGACAGGCAACCGCTTTCGTTACGGCATTGGTAAAGAGAACGATTAATATAGTCCTTTTTACATGCCAAACTGATGGACGTGTGCCTGCGGATACTGGAATCATTTTCCCTAGGTCTCTTACATGAAAATTGTGATTTTTTGGTGTTGCTGGTGCTCAACATCGCTTACCATCAAAAGAATGATCGGTCTCTTTGTTTACGGCAAATCTACTACAGCCAAACTACTGTGCCTACGTAGCTGAAACTTTGCTATGTTTCTAGGAGAGTGAAGAGGAACACTTTGAGAGGATTTCGATAAATTCTCACAGGAACGTTTAAACGGGAATCACGTATTTGTGCCTACGAAATCTAGTAATATGTAGTACCGTACCGTTACTGAGCAACTGACTGATAGACGACGTACAGCTGAAACTCAGTAGTTTATAGTATTATTTTTTTATTTAACAAAAACTGCATCATTTACAGAAGGTAACCTTTTAACATTATAGACCTTATAGAGGTATATATTATTATTTTATAAATGTTGTAATTTTTAGATCATAAAGATCTATTGTGATACCTATGTGATTTGACGTAGTAGATGTTTTACCTACCGTACTTTTTTTAAGGGGGAAAATTATCGAATGGCTACTCCCGCCTGGGTGAGGTAGGGAAGTGAGGTGAGGTGTCACACTCTTACTGACTAAAAACCACCCTGTTCCTACTCCTGCACTAAAGTTCTCGTTAAGTTCTCCGCGGCTCCGTATCGGCATCAGCCCTATTGGACCCCATCCGTGGTGGTCTGATGGCTCTTTGGGGTCTCTTTTTAAATTATAAATTATAACAGGCATTAAATAAACAATCAATAGCAAAAATGTCAAAAATTCTGCAACAAAATAAATTAATACAAGCACTAAATAAACAATCAGTTACCCAAGTTTTCATAATTAATTATACACATAGTTGTCAGTTTATTACATTTTGTCATGAAAGAAATCATCAATGGTATAATAGCATTTATCAATTAGAAAATTGTTAAGTTTCCGTTTAAATTGTGTTAAATTCAGATTCTTGATAGTATTTGGGATTTTATTATATATTTTGGGTGCCATGCAAAGGATACTTTTGTGCTTAAGGGCTGTCTTTGAGGCTCTCAGACATAATTCGTGTCGACGTTCTGATCTTGTCGATCTATGACGGTCCTCAGAGGCTTTTTTAAACAAAGTACTATTTTTTCTGACGAACAGTGCAGTTTCGTATATGTAAAGGCAGGGTAAAGTTAGTATTCTAAGAGATTTAAAATGAGGTTCACAACTGTCCGTTACTTTCAAGCTACACATCGACCTAATGCACCTTTTCTGTGCTCTAAAAATAGTACAACATAACCATAGTATGCAGCAACAACTGCTGCCTGGTTAACTATTTTCTTGAGTTTGTATAGAGCAAAGGCAAAGCGACTTAATTTTTTTATAAGAATTGATGCATGTTCTTTCCAAGTCAGTTTACAGTCTAAGTCGAAGCTACATCTCTACGCATTGCCAAAGTGTCGAGCCGGTTTGAAACATATTGTACATATTATGAACATTATGGACATTACATACATTTTTGTGCATATACATAAATAGTAGAATAAAATACTGCAGCTGAATTATATTAATACGGTAGTTGACAACAAGTCAAATTCAATACTTTTATCGAAACGTCAAAAACTATATTGTTCTATGAATTTTGTACGAAATACCATCTTATGACGTCATCATATTTTATAACAAATAGCACACTTGTATCTAAAATAAATGCTAGAATAAATCAAAATGAAGTATATCGGCAAACCAATTAATGAAAAATCAAAATAATTTATTTTTGCCACAGGAAACTACCAATAGTGAACACTGTTTGAAAAAGTTTTATAAAATATTGAAAATGTACGTCATAGTTAAATGAAGGTGAGTGTATGCACACGTGCAGGTAAATGGACCTATCAGCCGTCAATTTCGCATATGACAGGAGACAGGCAACCGCTTTCGTTACGGCATTGGTAAAGAGAACGATTAATATAGTCCTTTTTACATGCCAAACTGATGGACGTGTGCCTGCGGATACTGGAATCATTTTCCCTAGGTCTCTTACATGAAAATTGTGATTTTTTGGTGTTGCTGGTGCTCAACATCGCTTACCATCAAAAGAATGATCGGTCTCTTTGTTTACGGCAAATCTACTACAGCCAAACTACTGTGCCTAGGTAGCTGAAACTTTGCTATGTTTCTAGGAGAGTGAAGAGGAACACTTTGAGAGGATTTCGATAAATTCTCACAGGAACGTTTAAACGGGAATCACGTATTTGTGCCTACGAAATCTAGTAATATGTAGTACCGTACCGTTACTGAGCAACTGACTGATAGACGACGTACAGCTGAAACTACTGGACCTACGAAAATACAACTTCGCATGTATGTTTCTTCAGGAGTGTAGGGGAGCACTAAGAGAGGATGTTTCTACATTTTCACAGGAACGGGAAGAATTGGAATGACCTATTTGTGCGTACGAAGTCCTTGGCAGAAAGTTAGTTTCATTATTTCACACATTGATAAAGGTGTAGGTAGCCTATATATAACTGTTTAATGAGAGCATTGAATTGTCGGTCATTGTAATCATTGGGACCAAGTTTGTATAAAAGAAAGATTCGATACATTCGACCATCGAGAAACAGTACCCAGGCGAAGCTGAATCTCAGTAGTGTCATATAAAAATACTACATATATCCTTTTAGGACTTTGTTCAGCTTTTTATGTCTGACAGCTACCATGTCGCTAATGCGATTGAATCCTGATTGCAATGACATTGTTCCGGTGCAGTTAGGGTGGTGGAGCGACCGTATTGTGTGCCTGTAAGCCTATTGTGCCTGACTTACAGGCACCGATAGAACTTTGAATAGTTGAGGGGCCTAACACACGAGGCCTGCTTCTTGATGAAAATTAAACCCCTTAGACAATGGTTTCCAAAAACGGAAAAATTTATATGATTTTTTTGTAAGTATTGTATTTAGTAGACTCACCGTAATTATTATTATTTTTAACCGTTGTATTACTATGAATATTATAAATGATAATTAGTCTGTTTTTATTAAATTATTGAATAAAATAATTCACTTTTAGAACGCATTTCATTAATGTTTCAATTATCGTATTGGTATTATATATCGTAATCAAAACTGTGAACCTGTGTTAAATTTAATCTAAAAACATTGGCTTCTTTATCCAAATTTAAACTAATTTGAGATATAAGTCAGTTAATTTTAATTCCTACGTACCTACCTATTTTATACGAACAAAAAGAAAATTAAATAAAACACCGATACCCATACAATATTATGTAAGTAACCCTAAATTCGTTGAAATCATAGTTAAATTCTTCAGGGACCTAATATTAATATAAGTCGAAGTACAAATTGAAATGATTTGATGTGGAAAATACGATTTTCCTCTTCGACGACTCACAGATTAACTTTCACCTTTATAAAAAACTATAGGTAGGATTGTAAGTACTTAAGTAAGCCGCCTTTTTGGAAATTCAATATAGGAATCTAATCGTAGGTATAATGTATTTTTAATGATCTAGCAATGTAATTATTTTATACGTGACGGAAACTAGTAAGATGCATAGACGGAGCGTAATTTAACAATGACGAAACGTACCCATATTGCCAGATCACAAAGATAAACAAAGAAAATCAGCCACAGACAAAGTTGACATCCACAGATAAAACAATAAACTAATAGTAATCGGTAAATGCGTTCATATTTCATCAATACGGATATTGTAATAATTATTAATATAAGTATTGGAACACACGGTAGGGGAATGCCCTGCGTGGGCTGAGCACCATCGTGCCGCCAACGACGGCGACCTCTCGCGTCCGTCCCTAGCCCGGGTCATGATGCGGAGCGAGGAGGACTGGGATGCCGTCTCCTCTTTTTGCGAAGCAGTCATGTTAGCTAAAAAGGAGACGGGGCGCATCAAGCAGCGAAGTGCTGCCTCCTCACAACCCAGCCGTGTCGCGAAGGACACTCCGGGCGTTGGGGATCTCCGGCCACCGTAAACACGGGCCTGCGGACGGCGAGCATGGGTAGCTCGCCGCCCGACCAGAACCAGACGTGAGCGTGCGGTGCGTAGCGTACCGCGCGCGCCCCAAAGAGCCATCAGACCACCACGGATGGGGTCCAATAGGGCTGATGCCGATACGGAGCCGCGGAGAACTTAACGAGAACTTTAGTGCAGGAGTAGGAACAGGGTGGTTTTTAGTCAGTAAGAGTGTGACACCTCACCTCACTTCCCTACCTCACCCAGGCGGGAGTAGCCATTCGATAATTTTCCCCCCTTAAAAAAAGTACGGTAGGTAAAACATCTACTACGTCAAATCACATAGGTATCACAATAGATCTTTATGATCTAAAAATTACAACATTTATAAAATAATAATATATACCTCTATAAGGTTATAAATACGCAAATTTTTAGGTACCTACATACCTACTCATTTTTTCCACAATGTGATAAAAAATCCGTTCATTAATTTCTTTTTTGGTATAAATGAGTTAGTTTGAACTAATATACATATGAAATTAAAATTATTAAGTTCATATGCGATACACTGTGTATCGCATATGAACTTAATAATTTTAATTTCAACATAGACAATAATAAAAACTAAGTTTACATTAGAAAATTTTATAACAAAACAGTATTATTTTTTTATTTAACAAAAACTGCATCATTTACAGAAGGTAACCTTTTAACATTGTTAAATCCAGGGATTAAACATCAATCATAAAGTCCCCTAGGGTCACGTACAAAATAAGTTGTGTAGCCGACACGTAGGGCAAAATACAACGACGCCCGTCGGCAATGTGCCCGCAACACGCTACTAGTACTAGAGATGACGACCAAAACCATGTCTCATAGCAATACGGCAAAAACCCTATAAAATCGTTAGATTGTATGATTCTGAACCCGACTAGGTGTGCAGTAACGGTCGAAAGTGTAGCAACTGCGTGGGAGGCCTTTCTGCTGTGTCAAAAATATCTGAGTATCGAAAAGTTGTCTGATAGAGAAGGTGCTACACTTATTTTGTCTGATATACATTTTTTGCACATGTGGACAAGTTATTTTATCATGTCCAACAATTTTCAGACATATATTGCCATGATACCGATCGGTAAAATTTGTTAACATTTTCAAAACGGTCTCAATATTTAATGCGTTCACATTTCCGTCTGAAAATTGTTTTGTTCGCATCAAATAACCAAAATTTACTAATAAAAAAGGTTTTCAGATGTATTGCTATGAGACATTTTTTTTGTCTGGTGTTTTTGTGGTCAGATCAAACGCTACGCGGAAAATGTCTGATATTGGTATTTTCGATATATTGCTATGAGACAAAAATTTTGGTCGTCATCTCTCTAACTATACGCTTTAGATAGAAATAGACATTATTTAAAGTTCATCTTACAGGTAATTAACTAAATCTTTCCAGAAGTAACATCATAACATCACGCCTTTTATCCCCGAAGGTGTAGGCAGAGGTTCACATTACGGAACTTAAATGCTACTTCACAATGTAACACCTACTTTTCACAATATACCTCTAAGTTATGAGTCCCATATAATAGGGGGTGAGTCTATTGTACCGTGCTACTACTGAGATTAAAAGAAAACAAAGTAATTTAAATATGCGTTTAATTACATCAAACTTCTTCTTTCCATGTACCTAATTTTTTTGAAATCAGAACATTGAAATCAGAACTACTTTGAAAACCACGCAAATATATAAATCTAACATTGTTGTAAAAACTCTTCAAAAACTAAAACTTTTCTCAATATATTCACATGAGTAACCCGCGTTTTTAAGTTAATTTAGTATGTCTCACGATAGTTATTATAGAAACAGTCAAACATATCGACAATGATAGAATTTTTAGTAAGTAACTGTAGTACCTACTTATCATTGAACTAATGCAAAGTACTGAGAATTGTACAAGCTTAATATTTTAAACATTGGTGAAGCTTAGTTTATTTTAAGCACTAATACATCTATTCCAGACAACCTGTTCTAAGAAACAACCTAATCTATCGATTCCAGTCTAAAATACACATGAATTCGAAATGGGAACGAGTTTTAAGGTGGAAATCTATACTAATATTATAAAGCTGAAGAGTTTGTTTTTTGTTTATCTGTTTTAACGCACTAATCTGCGAGACTACTGGTCCGATTTAAATAATTATTTCTGTGTTGGATAGCCCATTTATCGAGAAAGGCTATAGGCTATAAAATATCACGCTACGATTAATAGGCGTCGAGCGAGCGAATGAAACCGCGCAAGTAGCTAGTTATCTCTATATAGGATGGAAGTAGTCTAATATGTCTAAAACTCACTCTGTTAGACACATATTTTTTTATTTTGTCGGTTAAAATACTTAGATAAAACGAATCAAAGTTTAGGAGTGGGAGCTACAACGTCATTTCTACGTATAAAACGAACCTAGAAGTGAAGTCACGCAATATTTCAAAAAATGTATCGTAGAAAAAATATGTGCCTGATGTTTAAAAAAAATCTATCAGACGGACATTAAAATAAAAATTACTCATCTATCCTATGAAACTTGATGTTTAACTCGTTGAGTACCGTCATTATAGACACAATTAAAGAACAATAGGTTGCGGTCACCGGTGACCGCGCGGTGTTTGACAGTTTAAATTGAAATTTTTATTATTAAAACAAACTTTATCCGACACGGAGATCGAACAAAACACGCGTAGCTTGCTAACTTGCTTGTTTAAAACCACTCGAGCAAAGAGGCAGAAAATATCGCTACATTCTATTCAAAATACGGACCCTCTCTGCCCTCATAGGTACAAGTTAGATCAAAATAACTGACGGTTCGCCCTCTCCGGGATCCTGAACTCTGGGCTAAACTTCAACACCCCTTGCTTTCCGAGAGGAGTTTATCAAAAACTTCCTCTTACACTCTTAGTGAACCTTTCAAGTAACCGGCCGGCTTTTGCAGTATTTTCACGGTAGATAGCTCAACTATTTTGCAGTTAAACAGTAGGAAGTCTGTGTGTTTAGTTATACAGTTTAGATTTTTTTTGGTATAAGAAGGCAGACGGAGCACCTGAGAGTAAGTAGAGGTAATCGGCGTCGCCCATTGACACCCGGAACACCAGACGGGTTATAAGTGCGTTACCGGCCTTTCAATGATTTGAGGATCATTGGGGATTCAGGAATTGGGGAGATTGGGGAAGGTAATTGGGCCCCCGGTGACTCACACGACGAAATCCTACGCAAGCGTTGCTTCACGTCGGTTTTCTGTGAGGCCGTGGTATCACTCCGATCGAGCCGACCCATTCATGCCGCAGCATGGCTCTCCCACACTTCAGATATTTATTTTACTGAGATTTTGATTTAGTACAAAATAATTAATCTTTATTGATGAACAAATTATACCTATATGTTGGTTAACCTATAATTGGCGACTGTATAAGCCTAAAACCTATTGTTACTTTCATTATCACTTAATACTATGTATACAGAAACTGTTGGTATACCTATTTAAATAAATAAATACTTATACCTCTATATGCCTACATACTGTATAACTCATGCACTAGACATCTAATAGATACCTAGTATGTCTTGGCGCAACATCCAATAGTCTCTTACGATTAGTAATAAAAAAAGTAATAGAAGAAAAAGAAAACAATTGCAAATGTCTCAAAATACCAATTTCAAATTGTCATAAGAAGCAAGTTAACAAAAATGTGAAAAGAAAACGCTAATCGTCTGTTATTTGAATGTAAAGTTTACCCACTAACCTATATTTATCCCTGACCTACCACAAGATTACCTTGGTTACCCCTCTATCCAATTTGACGCGAGGGGTGAATCAAACAGTCCTGAATATTTGATTTATCTTCGTAATATCTACACGTTACGGGACCGATCTTCGACATATTGGAAATTAATAAAAAGTAGTCAAGTCTAAGTAGACTCGTTTTTATAACTTCTCGTACTTAAAAGCGTTTACAAACTTAGAAGTAATTATTCGGGAATACGATTAACTGATTTATAATGAAACTTTTATTTCTGGTAGGTGTTTTAACCAACTTCAAAAAATTATTCTCAGTTTGACTTTTAACTAGAATGTACCTCTATGTGTATGTATGAATGTAGGTATGTGTAAGTGTAAGTATTTGAACCGAACTTTGACGTGGTTTTCAGAAAATTATATTTTACCCTTAGGAGAAGTTTTTGGATATTAATTAATTGACTGAATACAAAAAAGAGAAGAAGAGAGAGAGACATTTACGTTGAAGACAAATCCTCCGCTAATGTCGGTCACCGGTGAATGCCACGGCGTTTAACGTGTTAAAAATTATAAGTGTCGACTATAGATACCTACTCTGTGGTTCAGACTATGATATGATAATACCTTATTTTTTTATTCATTGCATAACACATATAAATCTGTGGTTCAAACAAACAGAAATACTTATTTTTAACCACAAAAAAGAGAAATATTGAATTAACTAAAAATTACAGGTTGGTCACATGGATATGAAAGACTGCACAGTTGGTGAGGTGGTTAGGCAACCGGGTGCCGCACAACTTGTAGCGGGTTTGATTCCCGCAAGGAGCAACTCTTTGTGTAATCCATAAATTGTTGTTCCGGGCCTGGGTGTGATGTGTATGTGAACTTAAATATTTGTAAACGCACCTACGACATAGGAGAAATTAAAAAATGCTAGAGTGGGGCAACAGTTTTATAAAAAAAGAATAGGTAGGTATACTAGAAATATTTCTACTGGTTTCGAGTCATAGACGGTCAGTATATTCACGTGGGCGACCCGTAATTTTTAAGTTAACACCCATTTTTTTATGTGTTACGATAGTTATAATAAAAACAAGAGAAATATTTCTGTGGGGCTAATGGATTTGGATTTACAAATATTAAACTGTCAAACACCGCGAGGACACAGGTGACCGCAACCTATTGTTCGTTAATTGTGTCTATAATGACGGTACTCAACGGGTTAATTGCCTAGGTATTTGTATTGTAACTTTCGTGAGACATACCAAATAAATAATTATGTTTTCGGCTAAACATAATAATTTATTAATTGCCCATATTTGTTGTACACCTACAATCCTACACGTCTGAATTTTTCCAATGTTTCACATAATCGGTTCTTCTCTGAATTTGGCGTGGAAAAGTTTCTAGGAATGTTTATGTTTGGGGCATGGAGGAAAGTGACCTATACTGGAATATAACTAAACTTTTCGCTAATATCTAAAATCAGTGAAATAAGACCGATTTTTGATAGAAATTCCAAATTCAAATTCAAATATTTGTTGCATTATATCACGCGTATCATAGGTGTTACATAATTGGGTACTTTCCAATGGGGAAAAATATATTATTTCAACGGTTCAATACCGTAAAGTATTAAAAAATAATCACACTTTCATTAATTGATTTTACGATCAACTTAATTTTAGTATTTATCCAGCAAATTTTTAAGAAATAAGTATGCTGTTTGACGTCCAAAACTTGACGTCACAATATACAATCACGTACAAAATTCATAGAAAACTGTCGTTTGACAGTTCGAAAAAAGTATTGATTTTGACTAGTTAATGTGTTATTAACTAGTTAATATCAATACTGATTATATATCACTATACTGACGGATAAGTAATGTGTAATAAGTAATAACACACTATCAGCACTATATATTATAAAAGAAAGTCACTATCCGCCGCTTGTCTGTCCCTATGTATGCTTAGATCTTTAAAACTACGCAACGGATTTTGATGTGGTTTTTTCAATAGATAGAGTGATTCATAAGGAAGGTTTATATGTAGGTATAATACGTGCATATTGCACCCGTGCGAAACCGGGGCGGGTTGCTAGTGATTTTATAACATATGAAATATTATTACAATGACAAAAGAAATAATATTATAACTAATGGATCATTATCCACAGATTTCGAATTGAGATATAGTATTGAAATAGGCAGTTAGACAATATTGTACCCATCTACTCAATATGAGTACGTACGTAATCAGTTATTGACAAAAATCAGATGACAGGTGGAGGATCAGGTGGAAGGTACCTACCTACCTAATATAAAAACCAAGAAGATGAAAAATTGAGTTCTAGTCCTTAGATTATCATGACTTAAATTATGATTTAGATAAAACATGGTCCCTGTCTCCTTTTCACAGATTGTTAGCCATTCCACACAAACACACACACACACATATACATTCTTGCGAGGTGAAAAGTCGAGGGTGCGTGAGGGGGAGCCGTGGTTTATAAAAGGTATTTGCACAGTATTCAAGGACAATTTAATGTCAAGGACAAACTATTCATGTTTTCCTTTTTTTTTCGTGTTTGAAGTTGCTTGTGGTATTACGTGCCTATTTAACAATTCTGGCTGAAGACATATTTTTAGAAGGTTTTTAGAACAAATTTCATCCTAATTCTAGAGCAATATAGATGAATTCACTTAGAAACATATTATTTTATCTAGTAACATTTTGATTTTGTATAATTATGACCGTTTTCCGTGGTTTCGTCCGCAAGGTATGGCAGGTAGCGCCATCTGTTATCGAGGAGGACAACTAAAAACCGACGTAGTTTTGTCATGTGTTTATTATCATTTTCTGAAAAAATATGATAATTTTATGCATTATTTTTGTAATAATTTCATTTTCGAGTTCTTTATCTATCTTCTCTTCATAAATCACTTGCATCACTCAATCGGTCTTGATGTAAAAAGAAAAACTAGTCAACGCAATATAATGTTCATAGGTATATACCTTTCACATACCTGGGGGCTTACTCTTGAATCCAATTCCGATCGATCGACATTGGTATTGCGAAATTTCGTACTCTTGAGTGGCAACACTAGCGCTCATTGCATATGTATTGCGTGGATTTTTTTTTTAATGGGACAAGCCCGCCACAACCTCCCAAAACCGCCGCAACTCCTGTAAGCCAGGATCTACAGTAGATACAACCATGAAAACACCGGAACATTGAAGTCCGGCGCGTCCCAGGGACATGAGTAACTGTCTTGGTTCCCGCAACGAAGTGAATCAGAAGATATTATAAGAGGAGAAGAAGAAAAAACTATAGTTTCCACTTCCCTCGGTGAATTACTGCAGGAGACAGAATGAATTAAGCCTAAAGGCACAAAGAAGAGACTGTACAACTGGGTGAAGCCCAGTCGCCAAGCACCACGGAAATTTGACTAAAAAACTAAGTGGGTCCTATGTGTGAGCTGTTATTGCGTGGATACTTAATAAAATAAATGGTATTGAGTTTGGCTTTATATTTCGTACTCTGAATGCTATTTTAATAGCTACGATTGTGGTTGTATACCATTAACATTGAATCATTATTGAGATTGTATTGAATTGAAATTGCATTGACATTGAGATTGGTTTCAAGAGTAAGCACCAAGGTATGGAAGCACCTATGCCAAGTATGATTATTTAGAGAAAATGTAAAAAAGGGACTTAAATTATGTTGCAAATATTCGGCTAACCGGAACCTAACCATACACAATGTAATTTACTTCGAAGAGAGTGGTTCGAAACTAGTTGAGTCACAGAATTTAAAAAAAAGGTATTGAATTACTTGGTCATACATATATGTGGATATGTTGTAAAACAATTTATTATATCTCATGAGTGTTGTAATACAAGAAAATTATCGAGGCTATTTATGATAATTCATTGCGTTCAAGTTTTTTGTGTTTAGACCATAGCTAGGTACCTACTCTGTGGTTTAGACTATGATTTACATATGTATCTATGGTTCAGACAGAAAGAAATACTTTTTGTATTAACAGAAAATAGAAATATTCAATTAACCAAAAATTACGGGTTTATTTTTTTTATTTTTTTATTTTTTTTACAATTTTAGGAAAACTTACAGCTAGGTATAACATAAGGATAGATTAAATTATAGATAAACGGCCAATAACAAGTTTCCGCTTATAGGTAATTAAATTACTAGTTTAAAAAGACAGCATATGACGAAACAAAAAAAAAACTGTTTAGAAAAACAAAAAGATATAAGATATTATGTTTGAAAGAAACTTGAAGACATTAATTTCTTTAAGCGACGTACGCTAGTGTGAAATAAATCTAAATCAATCCTCCGGCACTCTGAATTGTATGTCCGACACGCTCTTATCATGTATGAATTTTGTCTATAAACAGTGTTGATAGACGGGACGTTGAGAAGTACAGGTTTGCGCAGAAAAGCAGAAGGCACACGCAACCCTATTCTGTCCACCAACTCCGGTATATCTAATGAGCCATTTACTATATTGAACAGGAATGATAAATCTGCAATTTTACGGCGCTCACATTATGGAAGGGTGTGAAACTGCTTGCAACGATCTATATAGTTATTGATGTAAGTTTTAGAGCGAAACTGGATGTACCTAAGAAATCTCCTCTGAATACTCTCGACACGATCTACATATATGGCGTAGTTAGGATTCCAAATCTGCGAGGCGTATTCCAGGTGACTGCGGACGAACGCACAGTATAAAATTTTTAATGTTTTTATATTACGAAATTCAGAAGAGACTCTGAAGATGAAACCCAAAGCCTTAGATGCCTCATTCACTATTTTATCTATATGGGTATCAAAAATTAGCTTTGAGTCAAAAATCACACCAAGGTCACCACTAATGTTGTTAACTCTGGATATTGTGCACCCTGAGAGTTTGTAGTCATAAAGGACAGGACTCGGTTTGCGTGTGAAAGTGCATACGAAACATTTGGAAACATTTAGGTCCAGTTTGTTGACGACACAGTACTCCTGAAAGTTATCAAGATCCTTCTGCAAAGATATTGCATCCAATTCTGTCATTATCGGTCTCAGTATCTTCATATCATCTGCATAAAGTAGAATTTTAGAATTTTGAAAACATGCATCAATGTCATTCACAAAAATATTGAACAATAGGGGTCCCAGCAGAGACACTTGAGGCACTCCGGAAGGGACACGGACAGATCTTGATGAGTATCCGTTAAGAACCACTATCTGACATCTACCCTCCACATAGGATGCAAACCATCTGTACAAGTCACCTCTGATACCTATACAAGCCAGCTTATACAATAGCTGAAGATGATCTATTCGATCCAAGCATTTGCTGTAGTCGGTGTATATAACGTCCACATGGGACCTCATTGACATATGTTCAGACAAATAATCAGTACAGACAACAAGATTAGATGTAGGGGAACGGCCCAATGAATCCATGTTGTTGCTCCAAGAAGGAATGTTTAAGAGTAGAAGATAGCTGTGTACGTACTAGTTTTTCTATAATTTTGGCAAATATATACAATCTGGATATTGGTCTGTAGTTTTCTATAACGTTTTTAGGTCCTTTTTTATGAACAGGCGTTATCTATATATATAAAAGAACGTCGTGTTAGTTACACTATTTATAACTCAAGAACGGCTACATCGATTTGGATGAAAATTGGTGGGGAGGTAGGTTAGAACCAGGAGACGGACATAGGACACTTTTTACCCAATACTTTTTTTACTTTTTACCGAAAATCAAGAACGGGTACGGGAAATATCGGGATTGCGCGTACGAAGTCGCGGGCAGAAGCTAGTATATTATAACTTTCCCGAGACATTATATTAATATTATGTTTTCGGCTTACTCACGTAATTATTTGACGAGGAACTCGACTAGTTTCAAATCAGTAGCAGCGCGACAGTCGCCGCGTCGTGGGTCGCGGAATGCTGCTCATGAATATGAGCCTCTAGCATAGCTTGAAACTAGTCGAGTTCCTCGCCAAACAGTAACGTGAGTAAGTCGAAAATGTAATAATAAAAACGCTGGTTACTCACGTGAATATACTAAGAATAGTTCTACAAGTTTTTTTTTTCTACTATTTCCAGTCACAAACGGTCAGTATATTCCCGTAAGTTACCTACCCATTATTGTTAGTTAAATCAGTATGTTTCACGATATTATTATAATAGGGTAGTTGCCTATTTTTTTTTAAATGTCCGTGTGGTAGATTAATTTGAAACATTAGACACGTATTTTTACTTTTCTTATATTATTAAATACTTCCGACGATATATTAATCTGAAATATTGTGTGAAGTAACGACCTCCCACTCCTAAACTTATAACTCCATTTTATCTAAGTATTTTAACTTTATACGGACTGACGGACTAATTTCCATTCCCAGGCAACTACACTATTATTTATAACGACAATAGAATTATTTCAGTGGGTGGAACGGATGCTTTGGACTGACAATATTGCTATCGGTTATTAATTGCCTATGTTGATAGACACCTACAATCCTACACGTCAGAATTTTTCCACTGTTCCACATAATCGGTTCTTCTCTGAATTTGGCGTGGAAAAGTTTCTATTAATGTTTATTTCTGGGGCATGGCTATGGAGGAAAGTGATTTTTAGACGATTTTAAACCTGCCTACTTGATGTAGGTACAAGTAGGTATGCTATTATAGAAAACTGTAAAACCCATAAAATTCGCCTGCCTAGATACATACTAGAATATATTGACAATAATATTATCTTGAGGAAATCATTTGTTCTCCTAGTTGTAAGATTAAAAAAAAATAAGTTATTAATTGTAACATTCAACTTTATTATTATTGTAACATATAATCTAATTTTGCATGCCGAAAACAGGAGGCGATGTATGTGGGACTATTTTTTATAATTACTATCATGTGTAATGTACTTCGTGCAAATGAACGTTCTTATTCTTATTCAAAAAATTAACAAATCACGCCAATCGTGAACGGTGAAAGGTGATATAAAAACGGTGAAAGATGATAGATTATTGTGACTTAAAATTAGAATTCAAATAAAACATGAGTACCTGTCTCCTTTACACAGATTTTTAGACACACAAATGCGCTCAGTCACACACACATACACATTCTTGCGAAATGAAAAGTCGAGGGTGCGTGAGGGGGAGCCATGTTTTATAAAAGGAATAAGGGGTTTCAAGGACATTTAAAGTCATTGTCAATGACAAACTATTTATCGTTTTCAGATTTTATAGTACCTAGTTGTTTGAAGTTATTTGTGTTGTGATGTCACCGATTTATGAAGCCTAGTCTAAGTCTGAAGACAGTTTTTAGAAGGTTGTTAGAACAAGTTTCGTCTTAATTCAAATACAATATAGATAATTCATGAAGAATATAAGACATATTTTATCCAATAATATAATAGTATGACCGCCTTTCGTGACTTCATTTGCCAGATGAAGACAGATAGCGCCATCTATTATCGAGGGGGAAAACTAAAAACCAAAGTAAGCTTGAGTTTATTATTAATTTTTTGAAAAAATACGGTAATGTTCTGCACTATAATACGATAACTTCATTTTATTTGTGTTGTGATGTCACCGATATAGGAAGCCTAGTCTAAGTCTGAAGACATTTTTAGAAGGTTGTTAGAACAAGTTTCATCTTAATTCAAATACAATATAGATCAATTCATGAAGAATATAAAGCATATTTTATCCAATAACTTAATAGTATGACTGCTTTTCGTGACTTCATTTGCCAGCTAAAAAACGACAGATAGCGCCATCTATTATTGAGAGGAAAAACTAAAAACCAAAGTAGTATAGCATGAGATTATTATTATTTTTTTGAAAATATACGATAATGTTCTGCGCTATAATATGATAACTTCATGTCCTAGTTCATTAACTATCTCCTTCTCAAAAATCACTCGCATCAGCTGCTCAGTTTTGATATTAAAAGAAAAACAAGTCGACGCAACATAATGTTCACTCTTGAAACCAATCTCAATGTCCATGCAATTTCAATCCAATCAAATCTCAATAATTATCCAATATCAAAACTGTACAACCCGTTTCGTAGATGTTCAAATACCATTCAGAGTACGGTTTATAAAACCAAACTCAATACCATTTAGTTCATTCAATATCCACGCAATATGAATGCAATGGGCTCTAGTGTTGCGACTCAAGAGTACCAAATTTCACAATACCAATATCAATCTATCGGAATTGGATTCAAGAGTAAGCCTCAAGGTTCTATTTGTATGAACCTATGTAAGGATATTTAGGGAAAAGGTACTTTTTTTTATTTAAGGGGGGAAATCATCGAATTACTGCTCCCGCCTGGGTGAGGCGGGAGGGAGTGTCAGACTCTTACTGACTAAAAACCACCCCGTTCCTTCTCCTGCACGTCGAGCCGGAGCCCAAAGAATCAAAACCAAAAGGTAGACCATAGAGACCAACATTAAGTTGCAAATATTCGGTTAACCAGAACCGAAGCATTCAAAATGTAATTTATTTCGATGAGGACAAAAGATATTACTGAAAGGTTAGATTTAATTAAATATAATTAGATTATATACAAATTAGATTTAATTAATTAATATACATATATAATATATATAGTATATTAATATAATATTTTTAAAAATTAAAAATAATTATATTAAAAATATATTGTATATTTGAATTAATATTGTTTATTATTTAATTTTGTATTTAATATGAATATTATGAAAGAGAAACACCCGATTACTGAAATGTTGCTCAATTTTAGGTTGTATCTAAATGTCGTGTCATCTTTGTCATTATCAAAAGAATTTGTCCCCAGGCGCGACATAAAATTGAGTAGCGTTTGAGTAACTCAGCGTAACTACTCTAAGCTAACTACCTACTACAGCTGATTTAATTGGGTTTTGAAATAATCGTTTTTTGATTAACAA
This sequence comes from Spodoptera picta, assembly GCA_038387885.1. Lineage (NCBI taxonomy): Eukaryota > Metazoa > Arthropoda > Insecta > Lepidoptera > Noctuidae > Spodoptera > Spodoptera picta. Next base: position 322,930 of record JAZHFQ010000099.1, on the reverse strand, counting down.
ACCTAGGTTCTATTGCTTATTTCTTATCACACCTACACAGGAAAATCAAGTTTCGAGCGAGTACACAATTCCTATAAACTACAGTTTTAATCAACACTCAATAGCATCATGAAGTAAAATTTGGTGCCAGCAAAACAGAATATAACTGTCCTAGTTGTTTATGTGTGGGAAGATTAGAGGTAGTCCCCAATTGGTCGCGTTACCGTTAGCCGATAAACGACTGGACGGATTACCTGATGGTAAGCAATCGGCGTAGCCCTTGGACGTCTGGAACACCAGAGGCGTCACAAGTAGGTACGTTACCGGCCTTTTGTGGATAAGGAATTTAAGGATCGTTGGGGATTCATGGATTGGGGTGATTGGGGAAGGGGGGAGGTAATTGGGCCAAACATAATGCAAGCGTTGTTTCATGACGGTTTTCTGTGAGGCCGTGTCATCACTCCGGTCGAGTCGACCCATTCGTACCGAAGCATGACTCTGCCACACTTTAGACGAGATTGATACGAGATTGCTTCTGAGTTTGTTTCGATGCTCAGTTTAGAGTTATCATATAGGAAACATATTAATAATATATCTTCAGACCTCCACAGTTCTAAAACCATGGCGTGTTAAAGTTTACGTGGGCACTTCCATACTAAACATCACACACCAAAGCCTTAGCGTTTCTATACACAGCTTCCAAATCATGAACAGCTTGGGAAACGACCTTACTCCCATATACCTCAGCTTATGCTCTAAAATTTATGGGTAGGTTTACTTACTCTGGTTTGTATCAACTTGGCACCCAAACTTCATCAGTTGACATTCATTATCGAACAGTCTGAGTCTTATTCCATTTTCTTCATACCTCAAGCCGCACACTTGAGCGTCTTCATTCTCATCACATTTTAAATTCTCACAGAATTCCTTCTTGGCATCGTGAGAAAGTTTTCCATGCACTATGTATAGTAAACAAATAAGCACGTAATGTACTTTTTTCATTGCTGTAACTCTTTAGGTACGTCCGAAGGCACAATATAGAGTTAACTTCAAAAAAATGTAGAGACCACGCTAATTAATTTTTGCGAACGCAACCGGTTACTATGGATCATGAGGGATGTATATCGTGGGTTAAGAACTAGAGTAGCGTAAGGGCAAAAATTCAAAAAAATTTTTTTTTCGCCATTCGGTTTTTTAATTCTTATATTTTTATGTGCCAAAAAACTGGAACGATATAGCGAGTAGATTGCTTAGTACAACAATAACGTATAGAAAAAAAAGATATTTGTTTATTGCCAAAATGAAGTGTTTCTACTTACAATAATCTTGACATAAATTTGTCAATAAAATTACGAGCAAAACCATCGTAACTCGATTTACAGAGCGAATAGGATACTAAATATGGCTTTAATATAATCGCGCAAATAGCGTATATTGTCATACGTTATTATTACAGAAAGTTTAATTATGTAGCCTTAGTTTGTATCGTGCTAAATAAACGTAAAGTACCGTTACTGCTTATGGGTCCTTATTTCGCAAATTCCTATGATTTTTCTTCCTGCCAGAAAAACGTAAGGGTGGGATACGCTCTTACGGCACTAAATAATTAAAATAATACATGCAGTTTTTATGTCAATAATGACGTAAAAGCTATATACGTTTCTTTAGCACGTAATAAATCGCTGTTGGTCTAATTCACTTTCGCGTCTAATACTACTGTACGTTAATTTGACCCTAAAAAGTTTAGGTTAAGATACTGGTTCTGGTTCACACAATCTTTCCCCACATTAGGATTTTCTCCTGTGTCGTGGGTGCGTTTACTAACATACAAGTTCACATACACAATGACACCCAGACCCGAAACAACAATTTGTGGATCACACAGAGTGTTGTTCCGTGCGGGAATCGAACCCGCGACCCGTTGCACGGCAGCCGGTTGCCCAACCACCGCACCAACCATGCAGTCATGAAAACAATGAAATTCCTGAAAGTGCTAGACAGTGCGATAAAGACCACATTAGCTCTTAGCCGCGCATACCAGCTCATTATGTTAGAACAGATACCGAAAAAGAGTACCTTGACCAAGACCTTATTGTCGAGAAGATGTACGAACTATATGTTCATAAGTGCAAGGAATCCACCTCATCGGTGGAACCTGGTAAAATAAACATGTATCACGATATTCTAGAAAAAGATTTTAATATTGGCTTACATAAGCCACGGAAAGATATGAGCGATGAATGGTTTGCATATGATAATATGAATGATGAACAGAAAGAAGCTAAAAAAGTGAACAAGAAGCTTATTTACAAGGAAAAGTTCAAGCCTGTGACTCCTCTGGTATTGCGGATGTCCATGGGTGGCGCTGATCGCTTACTATCAGGTGATCCGTCTGCTTGTTTGCTTCCTATTTCATAAAAAAGCGAGAAGAGATAGACATGAGGCTATGAAACTTGTTCTGGATGATGAAATTTATTCCGCTGAATATAACATGCAAGCTATTTGTCGTATTTCTACAACATCTTCCAAAAAAATCTTCTATAAACGAAGGTTGCCTGTATATAGCTGTACTTTACTGGATTTTGGCAAAAAAAAGAGGGAACTATCATGTTATTGCTAGAATGAAGGTGTTGGTAATAAAGGTGCTAATAAGGATGGATCATCTTTGTTCAAATACATGGCAGCATAAAGCAGATGACAAACCGATCACTTCTATGTTCGACACTTCGGCGAGTCAATGCCCAAATATGTATTTTTAACCTTGACATATTATGTGGCGTTTTACCGAAAATAAATCAAAAATATTTTGAACCTAGTTCATCATCATCAACAGCCTATAAATGCCCACTGCTGAGCAAAGCCTCTTCTCACACGGAGAAGGTTAGAGCGTTAATCACCACGCTTGCTCAATGCGGGTTGGCGATTTCAAACTTATAATTAGAAATTATAAGTCCAGGATTCCTCACGATGTTTTTCCTTCACCGTTTGTCAGTGGTGTCTAAATAATCTTAGAAAGTACATATAACTCGGAAAAAGTCACATTGGTACTTGCCGTTGGTAGGTTTCGAACTCGCACCCTCATGCATGAGAAGTGGGCGTCTTAAACCTCCGAGCCACCACGACGAACCTAGTTCGTCAGGAGTAATTTTAAAAGCTTACAGTGGTCCAGTAACTACATTAGCAGTTAAGTAGGTACAACGATTTGCAAGAGCTGTGTCGATCTGGAGATATTCTTCAACATTTATCATAATTTTTATAGCCACTTGCAGGTCGACCACGAATAATAACTTGCTAAATGGCAGAATGTTGCTCCTCAACTTCGTTTATAATAACATAACATAACATTTATCCCCGAAGGGGTAGGCAGAGGTGCACACAGAAGTAACACCCACTTTTCACAATTTTTATAATAACTACATACTATAACATCTACATTGGACCTATATTCTATATTTGAATTATTATTTTAACCGACTTCAAAAAAAGATGGAGGTTCTCAGTTTAACTTGTACATATAATATGTATGTATGTATGTTTGTGCACTAGTATCCTGCGATTGGCTTAACCAATTTTTAGAAAACTGACACTTCGGATGACGTTAAAGTTATCAACTTACGTTAACTTACGTTAAGTTATCAATCGACTGCAAAAATAGAGGGGGTTAAAGACGGATTTTTAAACGTAGTTTATACAAGAATTATTTTTTGATTAAATTCTAAAGGAATCCACGTCAAATTATTAATTTTATTAGATTTTTGTTATTATTTTAAAGCCATTTTAACGGAAGTTCTGTTGCATTCTATACATTATTGAATTTGTATAACAGCCAAAATGACGTATGTCAACCAGTTTTTGAAAATTATATTTTATTAAAATGAAACCACTTTTTAATTGACCAAAAAGTTACACTATTCTGTAGCCGATAAATAAAGCTTTATTATTCGTAAAAATCAGTTATCTAACTCCTATAGATTTTGCTATAAAAGAGTTATAAGATAACGGTTGGTAAATTTGAGTTGTTTTTCGGCTCTCCTGAGAAGTTGTCATTTTGCCCTTACGCTTCTCTAGTTCTTAACCCGCGATATATTCACGTGACGCGAGTCGTTGAATGGGTTGCTAGCAGCTAGTTGCCGCTGAAGACGGTGCGTTATCTACGTGTAAGTATCGTTTAATTCCATTTTATTGTTGATTGCTGTATGTTATTTGAGTTTCCTTTGTATTTAATTTATGATTCGCTTCGGTGAAAAGTGAAATGAAATCGTTTATTCGTAAAAATAGGTTATATAAATTTGTTTGCGTGATTGACATACAGTGCAATACAACACGTCTGTCTATGCTTTGCCTTGAAGTATACAAATTCATATAAGTGTTAGTAAATAGATTTACCTATATAAATTAAAAAAAATACATTAACCCCTGGTATGCCGGGAGCGTAGATATACGCGAGACACAATGTGTTATCTATTGTGTCTCATATGCCAGCAGATAAGAGGTTAATAGTCATTTAAGTATCTACACAGGAAAAACCATTTATAATGGAAGTTAAACCACTGAACCCTCTTTACTTTATACAAATTGACTAGATGTATTACATTAAAAAAAATTGTATGACAAGGGCACGGACCTAGAGTCCGTGGAGAATTAATATGTAATATTATAAAAAAAAACCACTAAACCATCGTCATCAGCCATATCATGAGCTTTAATCCCTAATGCGGAATGTCATAGATTTAATTTAAGGAATATAATAATATGGGATGTCATGATAAGCACAAAATTACATAAAATATCCAATGTCAGTGGAATGTCAAATAATGAAAAGGAAAAATAAGAATACAGAATGTAATATGTACATACGTACGACATAGGTAAATCCATGGTCACTCTGAATAAAATCACCCTAGATAGTCCGGTATGGTTACATTTTTGAAAAAACCAAGCATTTACATATATTGCAAATCGTATATAACAGGCCTAGCATCTTGCATCTAAATAGTCATTAAAATTAAAAACATGGATAAAAACACACCAGTCTGCGCCATTTTCTGCGACATGACACAGGCTTTCGACTACGTACAGCATAATATACTACTAAATAAACTTGAGGCATATGGTATCAGGGGAAATGTTTTAAATCTAATAACATCATACCTACATAATAGAAAACAAGTAACCCAAATTAGTAGAATAAATGTGAACACTCAACGTGAAGAAATTTTCACATCATGTGCGCGTACAGCTCCTCATGGAGTTCCGCAAGGTAGTGTACTTGGACCGCTCCTATTTACTCTGTATATCAATGATTTCCCTCTCTCTCGACTCTGTTTGCCGATGACAGTACGATTACTATACCATGCCATGAAAAAACTAATTATGAAATGGACATAAAAAGTACTTTAATTGAAGCGGTAAAGTGGCTTGATAATAATAATTTAAAAATTAATATAAATAAAACTATGATTATGCATTTTAGTCATCGATTATCCTTATTTTCTAATCTTGACATCGAATATAATAATAATAGAATACAAATTGCTGAAACCACAAAATTTTTAGGACTGACAATCGACAAAAATTTAAATTGGAAAGCGCATGTTGAATCTCTAGCCAAACGAATAAGCAGTGCGGCATACGCGTTATATAAATTATCGCGTACTGTAAATATAGAAGCGTTATTGACGGCCTACTATGGTTTGGTTGAATCGGTCATTAGATACGGTGTAATCTTTTGGGGTAACTCAACCGATAGGGATGTCATTTTTAAGAGACAAAAATACTGCGTAAAAATTACTTTATTAAATATCGTGTATTAACATTGCCTTCACTTTATGTATTAGAAATAACAATGTTCGTGAAGACAAATTCACATTTGTTTCCTCGTATGGCAGACAGATTTCCAAGAAATAGACGTGACGATAGCCAACTATGTTTACATACATCAAAAACTGCACTTATGCGCAAGAGTGTATTTTGCATGGCACCAATTATCTATAATAAATTACCCAAAAGTTGGAAAGAACTAACTATACCTAAACTAAAACAAACAATGAAATTGTTTTGGCACAGAAAGCTTATTACAGTATAACGGAATTTTTAAGTGAGTCAGTGATTGTTATAAATAAATAACAATAAAAACTAACATTGCCCTAATTAAGGTTGTGTCACAGTGGAGGACACAAAGAAACATATTGTTAATATTATTACAATTGAATGTTATTAAATAATAAGTAAAATATATAATTTGTATAATAATCATTAAATCATTTTTAGTAAATATTAATTGAATATGAACAAATTAATTAATAATGTATAATGATACTGCAGATATTTAATGTAGGTATATGTGTAAATTTTAAAATTAATGTAATAATTCACAGTCATCAAAAAATTTTTTTTTATATAATAGATATTTGCACGCCATGATAAATGGCAGACATGTCGTAAGCCACTTTTGTCTAAGATCTTGCATGCTGTATTATTTTAATTCTGTATGCACACACATGTTTGAGCAAATAAAATTCTTATTCTTATTCTTATTCATTATTTTTTTAGCACTATGTCTTTAGGTAACTTGTTGAGTATTTTTATTTTCAATCAGTTTTAATTTGTTTGGGTTTATCAGCTGTTTTAGCGTATAAAAAGTTATTAGTTTTTATAATAACTATCGTGAGACATACTAAATTAACTAAAATCGCGGGTTACTCATGTGAATATACTGAGAAAAGCTCTACTAGTTTAGAATCACAGAGGGGTTCTTCCTCATGAGTAAAGAAACTAGCACTTAGAGCTTTTCTCGGCATTCATGTGAGTAACCCGCGATTTTAGTCAATTGAGTTTTTAGTTATTTATCTAAGTTGCACACACTTGTTGTCAGTCCTTTATTAGGTACGTTCCGTTTAAACTGTCAAACGCCGCGAGGACGCCGGTGACCGCAACCGGTCTTTAATGACAGTAGGTACTCAAAGGGTATTTTTTATTTCGACGTACTCAAAGGGTATTTTTTATTATGACGGTATTTTTTACAGTTTTGAAGTACCTGTAACAATTATTTGGTGCATTAACAAGGACCAGTGGCTAAGGCAACGGAAATTTGGATTTTAAGCTGTTGTTCAGTTGTATTTCGGTTTGATAGCACTTGCACTATCGTCTTACACTTTTGTTTTTAATTTAGCACTGTAGGTATGTATATCATTGTTTCAACTCGATTTACTATTTTTCTTATGATAATAATACGGAGCGTAGTGTAATCGGTTACTAGGGACGCACCGTCTCCCTACGTGACTTAAGGTCATGGTAGTACACAGAAACGGCTAACGGCACGGCTGCAGCACATTACGCCACGTCACGTCGCGTTCCGCGCGCGCTTCAAAGAGCCATCACGGATGGGCTGATGCCGATACGGAGCCGCGGAGAACCTAACGGGTTACCGGAGCTCCGGCTTGAAGTGTAAAAGTAGAAACAGAGTGGTTTTAGTCACTAAGAGTCTGATACTCCCTCCCGCCTCACCCATGCGGGAGAAGTCATTCGGATTCATCAGTTTTGGAAAAGTCAACAGCACGCCGCCGTCCGTGCGCGCACTGAACCTATGCTATTTATGAATTTACATACATAACATAACATCACGCCTTTTTATCCCCGAAGGGGTAGGCAGAGGTGCACATTTCGGCACTTAATGCCACTGTACAATATAACACCCACTTTTCACTATTTATGATAAAAGTCCCATGTAATAGGGGGTGAGCCAATAGGCTATAATTTATAAATTCATAAATATGGCAATAGCCATATTTATGAATTTATAAATTATAGCGTCCCGTCCCGGCTTCGCACGGGGGGACTTAAGATTTTTTACATAGTTTTACGTTTTATTTAAGTATATTTATTCTCAGTTTTTTTTTATTTAGGAAGTATTTACCTTTTGAAAATATTTTTCCGGACTTCATTTACTTATTTCATTTATTTAATTAATTATTTTCTTCTTAAATATGAACCGACCTATTTACGTACGTATAAGGATTGAACCATTCATTAAAACGATTGTTATGGGTAAACTATAAAAGGTAGACATATGCTCTCGCGGACTTTTTTAAAAATAATGTTAAGATAAACAATTCATCTATAGAGCATTTTTGTATAATTTTAACTATATGCTCAGCGCACGCCACGGAAGGCCTCAGAAACGATACTTTTCCCCCGTTTTTAAAACATTTTTGGTTACTGCTCCACAACTATAGGACCTAGCGTGATATTATATAGCCTATGTTACTTCTGGATAATGCAGCTTTCTAATGGTGAAAAAATTATTGCAATCGGTCCAGTAGTTTTTGAGTTTATTCATTACAAACATACAAAAATACAAAAATACAAATCTTTCCTCTTTATAATATTATATTATTATTATTAGTATATTAGTATTAGTATTAGTATTAGTATTAGTATTAGTATATTAGTATATTAGTATTAGTATTAGTATAGATAATTCATACTAGAGACCCATGGAGTGTACCTACTCACTCTGCAGACACCCAGGGTACGTGGGCTGGTTCTACTGGTCCGTTGGTACACAGGTAAGATTTCTTAAACAATGTAGTTTGGTCTTTATAACATAATAACTACAGATAATACGATTTGAACAAAAATGTATAAGAAAATCTTCTCTACCTTGCCACCTGATTTAATCGATTTTGAGGTTTTTCGGCATTCTCCTTTGGCAAGACCCGTTGAAATCCATCCCCTAAATTTGGTCATACAAAAGTAGTCTCTAAACATTACAAATAAGGTCTATAATGTAATGTAATATTAGTGGAAAGCGGTCACCGGTGACCATGGGCGTAGCCAGCTTTGGGCTCAGGGTGGGGCAGCAGCCAACCTCTCTCCCGGGGGAGCCGATTCGGAGCCGCGGAGACCCTAACGGGTAACCGGGGCTCCGGCTCGACGTGCAGGAGAAGGAACGGGGTGGTTTTTAGTCAGTAAGAGTCTGACACTCCCTCCCGTCTCACCCAGGCAAATCGCCCGGGGGAGGGCGATGGCCCTCCGATTTTTTGTACCTTGAGCCGTTAATCTCAAACTTGTTAATCTCTTAAATTTGGCTAAATACTGTCTCAGTAGGATCTCGCGATGGGGAACGAACGAAATCGCTTGACTTTTACACCCCATAAAACTTACCAGCTATTGCTTAAAGGAAATCTAAAGTCGTGGCCGACTATTAAATTTAACAACGTTTCCGTAAAACGAAAGGAGTCGGTTTGCTATCTCGGTCTAGTTTTGGAATACAACTATTCTTTCATTGAACATATCAAGGGTATTAGTGAGAAAGCCAAAAAGAAAAAATTCGCTGACGCGATTTTCAAAAGCCACCAGGGGTCTCTCTTTTCTTACGTTCAGGATCATATACGGAGCAACCTACTTGGGATGCGTGTGCTACGGGGCATCTGTCTGGGCTGATAGGGCCACAATAGGCGCGGTACGGCGAAAACTTCTTCAAGGCCAGCGTCTAGCCTTGATTTTCCTGTGTAAGGCTTATAGGACGGTTAGCACTGAAGCCCTACCTGTGCTCGCGGGTGTACTTTCGGTAGATCTTGAGGTGCAGCGACGTGCTGCTATGTACTACAGTGCGTGACCTAATTTGTCAGTAAGCTTTCTAGCACAACGTGATCGAAATAAAATTGCTATATTGTTTAAGCCAATAACGGACGTTTGGGATGAGCTTATAACTGAATGGCAGTGTAGATGGGCATCTTCTATTAAGGGCCGCCACCCATATCAGTTCTTCCCATCCGTGCATGAGCGGCTTGAAAGGACATGGTTGGAGGTGGATCACTGTGTTGCCCAATTTCTTCCTGGCCACGGCAACTTTAAAAGCAAATTGTTCTCATTTAAACTTATTGATTCACCATGGTGCCAATGTTCGACAGTGGAGTTGCAATACGAGCAGTCAGCCCATCACATAATCTGGGAGTGTGATCTCTGGCAATATGCACGTAACACTATGTTAAATAATTTAATTGTTTCGTCAGGTGTAGCTTATTATACGGACCTTGTGGAATCTAGAACAAATTTCCGTGCGTTTAGGCACTTTTGCCATACCTATTATTGGAAGCAAGTATAACAGCTCACACATAGGACCCACTTAGTTATTAGTCAAATTTTCGTGGTGCTTGGCGACTGGGCTTAATTCAATCTGTCTCCTGCAGTAATTCACCGAGGGAAGTAGAAACTATAGTTTTTTTCTTCTTCTCCTCTTATAAGATATGCTCAGAAGATATTCTTCTGATTCACTTTGTTGCCGGAACCAAGACAGTTACTGATGTCCCTGGGACGCGCCGGACTTCAGTGTTCCGGTGTTTTCATGGTTGTATCTACTGTAGATCCTGGTGCACTGCAGTTGCAGCGCAGCGGTTTTGGAAGATTATGGCGGGCTTGTCCCATTAAAAAAAATTTCTTAATTTGGGAGGTTTATATTTTCAGGTACAGAAAATAAACAATCACTCACAGGACAGATTTCATAGTTTTATTTATGAATACTGGGTGTTTATAAATTAAAGTTTTAACTAAGTAGGTATATTATGTATGAATAATATTACTTCAAAAGAAGACGGCGTTTGTTCTGGCAGAACCTGTTAAGCACTTCTACTAAAAATTTATTTTTCGATTCTGAGACCCTTGTTCTGTGCACACTTAGCATGTACACAGGCTACTTTAACGATTTTCGCTCATGGTTAAGCGAAGCCACATTTTGACTCCCCGTTATGTGCTAAACGATCGTTCTATTGTACAGGTCGTACATGGCTGGGCAAGCAAAATAGCGAACACTAGGATAAAATTGCATTTTCGAAATTTTGATCACATCTACCAGTTCCATCTCCTTCAATGCATTAATGTCCGTATTTTTTTCTTACCACAAATTATACCACATCTCAGCCTCGCTTGGGAAAGTATCACTTAATTTACAAAAATTAAAATTAAGATCAACTAGAAAATTAAAATTAAACAAAACAAGCAAACAATACAAATCGCGCCACGAGCCTTAGAATATTTTAGTCTGCGCTTCGCGGGGCGCGGGAATGAGTGACCGCGCGGTGATGGACGGCTCGGCTCACTACGCCACATAGTACCTTTTCTTTTAGGGAATACGTCTCTCTTTCAAATGACGCGCGCACCGCGCACTTTCGGGAACTCGAGCGTGCATTTTGTTTTGATCGCGCTCTTTTCACAGTCGACAATTTTTTTGTGCAATTACTTACGGATAGTATGATTGTTGATGTTGTTAGTTAGAGTTAGTAAAAAAAACATTGTTTAATCAGACACCTTATGGGTCAGAGCCAGGGCCCAGGGTGGGGCAGGTGCCCCAGCTTGCCCCAGTGTGGCTACGCCCATGCCGGTGACCGCTTAGGGATTTATGGGTTAATAGCTGGGTTGGAGCGGTGCCGTTACTGAGTGTGCTGTGACGTTTAGGTAGATTTTTTTAAATTCACTTTAGCCTATGTTGCTCAGTTAAGATGCAACTTTATAGCGGTGAAATATTTTTTGAGATTGAAGATGGGGGATTGTACAAAATCCTACATCAAGTTCTACTCTTAAATTGTGCCGAGGTAACTACAAGCTAGCAAAGTATGGAATGCTCTGCCAGTGATGGTAGAGAGCTCAGTCACTGGGAACAAATGAGTAGGTACCTGATTTTGTATTAGGTATGTTCATGTAGGTAGACCTAGACATCCCGTCAAAATGTTTTGTACGTTTTTGTACGTTCGTCCAACTGTCCGCCCAAGAGTAGTCTGGTAAATATCAATATCAATATCAGTATTAAGGCCGCCTTTGTACCCATGCGTAATGATGTGGGTTAGAACCTTATTTGGCAGGCAATTTCATGCACACACTAAATATACCTAAGTAAATTACCCAAACTTCGATAATAAAATTATGGCTAAGTGCTCAGATATCATATCATTACAGACGGTTCAAGTTTAATTCATTAATTAGTGTAATAAAATGGTTTTTCTATCTTTCTTACTTTGAATCTTCGGTTTTGTTAGTCAGAGACATCTTGTGTTTGTTTCTGCAGTCTGATAAAGTTAGATTGTTAGATAGAACCAATAGATGTCACTGCTATCGAACAAATTTAGTTATGTATTCATTTTATAAGAATTTGTAATTTATTTCTATTTATAATTAAATTAATTGAACTAACATGAGCTTTGAAAAAATAAATAAGCTCCAGATTTAACAAGATTTTCTTAGCTTCGTGCTCAGAATGACAGATTCAAAGTCAACACAAGTCAACAAAGTTAAATGTCAAATTAGACAAGTGTCAAAAATATAATTACACTTTTGTAAGCACAAAGGTGATGGACTTTCGTTGGTAGTGGTGAAGGTTACGCACGTGCTTTTGTCATTCCTACGTTTGTTTTCAATTTAAGTGAGATAATTCATAGTGATTGGAATTGAATTCTTTTAAAATTTTGTGTTGTCGTGTTGGTTAAGTGTGTGTGTGTAAGTTTTTAACAGGTATTGGTGTAATTCTAAGAAAAATTTTAATCTATTCCTCTGCCCACATCTCCTTAATCAGAAATGGATAAAGTGAAGCCACCAGACCCTCCCGATCCCGATAAATCCCCGGAATATGAGACGGAAACCATCCTGACAATCACTCTTCCTCCCGACACTCCGGATATCGAATTAATGGATTCAGAAGTTCCCAAAAACCGAAAACGACCTGCAGGCTCCCCTCCTATCACCCAGAACAACCCTCCGAAATTGGCGAAAAGTATAAACGGTCGACAATGTTATACGGCCAGGGATAATCCCCCTTACGTAGTTTATGTGTCTCTTAAGGACTCCCAGACGTCTGGCACTACTCTTCACCCAGTCAAGTTTGGAATGTTTTTAATGAAACTCAATATTAATAATGTTAAAATCGGTGGTGTCAAACGGCTGGGGAGGAATAAAGTTTCGGTTGAGTTTGTGACGCACCAGGATGCAAATAGCTTTCTGGTAAACGGTATTGTGGCTCAAAGCTATGTGACTTCGATACCACAATTTAACATTACACGAATGGGCATTGTTAGGGACGTCCCTGTCGAATGGACAGAGGACGAAATCATTAGTAATATCAGGGTTCCCGCTGGGTGTGGGGCTGTGATAAAGGCTAGGAGAATGAACCGCAGAGTCTCAACCACAAACGGTACCGAATGGAAGCCTACTCAAACTGTAGTGCTTACTTTTGACGGCCAAACACTACCTAAAAAAGTGTTTTGTTTTTACTCAGCGCTCCCGGTAGAACTATACTCGTACCCTACTATACAGTGTTATCACTGTTGCCGTTTTGGGCATACCCGCACTCTTTGCCGCTCCAAGCCACGTTGTTTCAAGTGTGGCCAGGATCATCCAGGGGATGGATGCCAGATTCCAGCTGAGACCGCCATCTGTGTCAATTGCAATGGCACCCATTTTGCTAATGACAAAGCTTGTCCTGAATTGGGGCGCCAGAAGAGCATCAAAGCTCTGATGGCTGAAAAATCAATTTCATATGCGGAAGCAAGCCAGGTTTTCCCTACTGTAAAAAGGTCTTATGCTGAGGTCTCAAGATCAGTCAACCTCATAGATCCATCTCCTATTAAAAAAACACCCCAACAAAGAGTCTCCTATAAAAAAACTATACACCTTAAACCTAAATCACATGCTCCCCTATCTCCTAGCTATGATAAGAAGGCCCATCAGGCCCTTATCCAAGACCACTCTTACTCCCCATCCAAAAACGGTTGCGCTTTCCCTGTGGAATCCGGAACCAACATTCGTAGCTCCAAGTACATTCTTAATATAGTTTCTGATATGCTCATGGCAGTACTATCAAACCCTGCCCAAACGGTACCGGACCACGTCGCACAAAAGCTTTCAACAATTCTTGATTATATTTGTAAAATTCCTACCTCTAACACTGCTTCAGTGGAACGTGAGGAGTACTCTTCCCAGGAAGAGTGACTTACTCCACTTAATGAATAAATTTAAACTATCGATTTGTGGCATTGCTGAGACATGGCTTCGTCCGAATATCAATTTCGGGATACCATGTTTCAGTGTTGTCAGACATGACAGATCTGATGGTTATGGAGGGTGTGCTTTGTTAATTAATAACAAAGTACCCTTCTCCCAGATCCCTCTAACCTTCATTGGCGATGACATAAATGTTGTCGCTGTTAAGGCTGAGGACATAAATATATTTGTATTTTACATTGCTCACCCTCATGTTGACCACCTTATTTTGATTAAAAATTTACTTACCTCAGTAAGTGGCCCATTACTTGTTATGGGTGACTTTAACTCCCATCACTATAGATGGGGTTCAGATTTCTGTGATATGGGTATATTATATATGGGTAATGAGCTAGTTGAGATGCTGGACGAACTCGATCTGTGTGTCATTAATGATGGCAGCCCTACTCGTAGGTCTGCATTTGGTCAAAGAAACAGCTGTGTGGACTTGACCTTTTGCTCGCCTGTTATGGCTAGCGTGCTAAATTGGAGTTGTTTAAATTTGACCTATGGTAGTGATCACTACCCCATCATAATTAAACACCTGTCAAAATCCATTCCAGATAAACCCGGGAAGGGGTTTATCTGGAATGGATTTTGACATTCCCCTATTAAGATATCGTTTAGATTCCGCAGACTGGGATCTTTACTCCAAATTATTAGACCTACGCATTTCTCTCCTTCCACCAGTTAACAATGAGAATTCTTTGGAATGTTTGTCCAAATTTTCCGACCTGATATCCTCCACAGCCGAAGATTGCTTTCCTGTGAAAAATGCACCGAAAGGCAATATCCCTTCTCCACCATGGTGGGATAGTGAATGCACTGCCATGATAAGAGCTAGGAATGCGGCTGAAAAGACATATAACCAAGATATGAACCTGGAAAACCTCCTAAATTTCAAGCGAATTTTGGCTAAGTCAAGGAAATTGTTCAAGAAAAAGAAGAGACAAGGGTGGCAGAGATATTGTGGTTCACTAAACCCATCGACACCAATATCCAAAGTTTGGCAGAGAGTTAAAAATTTTAGGAACTCCACCAAACCTCCCACTATCTCCACCTTACCCGAATCTCTGAGTAACAGTTTTTTCAACCACATTGCTCCAACGTATGTTCCTACTGCAGATGAATGCTGCCTGAAATCCCATGAGATCGAGCGACCCGAGTCTCATGACCCGCTCGATTTGGAGTTCTCACCTGAAGAACTTCAAACGGTACTCAGTCATGTGAAGGACTCGGCACCAGGGATTGATGGGTTCCCCTACTCATTCCTAACTAAAGCAGGAACTAAAGCGAAGCAATACTACCTTGACTTGGTCAATTTTTGCTTTATTTCAGGCTATATTCCTCCTACCTGGAAGGTTCAGGTTATTATGCCGCTGTTAAAAGCTGGCAAGGACCCTGGTGACCATTTGTCGTACAGACCTATTGCCCTATCGTCCATACTTATTAAAACTTTTGAACACCTCATCAAAAACCGCCTTGAATGGTTGGTTGAGAGCCAGAGGCTGCTTCCGGCGACTCAGTTCGGCTTCAGGAAAGGTCTGGGTACGGCTGACAGTGTGGGTACCCTCACTTCAGCCATCCGACTGGCCCTTAGCAGGCAGGAGTCGTTGGTCGCAGTCTTCTTGGACATCTCAGCGGCCTATGATTCTGTCCTCTTACCCCTTCTCAGGCAGAAACTGCAAAAGCTGAGAATCCCGAGTAGGATCTGCCGAATTATAGCCCACATCCTTTCCGATCGTACCCTCCAATTAAGAACTCCTGAGGATAACCCAGTACGGAGGTCCTCCTGGAAAGGTTTACCTCAGGGGTCAGTCCTTAGCCCCATCCTTTATAACATTTATACATATGACCTTCCCTCCTGTCTAAATTTTAACTGTAATGTCCTTCAGTATGCTGACGATATCGCACTAATGGTTACTAACAGCTCTATAACAGACGCCGCCCACTCCATCAACGTCTCTTTGGCCTCATTAAACCAATGGCTTCTGAATCACGGGTTATCTTTAAGCGCCCCAAAAAGCTCAGCTGTCATTTTTACACGCAAACGACGCACTCCGGATCTTCGTGTAGAGATAGACGGTCAGGATATCCCAATCAAAAGCAGTGCTAGATTCTTGGGGGTTTATCTCGATTCAAAGATGTCTGGGGCGGATCACATAAACACTGTGGTTGCAAGGTGTGAACGCTCAGTATCGATACTCAGAGCTCTGGCCGGGGTATGGTGGGGTGCACACCCCTACTCATTGAAGCTCATCTATAATGCATTGGTCAGAAGTGTAATGGACTACTGTTGCTTCCTTATTGTTCCTTGCAATAAGGGTGCATTAAAAAAACTAGACTCCATTCAGGCCAAATGCCTTAGAATAATTATCGGAGCTATGAAATCATCCCCCATAAATGCTCTTCAGGTTGAATGTGTAGAGCCTCCTCTCAACCTTCGAAGACAATACCTGGCAGACCGCTTCATCTCAAAAGTCCTCTCCCTCTCATCACACCCCCTTCTTCCTATCCTAGAACAAACCCACTGTTCCTATAGGTCCTCTTCCTACTGGAACAATAAACCTGTCCCTCCCGTGATTGTCAGGTACAGGGAGCTTAAAAACCTCTCTGCACCCATCAGGCAATATCCTGTACTCCCAGTTTTCTCTTCCGTATATGAGGTTATCCACTTCAGGCCAAAGGTAATTCTAGGACTCGGCAGCTCGAAATCCTCCGCAGATGCTGCGGGCGAGTTTGGGCGCGCTTTGAACAGTTACTGGAGGGGCTGAAATATTTTCTTCACCGACGCGTCTAAACTATCCCGAAATGGAAGTACAGGAGTAGCAGCGTACTTCCAAAATTCGAAGATCGCCCTCCTCTCCAAGTGTCCCCCGGAAGCATCTGTCTTCACGGGAGAATGTGTTGGCATTTTAGAATCAATAAAATTTATTAGAGCACATAACCTTAGAAATTCTGTTATTTTTTCCGACTCCCGAAGTAGCCTACAGTCTCTCAATCAAGACCAGCTCCATTCCCGAACTCATAGCAGTTTGGTTGTAGAGATAAAGGCGCTTCTTTTTTCTTGCTTCAAAGACGACATAAATATCGAGATCGCTTGGATTCCTGGTCACTCTGGCATATGTGGTAACGAGTGTGCGGATTCATTGGCCAAATTTGCGGCCTCGAATGAGGTCGAACGCCAACACTACGTTGTGTACGGGTATGATATACGTGCCGACACAAAACACAAGCTGTTTGACTCATGGGCTGCAGTGTGGGTAGAAACTTCCAAACGGAAAGGTGCCTACTATGCAGTTGTCCAGCCGACATCCGACATCCGACGGAAACCTTGGTTTTCCAAGTACCCTAAGCTTCCCCGTCATACTGTTTCATCCTTGTGTAGGCTCAGACTCGGCCATTGTAGTAGTCCGGTCTTTCTCAACAAGATCCGTGTCCGCGACAGCTCGCTGTGCGAATGCGGCCTTGATGAGGGAACCTTAGAACACATATTTTTTTCATGTCCCTTAAATTCCCAAACCTTTGACCTCTATAAAAAACTTCCCAGTATCCAAATCCCACTCCCAATCAGTTTCCACCTCCTTTTAACTCACTTTTCCCACAAAGTAATTATTTATATATGTAAATTTATGAATGGAAATGAGATCAAAATGTGACGGTGTCCAATGATGTATATTAATATCTGTCTATATTGTGTATGTCCCCCAACTATTTTTTACACCACTGTATATATACAGTAAAATAGTTGATAATGTTTATATTTTACTAACCCAATTGTTTTGTCCTTTCAGCTACTAACAACTAAAAACTACCGCAAAGTTAAGTCCGACGGTCCAATAATTTTGCCGTCACCACTCGACACTGGCAGTATAGTCGACAACACCATTTTGGAGACTCAGTTGCCAAAGAAGAAAAAAAAAAAAAAAAAAAAGTAAGCACAAAAAACAACCGGAGTTCGATTTATTGCACAATATTATTTTATAAGTCATTCTTCACGTTGGGGGTCGACATGTAAACAAGGAACAGTATTTAACTTTTAATATTAGTGACAAAAAGTAACCTACAATGGCGTCTAAATCAGAAAACGTTCGTGCTAGGATCGTAAAGGCATACGAATTAGATGAAATTGAAAAATTAATCAAGGATGCGAAAGTCGCACATGTTATGCTTACCAAGGCACCTCCACTGGGTAAGTGAATCTACCTATAACATAAACACTTTTTCATTGCATGCCAATAAGTGCATAACAAAACGACATTTATGTCAAGGTTCTACAAGTGATATTATTCTAATGCTTAGGTCATTTCATAACACATCATGTAAAGGTGTAACCTGTTACAATATGTTTCACAACATACTGAAAATAATATCAATACAATGATGTTTTTGTTTTACACTTTGTGGTAAAAACAAATTCTTATTATTGTAATAATTTCTATTGCCTATTATTGTAATAACTTCACAATTATGTATCGTGTGTTACTCAATTTTCTTGGTAAATGATTTGGAATTCCCATTAGATTATTGTATTTGTTTTTCTGTGGTACAATGTGCTGCGCATGGCTTTATAGTTGATTCAAACTTAAAATCATAAAATCACTGTGTTGTAATATGAGGGACAAAGACATACACATTTTTAAGGGAATGAGAATTGACGATAACGGTCTGGTTTTCTCTGCAATTAAAATTAATAATTCACATCATTAAAGTAAAACTGGTATTAAATTTTCACGAATTAAGTATTTACATGAAACAACTATTTAAAAAATCTAAAATAATTAGATGGCATTTACACAATTCATGTTAATTCTTTTTTCTTTAAAGGTGCGATTGTATAAAAAAATACTCTAAGAAGAAATATTCATTTCATTTTGCTGTCATGTCATGCACTTCAAATAAGCTTTTATCTCATTATCAGATTTATATTACCCAATATTATCAGATCAATGTGTAGTCATTTATTTTATGTTAATGAGTAGATTATCCACAGACAAATTCATAATATATTATAATGTTTGTGAGATAAACTAAATGAATTATTGTGTTTTTCGGCTTACTACGAATAGATTTCCTCATCAAATGGTTATGTGAGAAAGCCGAAAGATGTGATAATTAATTCGTATTTACTAATGTTCAAAACTATGTTATTTGAGGGATTTCAAAATTAGTGGTAATACCATATTTTTCAAATCAAAGTAATAACAATGAAAAATAAATAATATTACTCATAATAATGTAATATTTAATTACAGTTGATGAGGCAAGTGTATTGACCCGCCTCAGTGCTCTCACTCTCCGAAGCTCTGACGGTATTAGTTGTTCCTGTTGTGGTGTTGGTCCGTTCACCACCAGAGCACAACAGACTGCTCATTATAAACACCACTGGCATACACATAATCTAAAGAGGAAGCTGTTTGGACGGAAACCTATTAGTCTTGGAGAATATACTGCTCGTCAAGGTGAGTGGAAACTTTGCTGAATTATTCTTGGCCTCCAAACTAATCTCCGACTGATCTTAGTCCAAAATTCTCTGGATTGTTTTAAATTGTTGACAGAAACTCAATACATTTGTTATTGAAAAGCGACATCAATGCACAGTGTTTTAATTGAAATTGGTTATTTAAATTGGCTGTTAGAATATCACAAAACAATAACTGAATACTTTGTACAACAACAGCAATTAAAATAGACTACAAAGTTGCATATTTATCGGAATTAGTTTAAAACTGTTTAAGGCTGAAATGGTGCATTATGTACATTTTGACAAGAATTTAAAATGTTGCCATTTACCATTTAAATAGTTTTATGTAAAATGGTTTGTCTATCACTTGCTACACTGTAAGTGAAAACAAAATGAATTATTATTTGTTATAAACTGTCTCTTAGAGGTAACTCTTTGTCAGTATACATATGTGAGGACCATGTCAGACTTAAGATATTTGTTTTCTCTTGGTTTTGTTTTTTTTCTATTTTAGTATGTTCTGTTATTTGTATGTTGCGTCAGGTATGTCTTTACATTATTCTCACATGTGTGTACAATATTGGAATATGTATCAGAGCAATGTAAAAAGAGTAACGAATGGAGTTTCTGGCTCGTTCTTCTCCACTCGAATCGACATTTTGGAACGAGCGCCTAGCTTCACTGACGGACAGACTGACAGACTGACAGACTATTTCATATTTGTTGACGTTTCAGAAGTACCAAATTATGGTTTAATTGAAATAAATGCTTTTGAGTTTGAGTTTGAGTCTTTTTTCTTATCACAAATTAACATTACTTGGTTAAGCTGATAAACAACATATTATTAATAACTGCTATTGAAGTTCTATAAATGAAGAACATGCATATAAGTGGAGGTGTGCAAAATAATGAATTACATCTTTGAATTACAGATGAAAGCTCAAACGTGTCAGCTAGTGATTCTGAAGCTGACGACAACCCTGATGCTGCAGCTACTGAGCTGTTTGCACTTGCCACTCGGCACTGCAAGGCATTCTACTCTAACCCCAAGGGGCAGGTGTTCTGTATTTACCGCTGTTTGCTGCACCATAGGAAGGTAATATCTATGAAGTAAGACAATCAAATAAACTGCTGGTAGTTAGAGACCAGTTTATATATAAAAAAAATTAGTTACACTGTGTTGTGTAAAATATTCCTTTTCGCGCCATAGTTACTATCCGTAGTTTGCTCGCAACACAGAGATCCAGGATTATCTTAGAATCTTAATTGTCGTAACTGAAATTCAACAATATAAGAAAAAGTACACAAGTACAAGTAAGAAACATGAGACATCTTTGCTCGCCCCAGTGCGTTTCGCGTTTCCATAAAAAGATCGCGTGCGCCTCGGGGTCGTCGAGTATTGTATGTCGGCGTGCGCTAGCGCGCGCGCCGGCTTCAACTCTCAACAAAGAAGCGTCGCGGAGAACCTAACGGGTTACCGGGGCCCCGGCTCGACGTGCAGGAGAAGGAACGGGGTGGTTTTTAGTCAGTAAGAGTGACACTCCCTCCCGCCTCACCCAGGCGGGAGCAGTCATTCGATGATTTTCCCCCCATAAAAAAAAAATAGGACATCTTTCTACACATCCAAATCCACTAGCTCTCCAATTAGTGTCTTCTGTGCCTGTCAGATTAAAGAGAGCAGATATGTTTCCTACCTGAGGGGCGTCTGCAGATGAATATCTGTAGTCACTCCCAACGTTTTTTGGCCTTAAACTAATTCTTTCATAGTCTGGCGACTGATTGTATATGACAGAAAAAGAAAAAAAGGTTACCCACTATTAATTTCATTGGATCATCATATTGTACTCATTACTTTGGAAATTTAAAAATACGCACGATCATTGGTGCCTTTGCGCACGCATAATCACACACGTTCTCGCGTAGAAGTGTCCATTACGCTTGTAGATAAGTTAGTATAGTTAAATTTTCGCTTCGATGCACTTCGACTCTGCATCCGTATAGGTACGAGGCCCCATTAGTGTGTTAACTGCATTGTGTTTTTGCAACGTAGTGCGTTGTACCGTACAAAGCAGAAGCATATGCCTGTAAAACTTATTTCTATCTTGTTTATTATAGGAAGAGATGTCGCACGACGGCGAGGGCCATTTTTGGGCTCGTCGTTTGAAGGAACTCCTAAGTCCGGGCTTTGGACGCTGGGCTGTACTGATGGTATCAGGTGGTCATTTCGCCGGTTGCATCTTTACTGGAGGCAGTGACGCTATCCATAAGACTCTTCATTCGTACACCACGCGAAGGGGCCAGGGCATGGCGCAAGCAACCAGGGATCAATCAGGCAACGCTCCAAAGTCAGCAGGAGCAAGCTTGAGGAGATACAACCAAGAGCAGTTCCTTGCGGTGAGTGGAATCGTATCATTTTAATGTTTATTCCGAAATAGACAGCTACAAAATTTTTTGTGAACTCATAGTTTGACAACAATTGGCTGTTCCAAGTATGAATTCATTTATTTCTCTTCATGGTAAGTCTAATAAAAGCTCAAGAGTTAATAATAACATTGGAAGACAGATATTTTGGGATGGCTGGCTGGGTTGCGAGGAGGCAGCGAAGCGCTGCCTCCTCGCAACCCAGCCATCGCAAAGGACACACCGGGCGTCGGGGATCGCGGGACCTCCACTCCACCACCTCCCGTGCGCTAGCACCAGCGTGTCGTCGGCGTAGCATATTGTGCTAACGCCGTTCGGGAGGTCGGTGCGCAGCACCCAGTCATAGCCGATGTTCCACAGGAGCGGCCCCAGAACCGAACCCTGCGGAACACCGCGTGTCATTTCTCGCCGGTTCCACTCGCCCCGGTGACCGGGGTAGCTGACGGACCTGTCCGTCAGGTAGGCCTCGATTACACGACGGAGGTAGGTAGGCACCCCATGATATCGGAGTGCCTCCAAGATGCAAACAAACAAACAAACAAATATATTTATTTCCATTTTGTTCACATATATGTACTTAATCTAAGCTTATTATTTAACTATTCTAGGTAGGTTACAATACAATGCCTGTATAGAATTAAATCTGTACCACAGGCTTTGTGGTCGCGTGCATTATACATTAGGATAATATAACTATGAAATACCTACCCGCGAAATGATTCGCGGGTAGGTGCTCAATGAGTACAGACACATAAATTCTTTTATTTTCATTAAAAATATAAATTTACAGTTTTATAGTAAATATTTAGATATAATAATTTTAATAATCATAATATAATTTAATAATCTAATATAAGTAATAATTTTAATAATCATCTGATGTGATATGCAAGTTTAAAATCAAGAAATTTGTACCACCTGCTGCCACTTCGACAAGTCACTGTTATATATTACGTTCACTCTCATCACTTTACTGCAAGCACGAAATAGTCACTATGCCACGGTTAGATGATGTCCTTTCCGTCGCCAGAACAATGGAGGAGAAACTGTTGGCAGGGATGGGGGAGCTGCAGGCTCAGATGGAGTGTGCAAGCTCTGCTAAAGACACGGTGGCGAAGTTGGCTGACGAGTTCCGTACATTCCGTGTTTTGGTGTACAAAATGCTGGGACTGCTCCAAAACCAGATTGCTGAGTGTTCCAAGCAAAATGATTTGACAGAAACAAGACACAGACGGAAGGCTCTTGTCATTAATGGAGTTGCAGAGGCTGACAATGAAGACTGCAGCAAGATGATGCTTGATCTCTTTAAACGGAAGCTGGACCTCAACCTTCAATCATCGTCTATAAAATCTTGCCAGAGGCTTGGTAGTGCGAAGAAAGATCACAACCGGCCTATACTCATCCGTTTTGATTCTACGGGCACAAAGGCATCGGTGTGGAAGGTTAAGACCAAACTGAAGGGTACTCCGGTTTCAATGAAGGAGTTTCTGACTCGTGGCAGGCAGACAGTGTTTGGCAGGGCACGGCAGCACTTTGGTATGGGGTTCTGTTGGACTCAGGACTGCATCATAAATATCAAGACTGCTGATGGGAAACGTCATAAAATCTCTTCCATGGATGAGCTGAGTCCTTTGATTGAGAAGTATCCTAAGCTGTTGCCTGTGTCTTCATCAACAAGTAGGAGTAGGGTGGAGGATGCAGGGAATCTGAAACAGAACAGGTAATTAATGGCAAACTGCAAGGTAATGTTTCATTTCATAATGTAATGTTTCATAATTTGTACTTCCATGTCATGCTTATTGTAACTTACTTGTGGGTAGATTCCTTCATTCCATTTTCCATATTATATACTACTCTCACGATAAGAATTTAATTTATCATTCATATCATAGCTTGTAGCTGGTGCCATTTTAACCTTGTTCCATCTCTTGCATTTGTATCATCCCTTTATTTCATTTGGTTTGTCTTTATCACCGAATACGCAATCATATTATTTTTCATAACATTGTCGTCAGTTCATCACAAAGCATGTTGATTGTTGTGTGTGTGTAGTTTGACAGTTCATTTTAGCATCCATCAATATGTCACTTGTCAGTGTCGTTGGCTTGTGACAGTGACGGTCGCTATTTTAGATGCGTTCGGAAATGGTCCCAGAGTAATTAGTAAAATATTGTTTTATTAATTTTTTCTCATGTTATGATGTTTTTTTTTTTCTGCTTTTGTATTGTCTTAATTTTTGTTGATGTCGATGTCGGCCGGCGGGTGGTGCTGGGTTAGGTGATTGGAATAATTTTTAGTTCATTGATATTTATGTATTTAGCTTTTTAAAATCAATTTAATATTTACAGATTCTTATTATTTATATTTATTTATATACACAGATTTTAATTTATTATGTCAGATAGTGATTCTTTTGTTTCCGCTAATGATGATGCCTCTAATAGTGATAGTTTTTGCTCGTTGGGGGCTACTCTTGCAGACTTCATCGATCGCTCTTTTTCCGATAACAGCGACAGATTTTTCAATGTTTGCCACATAAACGCACAGAGTGTTCCCAGTCACTACAGTGACCTCTATGATGCGTTTAACAATGGCAATGTTCATGCCATTCTGATTTCCGAAACCTGGCTCAAACCTCAACTCTTATCAACCACTTACCCCCTTACTGGTTACGTTCTTCTTCGGAATGATCGGATTGTAAGACGGGGAGGTGGAGTGGCAATTTACCTCCGTAGTAACTTTCCTCACAGAATACTCTTGTCATCGTCTCCAAATTCTCCTGCGGAATATTTATTTCTAGAGGTTTGTGTCCGGGGGGTTAAAATGGTCCTGGGTGTTATTTACTGCCCTCCAACTAATGACTACTTCACTGAATTCGAGTCAGTTCTAGAATCTTTGGGTTCTGAGTACGAACATCACGTGATCATGGGTGATTTTAATACCGATCTCCTTCTACCAAACTCCTCTAGATCTAATAAGCTCCTTCATCTTATCGAGTCAGCGAGTCTTCACATCTTACCGCTGAATGCTACTCATCACAATACTGTTGCTGATGACTCTTGGCTCGATCTTATACTCACTTCGAATCCTTCCTTGGTTCCCTTCCATGGTCAGCACGACGCTCCCGGATTTTCCCATCATGACCTTATTTACCTATCCTATGCCCTCAAACCACCCAAGGTGAAACCCAAGGTTCTGTACAGGCGCTGTTTTGCGGGGATGGATGGGGAGAGACTTCGGGGTGATGCATCGACACTCAATTGGGGGCCGCTTTTTGAGGCGGAAACGGTTGACGAGAAGGTAGCAATTTTTAATGCGTCTCTCGTTAGTCTATACGACCGTCATGCACCCATCAGAAGGATCAAGGTTAGGCGACCACCGGCGCCTTGGATGACCGCAGTAGTACAGATGGCAATGCGTCGTAGGGACCGCGCGTTCCGCAGGCATAGGAGAAATCGTACTGACGAGAACTGGGAGGCTTTTAAAATTGCAAGAAACAGATGTAACCAAGTGGTACGTAACGCTAAGCGCCGTCATATTCTCAATAATATTTCTTGTTCATCTCCTGCCAATATCTGGAAATTTTTCCGGACTCTTGGTATTGGCAAACCTCAAAATTCAGACCAGTCTATAACAATTGGTTTAGATGACCTTAACCAACATTTCTCCACTGTTCCTACTCTAGATCATCTTACCAGACTAAACACCTTGTCTTTTATCAGTGGTCTGACACGTCCCAAAATAAACAATTTCTGTTTCATTCCAGCTGATGCGACGGAGATTCGTAAGATTATCCTTTCCATTAAATCAAAAGCTGTGGGTTGTGACTCCTTATCCCGAGATATGATCACATATATTCTAGACCACGTGCTGTCACCGATTACTCATATTATAAATTTCTCCATGTTCTCCGGTGTATTTCCAGCAGTTTGGCGTAAAGCTTTTGTTCGACCCTTACCTAAGGTTAGTACTCCCACTCTGCTGACCCACTTCCGTCCTATCTCAATCCTTCCCTTCCTATCTAAGGTGCTGGAGGCCTGTGTCCATAAACAATTGTCTCACTTTGTTTACAATCATAGCTTAATAAGCCCGTTGCAATCTGGGTTTCGACCTGGCCACAGCACTATAACTTCCCTCCTTAAAGTGACTGGCGATGTTAGGGCTGGTATGGAGGATACCAAAGTAACACTTTTGGTATTGGTTGATTTTTCTAACGCGTTTAATATGGTCAGTCATGATATCCTTTTGGCAATCTTATCCCATCTTGCGATCTCTGGCAAATCACTGGAATGGTTCTCTTCATACCTTCGGGAGCGTCGGCAGTCTGTCCAGTATGATGAGAAGTTCTCTGACTGGTGTGACTTGACGGCAGGCGTTCCCCAGGGCGGCATCCTTTCTCCACTTCTTTTCTCTATTTTTATCAACCTTATCACTCCTGAACTTCAGTGTGCGTACCATTTGTATGCGGACGACTTGCAGCTGTACCGTCAATCTGTGGTGGACGATCTGCCCAGTGCTATCAGTAAACTTAATAGTGATCTAACAGCTGTTCAAAATTGGTCAGAGGGGTTTGGCATAGCTGTAAACCCAAACAAGTGCCAGGCCATAATCATAGGTAGCTCTCGGAATCTTGGATCGATTGATGGTGCAGCACTGCCCCCTATCTCGTATAATGGTGTGACTGTTCCGTTCAGTCGGGACGTGAAGGATCTGGGCCTGATTATTGACAGTACATTGAGCTGGCGTGCTCAGGTTACAAGTGTTTGCCAAAGGGTGACTGGATCGTTGCGGGCTCTGTATCGTCTGAGGAACTTTCTTCCGTCCTCTGTGAGGACGCAGCTTGTGCAGACCTTGATTTTCCCGATTATTGATTACGCTGATGTCTGTTATTACGACCTGAATGCAGATCTACTCAATAAGTTAGACCGACTTCTAAATAACTGCATTCGATTCGTTTTCAACTTACGTAAATATGATCATATTTCTGCACATAGGATGCAACTGAAGTGGCTGCCCATACGCTTGCGCAGGCAGCAGAGGGCATTAACCACTTTATTCTCTTATCTTGACTCTCCTTTTTCACCTACTTACCTTGCTTCTTACTTCCAATATACGTGCGCAAACCACACAAAATTTCTTCGTTCGTCTCAAAACCGACATCTTCAATGTATCTCTCATCGCACTGACTTCTTTCATACTTCCTTTTTCATTCAAGCTGTTATTCTGTGGAATGCGTTGCCCAAGGAGATCAGAATGGCAACAAGTCGCAATACCTTTAAATTTAAAGTCCGTGAGCAACTACTTAAGCATTGGCAGACTCAAAACAATTAAGGAAACTATTCTAACAACGTTTTCTTTTTATATAATATATTGTAGTATTTATGCAGTATAAGTATTTGTTTAGTAGTATATATTATATGGTATGTATATGTCTATTTATAAAATATTGTATTAATATATTTATTCTATAGGTATTTATGTGTTTGGTATACATATTACATAACTTTTTTTTTATTTTTTGATTGTGTTCTGGCTTCGCAACCACTTCATTTCTCTGCACTTCCCTATGGTTGACTGTAAGAGAATGCCTTAAGGCATTAAGTCCGCCAATCACTGTATTTTGTGAAGAAGAAATAAATAAATAAATAAATAAATAACTAAGCCTTAACAATATTATTTTTTACAGTCACCAAATATTACAAAACCTAAATATGTAGAGGTATGTATACATAAGTTAGGAAACACTAACCTTATACTTGCATTTATTTAAATAATTATTATCTATTTATATCTATATATTATTTATTTCATGACAATCAACAAATCCTCGCTTTTTTCATAACTTAATTATAGTAGATACTGAGAAATGCGCTGTTTTGCTCTGGTGTAATTTACATCGTAAACCACGGTTTCTTTATTAATTTTATTGTACAGATATGGCCCTAAAAATGCAAAAAATCTATGTGTAAATACGTACTTTGATTCATAGCTAGCAGTACAGACAATATCTTTCCGTCTCTTGGTGTTAGTGAGGTTAGCGTCATATGTAAGTGTAGCATGCTGTTTTAGTACAGTGAATAGTATGAATAATTGTCGCACTGTCAGCACTTTACTAGACTCGTACAGTAAGCCTGTGGGGTAGCGGTACGGTCTGTGCGTGGCGACTTTCAAGATGGCTCTTTGCGCTCGTTCGATTGGAAGTATCAATGTTTTTCCACTTCCGCCCCAAGAGGTAATGCAGTATTGGATTATCGATTGTCACAGGGCTTTATAAATTTGAATAATTAACTTGTGATCACCAATAAACCGCAATTTTTTACCTTGTTTAATCTATGTACCTATGTAATGTACCTAAAACATTGTTTAATCAGACACCTTATGGGTCAGAGCCAGGGCCCAGGGTGGGGCAGGTGCCCCAGCTTGCCCCAGCGTGGCTACGCCCATGCCGGTGACCGCTTAGGGATTTATGGGTTAATAGCTGGGTTGGAGCGGTGCCGTTACTGAGTGTGCTGTGACGTTTAGGTAGATTTTTTTTAAATTCACTTTAGCCTATGTTGCTCAGTTAAGATGCAACTTTATAGCGGTGAAATATTTTTTGAGATTGAAGATGGGGGATTGTACAAAATCCTACATCAAGTTCTACTCTTAAATTGTGCCGAGGTAACTACAAGCTAGCAAAGTATGGAATGCTCTGCCAGTGATGGTAGAGAGCTCAGTCACTGGGAACAAATGAGTAGGTACCTGATTTTGTATTAGGTATGTTCATGTAGGTAGACCTAGACATCCCGTCAAAATGTTTTGTACGTTTTTGTACGTTCGTCCAACTGTCCGCCCAAGAGTAGTCTGGTAAATATCAATATCAATATCAGTATTAAGGCCGCCTTTGTACCCATGCGTAATGATGTGGGTTAGAACCTTATTTGGCAGGCAATTTCATGCACACACTAAATATACCTAAGTAAATTACCCAAACTTCGATAATAAAATTATGGCTAAGTGCTCAGATATCATATCATTACAGACGGTTCAAGTTTAATTCATTAATTAGTGTAATAAAATGGTTTTTCTATCTTTCTTACTTTGAATCTTCGGTTTTGTTAGTCAGAGACATCTTGTGTTTGTTTCTGCAGTCTGATAAAGTTAGATTGTTAGATAGAACCAATAGATGTCACTGCTATCGAACAAATTTAGTTATGTATTCATTTTATAAGAATTTGTAATTTATTTCTATTTATAATTAAATTAATTGAACTAACATGAGCTTTGAAAAAATAAATAAGCTCCAGATTTAACAAGATTTTCTTAGCTTCGTGCTCAGAATGACAGATTCAAAGTCAACACAAGTCAACAAAGTTAAATGTCAAATTAGACAAGTGTCAAAAATATAATTACACTTTTGTAAGCACAAAGGTGATGGACTTTCGTTGGTAGTGGTGAAGGTTACGCACGTGCTTTTGTCATTCCTACGTTTGTTTTCAATTTAAGTGAGATAATTCATAGTGATTGGAATTGAATTCTTTTAAAATTTTGTGTTGTCGTGTTGGTTAAGTGTGTGTGTGTAAGTTTTTAACAGGTATTGGTGTAATTCTAAGAAAAATTTTAATCTATTCCTCTGCCCACATCTCCTTAATCAGAAATGGATAAAGTGAAGCCACCAGACCCTCCCGATCCCGATAAATCCCCGGAATATGAGACGGAAACCATCCTGACAATCACTCTTCCTCCCGACACTCCGGATATCGAATTAATGGATTCAGAAGTTCCCAAAAACCGAAAACGACCTGCAGGCTCCCCTCCTATCACCCAGAACAACCCTCCGAAATTGGCGAAAAGTATAAACGGTCGACAATGTTATACGGCCAGGGATAATCCCCCTTACGTAGTTTATGTGTCTCTTAAGGACTCCCAGACGTCTGGCACTACTCTTCACCCAGTCAAGTTTGGAATGTTTTTAATGAAACTCAATATTAATAATGTTAAAATCGGTGGTGTCAAACGGCTGGGGAGGAATAAAGTTTCGGTTGAGTTTGTGACGCACCAGGATGCAAATAGCTTTCTGGTAAACGGTATTGTGGCTCAAAGCTATGTGACTTCGATACCACAATTTAACATTACACGAATGGGCATTGTTAGGGACGTCCCTGTCGAATGGACAGAGGACGAAATCATTAGTAATATCAGGGTTCCCGCTGGGTGTGGGGCTGTGATAAAGGCTAGGAGAATGAACCGCAGAGTCTCAACCACAAACGGTACCGAATGGAAGCCTACTCAAACTGTAGTGCTTACTTTTGACGGCCAAACACTACCTAAAAAAGTGTTTTGTTTTTACTCAGCGCTCCCGGTAGAACTATACTCGTACCCTACTATACAGTGTTATCACTGTTGCCGTTTTGGGCATACCCGCACTCTTTGCCGCTCCAAGCCACGTTGTTTCAAGTGTGGCCAGGATCATCCAGGGGATGGATGCCAGATTCCAGCTGAGACCGCCATCTGTGTCAATTGCAATGGCACCCATTTTGCTAATGACAAAGCTTGTCCTGAATTGGGGCGCCAGAAGAGCATCAAAGCTCTGATGGCTGAAAAATCAATTTCATATGCGGAAGCAAGCCAGGTTTTCCCTACTGTAAAAAGGTCTTATGCTGAGGTCTCAAGATCAGTCAACCTCATAGATCCATCTCCTATTAAAAAAACACCCCAACAAAGAGTCTCCTATAAAAAAACTATACACCTTAAACCTAAATCACATGCTCCCCTATCTCCTAGCTATGATAAGAAGGCCCATCAGGCCCTTATCCAAGACCACTCTTACTCCCCATCCAAAAACGGTTGCGCTTTCCCTGTGGAATCCGGAACCAACATTCGTAGCTCCAAGTACATTCTTAATATAGTTTCTGATATGCTCATGGCAGTACTATCAAACCCTGCCCAAACGGTACCGGACCACGTCGCACAAAAGCTTTCAACAATTCTTGATTATATTTGTAAAATTCCTACCTCTAACACTGCTTCAGTGGAACGTGAGGAGTACTCTTCCCAGGAAGAGTGACTTACTCCACTTAATGAATAAATTTAAACTATCGATTTGTGGCATTGCTGAGACATGGCTTCGTCCGAATATCAATTTCGGGATACCATGTTTCAGTGTTGTCAGACATGACAGATCTGATGGTTATGGAGGGTGTGCTTTGTTAATTAATAACAAAGTACCCTTCTCCCAGATCCCTCTAACCTTCATTGGCGATGACATAAATGTTGTCGCTGTTAAGGCTGAGGACATAAATATATTTGTATTTTACATTGCTCACCCTCATGTTGACCACCTTATTTTGATTAAAAATTTACTTACCTCAGTAAGTGGCCCATTACTTGTTATGGGTGACTTTAACTCCCATCACTATAGATGGGGTTCAGATTTCTGTGATATGGGTATATTATATATGGGTAATGAGCTAGTTGAGATGCTGGACGAACTCGATCTGTGTGTCATTAATGATGGCAGCCCTACTCGTAGGTCTGCATTTGGTCAAAGAAACAGCTGTGTGGACTTGACCTTTTGCTCGCCTGTTATGGCTAGCGTGCTAAATTGGAGTTGTTTAAATTTGACCTATGGTAGTGATCACTACCCCATCATAATTAAACACCTGTCAAAATCCATTCCAGATAAACCCGGGAAGGGGTTTATCTGGAATGGATTTTGACATTCCCCTATTAAGATATCGTTTAGATTCCGCAGACTGGGATCTTTACTCCAAATTATTAGACCTACGCATTTCTCTCCTTCCACCAGTTAACAATGAGAATTCTTTGGAATGTTTGTCCAAATTTTCCGACCTGATATCCTCCACAGCCGAAGATTGCTTTCCTGTGAAAAATGCACCGAAAGGCAATATCCCTTCTCCACCATGGTGGGATAGTGAATGCACTGCCATGATAAGAGCTAGGAATGCGGCTGAAAAGACATATAACCAAGATATGAACCTGGAAAACCTCCTAAATTTCAAGCGAATTTTGGCTAAGTCAAGGAAATTGTTCAAGAAAAAGAAGAGACAAGGGTGGCAGAGATATTGTGGTTCACTAAACCCATCGACACCAATATCCAAAGTTTGGCAGAGAGTTAAAAATTTTAGGAACTCCACCAAACCTCCCACTATCTCCACCTTACCCGAATCTCTGAGTAACAGTTTTTTCAACCACATTGCTCCAACGTATGTTCCTACTGCAGATGAATGCTGCCTGAAATCCCATGAGATCGAGCGACCCGAGTCTCATGACCCGCTCGATTTGGAGTTCTCACCTGAAGAACTTCAAACGGTACTCAGTCATGTGAAGGACTCGGCACCAGGGATTGATGGGTTCCCCTACTCATTCCTAACTAAAGCAGGAACTAAAGCGAAGCAATACTACCTTGACTTGGTAAATTTTTGCTTTATTTCAGGCTATATTCCTCCTACCTGGAAGGTTCAGGTTATTATGCCGCTGTTAAAAGCTGGCAAGGACCCTGGTGACCATTTGTCGTACAGACCTATTGCCCTATCGTCCATACTTATTAAAACTTTTGAACACCTCATCAAAAACCGCCTTGAATGGTTGGTTGAGAGCCAGAGGCTGCTTCAGGCGACTCAGTTCGGCTTCAGGAAAGGTCTGGGTACGGCTGACAGTGTGGGTACCCTCACTTCAGCCATCCGACTGGCCCTTAGCAGGCAGGAGTCGTTGGTCGCAGTCTTCTTGGACATCTCAGCGGCCTATGATTCTGTCCTCTTACCCCTTCTCAGGCAGAAACTGCAAAAGCTGAGAATCCCGAGTAGGATCTGCCGAATTATAGCCCACATCCTTTCCGATCGTACCCTCCAATTAAGAACTCCTGAGGATAACCCAGTACGGAGGTCCTCCTGGAAAGGTTTACCTCAGGGGTCAGTCCTTAGCCCCATCCTTTATAACATTTATACATATGACCTTCCCTCCTGTCTAAATTTTAACTGTAATGTCCTTCAGTATGCTGACGATATCGCACTAATGGTTACTAACAGCTCTATAACAGACGCCGCCCACTCCATCAACGTCTCTTTGGCCTCATTAAACCAATGGCTTCTGAATCACGGGTTATCTTTAAGCGCCCCAAAAAGCTCAGCTGTCATTTTTACACGCAAACGACGCACTCCGGATCTTCGTGTAGAGATAGACGGTCAGGATATCCCAATCAAAAGCAGTGCTAGATTCTTGGGGGTTTATCTCGATTCAAAGATGTCTGGGGCGGATCACATAAACACTGTGGTTGCAAGGTGTGAACGCTCAGTATCGATACTCAGAGCTCTGGCCGGGGTATGGTGGGGTGCACACCCCTACTCATTGAAGCTCATCTATAATGCATTGGTCAGAAGTGTAATGGACTACTGTTGCTTCCTTATTGTTCCTTGCAATAAGGGTGCATTAAAAAAACTAGACTCCATTCAGGCCAAATGCCTTAGAATAATTATCGGAGCTATGAAATCATCCCCCATAAATGCTCTTCAGGTTGAATGTGTAGAGCCTCCTCTCAACCTTCGAAGACAATACCTGGCAGACCGCTTCATCTCAAAAGTCCTCTCCCTCTCATCACACCCCCTTCTTCCTATCCTAGAACAAACCCACTGTTCCTATAGGTCCTCTTCCTACTGGAACAATAAACCTGTCCCTCCCGTGATTGTCAGGTACAGGGAGCTTAAAAACCTCTCTGCACCCATCAGGCAATATCCTGTACTCCCAGTTTTCTCTTCCGTATATGAGGTTATCCACTTCAGGCCAAAGGTAATTCTAGGACTCGGCATCTCGAAATCCTCCGCAGATGCTGCGGGCGAGTTTGGGCGCGCTTTGAACAGTTACTGGAGGGGCTGAAATATTTTCTTCACCGACGCGTCTAAACTATCCCGAAATGGAAGTACAGGAGTAGCAGCGTACTTCCAAAATTCGAAGATCGCCCTCCTCTCCAAGTGTCCCCCGGAAGCATCTGTCTTCACGGGAGAATGTGTTGGCATTTTAGAATCAATAAAATTTATTAGAGCACATAACCTTAGAAATTCTGTTATTTTTTCCGACTCCCGAAGTAGCCTACAGTCTCTCAATCAAGACCAGCTCCATTCCCGAACTCATAGCAGTTTGGTTGTAGAGATAAAGGCGCTTCTTTTTTCTTGCTTCAAAGACGACATAAATATCGAGATCGCTTGGATTCCTGGTCACTCTGGCATATGTGGTAACGAGTGTGCGGATTCATTGGCCAAATTTGCGGCCTCGAATGAGGTCGAACGCCAACACTACGTTGTGTACGGGTATGATATACGTGCCGACACAAAACACAAGCTGTTTGACTCATGGGCTGCAGTGTGGGTAGAAACTTCCAAACGGAAAGGTGCCTACTATGCAGTTGTCCAGCCTCGGCATCCGACGGAAACCTTGGTTTTCCAAGTACCCTAAGCTTCCCCGTCATACTGTTTCATCCTTGTATAGGCTCAGACTCGGCCATTGTAGTAGTCCGGTCTTTCTCAACAAGATCCGTGTCCGCGACAGCTCGCTGTGCGAATGCGGCCTTGATGAGGGAACCTTAGAACACATATTTTTTTCATGTCCCTTAAATTCCCAAACCTTTGACCTCTATAAAAAACTTCCCAGTATCCAAATCCCACTCCCAATCAGTTTCCACCTCCTTTTAACTCACTTTTCCCACAAAGTAATTATTTATATATGTAAATTTATGAATGGAAATGAGATCAAAATGTGACGGTGTCCAATGATGTATATTAATATCTGTCTATATTGTGTATGTCCCCCAACTATTTTTTACACCACTGTATATATACAGTAAAATAGTTGATAATGTTTATATTTTACTAACCCAATTGGTTTGTCCTTTCAGCTACTAACAACTAAAAACTACCGCAAAGTTAAGTCCGACGGTCCAATAATTTTGCCGTCACCACTCGACACTGGCAGTATAGTCGACAACACCATTTTGGAGACTCAGTTGCCAAAGAAGAAAAAAAAAAAAAAAAAGTAAGCACAAAAAACAACCGGAGTTCGATTTATTGCACAATATTATTTTATAAGTCATTCTTCACGTTGGGGGTCGACATGTAAACAAGGAACAGTATTTAACTTTTAATATTAGTGACAAAAAGTAACCTACAATGGCGTCTAAATCAGAAAACGTTCGTGCTAGGATCGTAAAGGCATACGAATTAGATGAAATTGAAAAATTAATCAAGGATGCGAAAGTCGCACATGTTATGCTTACCGAGGCACCTCCACTGGGTAAGTGAATCTACCTATAACATAAACACTTTTTCATTGCATGCCAATAAGTGCATAACAAAACGACATTTATGTCAAGGTTCTACAAGTGATATTATTCTAATGCTTAGGTCATTTCATAACACATCATGTAAAGGTGTAACCTGTTACAATATGTTTCACAACATACTGAAAATAATATCAATACAATGATGTTTTTGTTTTACACTTTGTGGTAAAAACAAATTCTTATTATTGTAATAATTTCTATTGCCTATTATTGTAATAACTTCACAATTATGTATCGTGTGTTACTCAATTTTCTTGGTAAATGATTTGGAATTCCCATTAGATTATTGTATTTGTTTTTCTGTGGTACAATGTGCTGCGCATGGCTTTATAGTTGATTCAAACTTAAAATCATAAAATCACTGTGTTGTAATATGAGGGACAAAGACATACACATTTTTAAGGGAATGAGAATTGACGATAACGGTCTGGTTTTCTCTGCAATTAAAATTAATAATTCACATCATTAAAGTAAAACTGGTATTAAATTTTCATGAATTAAGTATTTACATGAAACAACTATTTAAAAAATCTAAAATAATTAGATGGCATTTACACAATTCATGTTAATTCTTTTTTCTTTAAAGGTGCGATTGTATAAAAAAATACTCTAAGAAGAAATATTCATTTCATTTTGCTGTCATGTCATGCACTTCAAATAAGCTTTTATCTCATTATCAGATTTATATTACCCAATATTATCAGATCAATGTGTAGTCATTTATTTTATGTTAATGAGTAGATTATCCACAGACAAATTCATAATATATTATAATGTTTGTGAGATAAACTAAATGAATTATTGTGTTTTTCGGCTTACTACGAATAGATTTCCTCATCAAATGGTTATGTGAGAAAGCCGAAAGATGTGATAATTAATTCGTATTTACTAATGTTCAAAACTATGTTATTTGAGGGATTTCAAAATTAGTGGTAATACCATATTTTTCAAATCAAAGTAATAACAATGAAAAATAAATAATATTACTCATAATAATGTAATATTTAATTACAGTTGATGAGGCAAGTGTATTGACCCGCCTCAGTGCTCTCACTCTCCGAAGCTCTGACGGTATTAGTTGTTCCTGTTGTGGTGTTGGTCCGTTCACCACCAGAGCACAACAGACTGCTCATTATAAACACCACTGGCATACACATAATCTAAAGAGGAAGCTGTTTGGACGGAAACCTATTAGTCTTGGAGAATATACTGCTCGTCAAGGTGAGTGGAAACTTTGCTGAATTATTCTTGGCCTCCAAACTAATCTCCGACTGATCTTAGTCCAAAATTCTCTGGATTGTTTTAAATTGTTGACAGAAACTCAATACATTTGTTATTGAAAAGCGACATCAATGCACAGTGTTTTAATTGAAATTGGTTATTTAAATTGGCTGTTAGAATATCACAAAACAATAACTGAATACTTTGTACAACAACAGCAATTAAAATAGACTACAAAGTTGCATATTTATCGGAATTAGTTTAAAACTGTTTAAGGCTGAAATGGTGCATTATGTACATTTTGACAAGAATTTAAAATGTTGCCATTTACCATTTAAATAGTTTTATGTAAAATGGTTTGTCTATCACTTGCTACACTGTAAGTGAAAACAAAATGAATTATTATTTGTTATAAACTGTCTCTTAGAGGTAACTCTTTGTCAGTATACATATGTGAGGACCATGTCAGACTTAAGATATTTGTTTTCTCTTGGTTTTGTTTTTTTTCTATTTTAGTATGTTCTGTTATTTGTATGTTGCGTCAGGTATGTCTTTACATTATTCTCACATGTGTGTACAATATTGGAATATGTATCAGAGCAATGTAAAAAGAGTAACGAATGGAGTTTCTGGCTCGTTCTTCTCCACTCGAATCGACATTTTGGAACGAGCGCCTAGCTTCACTGACGGACAGACTGACAGACTGACAGACTATTTCATATTTGTTGACGTTTCAGAAGTACCAAATTATGGTTTAATTGAAATAAATGCTTTTGAGTTTGAGTTTGAGTCTTTTTTCTTATCACAAATTAACATTACTTGGTTAAGCTGATAAACAACATATTATTAATAACTGCTATTGAAGTTCTATAAATGAAGAACATGCATATAAGTGGAGGTGTGCAAAATAATGAATTACATCTTTGAATTACAGATGAAAGCTCAAACGTGTCAGCTAGTGATTCTGAAGCTGACGACAACCCTGATGCTGCAGCTACTGAGCTGTTTGCACTTGCCACTCGGCACTGCAAGGCATTCTACTCTAACCCCAAGGGGCAGGTGTTCTGTATTTACCGCTGTTTGCTGCACCATAGGAAGGTAATATCTATGAAGTAAGACAATCAAATAAACTGCTGGTAGTTAGAGACCAGTTTATATATAAAAAAAATTAGTTACACTGTGTTGTGTAAAATATTCCTTTTCGCGCCATAGTTACTATCCGTAGTTTGCTCGCAACACAGAGATCCAGGATTATCTTAGAATCTTAATTGTCGTAACTGAAATTCAACAATATAAGAAAAAGTACACAAGTACAAGTAAGAAACATGAGACATCTTTGCTCGCCCCAGTGCGTTTCGCGTTTCCATAAAAAGATCGCGTGCGCCTCGGGGTCGTCGAGTATTGTATGTCGGCGTGCGCTAGCGCGCGCGCCGGCTTCAACTCTCAACAAAGAAGCGTCGCGGAGAACCTAACGGGTTACCGGGGCCCCGGCTCGACGTGCAGGAGAAGGAACGGGGTGGTTTTTAGTCAGTAAGAGTGACACTCCCTCCCGCCTCACCCAGGCGGGAGCAGTCATTCGATGATTTTCCCCCCATAAAAAAAAAATAGGACATCTTTCTACACATCCAAATCCACTAGCTCTCCAATTAGTGTCTTCTGTGCCTGTCAGATTAAAGAGAGCAGATATGTTTCCTACCTGAGGGGCGTCTGCAGATGAATATCTGTAGTCACTCCCAACGTTTTTTGGCCTTAAACTAATTCTTTCATAGTCTGGCGACTGATTGTATATGACAGAAAAAGAAAAAAAGGTTACCCACTATTAATTTCATTGGATCATCATATTGTACTCATTACTTTGGAAATTTAAAAATACGCACGATCATTGGTGCCTTTGCGCACGCATAATCACACACGTTCTCGCGTAGAAGTGTCCATTACGCTTGTAGATAAGTTAGTATAGTTAAATTTTCGCTTCGATGCACTTCGACTCTGCATCCGTATAGGTACGAGGCCCCATTAGTGTGTTAACTGCATTGTGTTTTTGCAACGTAGTGCGTTGTACCGTACAAAGCAGAAGCATATGCCTGTAAAACTTATTTCTATCTTGTTTATTATAGGAAGAGATGTCGCACGACGGCGAGGGCCATTTTTGGGCTCGTCGTTTGAAGGAACTCCTAAGTCCGGGCTTTGGACGCTGGGCTGTACTGATGGTATCAGGTGGTCATTTCGCCGGTTGCATCTTTACTGGAGGCAGTGACGCTATCCATAAGACTCTTCATTCGTACACCACGCGAAGGGGCCAGGGCATGGCGCAAGCAACCAGGGATCAATCAGGCAACGCTCCAAAGTCAGCAGGAGCAAGCTTGAGGAGATACAACCAAGAGCAGTTCCTTGCGGTGAGTGGAATCGTATCATTTTAATGTTTATTCCGAAATAGACAGCTACAAATTTTTTTGTGAACTCATAGTTTGACAACAATTGGCTGTTCCAAGTATGAATTCATTTATTTCTCTTCATGGTAAGTCTAATAAAAGCTCAAGAGTTAATAATAACATTGGAAGACAGATATTTTGTTCAGGACTAAAACACAAATCCTATTATTGGAATAGGTTTTCCTCAGGGTTCAATTTTAGGTCCAGTGTGGTTTGTAACCGAAATAATTTCACTAACCTGAGTGCTTTTCTAACATTGTTTGTATATATTCTAACAGACTAATCAAATTTCACAGGATTTTATATTATTGGGATGGATATGGTATACTAGTTTTATAAGTTGATATATCTGCCGTTTCTGTATGGTAAGCAGTTTTTAACTAAGAGGGTGTATATGTGTCCCATTTATATTACTTGGTATGCTAATATTTTACTCATAGTAACTTGTATGAAAGTATGATAATATTGGGAGGCTAAAATGCGAAGGCTTATCGCTACTGCCTACTGTTTATTCAGCTGATAACTGACTTAATAACTTTACCAAATATTGGGCATGGAGTGGAATTGTAATAACAAATAATGTGGATTGTTCTAACAGGTACTGTTTACATAACGATTTGGCTTGCTTGTGGGTATTTGTCTCTAAACCTAAAATTCAGTTTTATATTTTTGGTTGGGTAAATATTGAGTTATTATTGTTATACATCATGTAGCTAGAGCGGCTAGCCTATAATCCAAAAAAGCTTCGTAAAGTACACAGAATAATGTCATCATTCATTCGTATTTTCAACCTCTCATACAATCACTGGAGCAGGCCAACAGACTGCCTCGGACGGCTGGTCCGCTCTTGAGACGCTTCAAGTACAACAAAGAAGAGTTCTTAATGGTAAGTGGTGTAAGTGTAACTATAGCAACGAGCGTAAACGAATGCAGTACAACGAAAATGGCGGATGCGTTACTTTACGCTCGCCGAATGATACCGTCCTCATGGATCTCAAGAGTGCACCGTGCATAGATACCATCTGACCAATTGGCTGATCGGGAAGAAATCGTGTTTCAAATAAAGTTCGAGACAAAATTTATAAAGCAAACTACGGATAGTAACTATGGCGCGAAAAGGAATATTTTACACAACACAGTGTAACTAATTTTTTTTATATATAAACTGGTCTCTAACTACCAGCAGTTTATTTGATTGTCTTACTTCATAGATATTACCTTCCTATGGTGCAGCAAACAGCGGTAAATACAGAACACCTGCCCCTTGGGGTTAGAGTAGAATGCCTTGCAGTGCCGAGTGGCAAGTGCAAACAGCTCAGTAGCTGCAGCATCAGGGTTGTCGTCAGCTTCAGAATCACTAGCTGACACGTTTGAGCTTTCATCTGTAATTCAAAGATGTAATTCATTATTTTGCACACCTCCACTTATATGCATGTTCTTCATTTATAGAACTTCAATAGCAGTTATTAATAATATGTTGTTTATCAGCTTAACCAAGTAATGTTAATTTGTGATAAGAAAAAAGACTCAAACTCAAACTCAAAAGCATTTATTTCAATTAAACCATAATTTGGTACTTCTGAAACGTCAACAAATATGAAATAGTCTGTCAGTCTGTCAGTCTGTCCGTCAGTGAAGCTAGGCGCTCGTTCCAAAATGTCGATTCGAGTGGAGAAGAACGAGCCAGAAACTCCATTCGTTACTCTTTTTACATTGCTCTGATACATATTCCAATATTGTACACACATGTGAGAATAATGTAAAGACATACCTGACGCAACATACAAATAACAGAACATACTAAAATAGAAAAAAAACAAAACCAAGAGAAAACAAATATCTTAAGTCTGACATGGTCCTCACATATGTATACTGACAAAGAGTTACCTCTAAGAGACAGTTTATAACAAATAATAATTCATTTTGTTTTCACTTACAGTGTAGCAAGTGATAGACAAACCATTTTACATAAAACTATTTAAATGGTAAATGGCAACATTTTAAATTCTTGTCAAAATGTACATAATGCACCATTTCAGCCTTAAACAGTTTTAAACTAATTCCGATAAATATGCAACTTTGTAGTCTATTTTAATTGCTGTTGTTGTACAAAGTATTCAGTTATTGTTTTGTGATATTCTAACAGCCAATTTAAATAACCAATTTCAATTAAAACACTGTGCATTGATGTCGCTTTTCAATAACAAATGTATTGAGTTTCTGTCAACAATTTAAAACAATCCAGAGAATTTTGGACTAAGATCAGTCGGAGATTAGTTTGGAGGCCAAGAATAATTCAGCAAAGTTTCCACTCACCTTGACGAGCAGTATATTCTCCAAGACTAATAGGTTTCCGTCCAAACAGCTTCCTCTTTAGATTATGTGTATGCCAGTGGTGTTTATAATGAGCAGTCTGTTGTGCTCTGGTGGTGAACGGACCAACACCACAACAGGAACAACTAATACCGTCAGAGCTTCGGAGAGTGAGAGCACTGAGGCGGGTCAATACACTTGCCTCATCAACTGTAATTAAATATTACATTATTATGAGTAATATTATTTATTTTTCATTGTTATTACTTTGATTTGAAAAATATGGTATTACCACTAATTTTGAAATCCCTCAAATAACATAGTTTTGAACATTAGTAAATACGAATTAATTATCACATCTTTCGGCTTTCTCACATAACCATTTGATGAGGAAATCTATTCGTAGTAAGCCGAAAAACACAATAATTCATTTAGTTTATCTCACAAACATTATAATATATTATGAATTTGTCTGTGGATAATCTACTCATTAACATAAAATAAATGACTACACATTGATCTGATAATATTGGGTAATATAAATCTGATAATGAGATAAAAGCTTATTTGAAGTGCATGACATGACAGCAAAATGAAATGAATATTTCTTCTTAGAGTATTTTTTTATACAATCGCACCTTTAAAGAAAAAAGAATTAACATGAATTGTGTAAATGCCATCTAATTATTTTAGATTTTTTAAATAGTTGTTTCATGTAAATACTTAATTCATGAAAATTTAATACCAGTTTTACTTTAATGATGTGAATTATTAATTTTAATTGCAGAGAAAACCAGACCGTTATCGTCAATTCTCATTCCCTTAAAAATGTGTATGTCTTTGTCCCTCATATTACAACACAGTGATTTTATGATTTTAAGTTTGAATCAACTATAAAGCCATGCGCAGCACATTGTACCACAGAAAAACAAATACAATAATCTAATGGGAATTCCAAATCATTTACCAAGAAAATTGAGTAACACACGATACATAATTGTGAAGTTATTACAATAATAGGCAATAGAAATTATTACAATAATAAGAATTTGTTTTTACCACAAAGTGTAAAACAAAAACATCATTGTATTGATATTATTTTCAGTATGTTGTGAAACATATTGTAACAGGTTACACCTTTACATGATGTGTTATGAAATGACCTAAGCATTAGAATAATATCACTTGTAGAACCTTGACATAAATGTCGTTTTGTTATGCACTTATTGGCATGCAATGAAAAAGTGTTTATGTTATAGGTAGATTCACTTACCCAGTGGAGGTGCCTCGGTAAGCATAACATGTGCGACTTTCGCATCCTTGATTAATTTTTCAATTTCATCTAATTCGTATGCCTTTACGATCCTAGCACGAACGTTTTCTGATTTAGACGCCATTGTAGGTTACTTTTTGTCACTAATATTAAAAGTTAAATACTGTTCCTTGT
This sequence comes from Spodoptera picta, assembly GCA_038387885.1. Lineage (NCBI taxonomy): Eukaryota > Metazoa > Arthropoda > Insecta > Lepidoptera > Noctuidae > Spodoptera > Spodoptera picta. The sequence continues at coordinate 280,295 of JAZHFQ010000099.1, read as the reverse complement.
TTACATGTCGACCCCCAACGTGAAGAATGACTTATAAAATAATATTGTGCAATAAATCGAACTCCGGTTGTTTTTTGTGCTTACTTTTTTTTTTTTTTTTTTTCTTCTTTGGCAACTGAGTCTCCAAAATGGTGTTGTCGACTATACTGCCAGTGTCGAGTGGTGACGGCAAAATTATTGGACCGTCGGACTTAACTTTGCGGTAGTTTTTAGTTGTTAGTAGCTGAAAGGACAAACCAATTGGGTTAGTAAAATATAAACATTATCAACTATTTTACTGTATATATACAGTGGTGTAAAAAATAGTTGGGGGACATACACAATATAGACAGATATTAATATACATCATTGGACACCGTCACATTTTGATCTCATTTCCATTCATAAATTTACATATATAAATAATTACTTTGTGGGAAAAGTGAGTTAAAAGGAGGTGGAAACTGATTGGGAGTGGGATTTGGATACTGGGAAGTTTTTTATAGAGGTCAAAGGTTTGGGAATTTAAGGGACATGAAAAAAATATGTGTTCTAAGGTTCCCTCATCAAGGCCGCATTCGCACAGCGAGCTGTCGCGGACACGGATCTTGTTGAGAAAGACCGGACTACTACAATGGCCGAGTCTGAGCCTATACAAGGATGAAACAGTATGACGGGGAAGCTTAGGGTACTTGGAAAACCAAGGTTTCCGTCGGATGCCGGGCTGGACAACTGCATAGTAGGCACCTTTCCGTTTGGAAGTTTCTACCCACACTGCAGCCCATGAGTCAAACAGCTTGTGTTTTGTGTCGGCACGTATATCATACCCGTACACAACGTAGTGTTGGCGTTCGACCTCATTCGAGGCCGCAAATTTGGCCAATGAATCCGCACACTCGTTACCACATATGCCAGAGTGACCAGGAATCCAAGCGATCTCGATATTTATGTCGTCTTTGAAGCAAGAAAAAAGAAGCGCCTTTATCTCTACAACCAAACTGCTATGAGTTCGGGAATGGAGCTGGTCTTGATTGAGAGACTGTAGGCTACTTCGGGAGTCGGAAAAAATAACAGAATTTCTAAGGTTATGTGCTCTAATAAATTTTATTGATTCTAAAATGCCAACACATTCTCCCGTGAAGACAGATGCTTCCGGGGGACACTTGGAGAGGAGGGCGATCTTCGAATTTTGGAAGTACGCTGCTACTCCTGTACTTCCATTTCGGGATAGTTTAGACGCGTCGGTGAAGAAAATATTTCAGCCCCTCCAGTAACTGTTCAAAGCGCGCCCAAACTCGCCCGCAGCATCTGCGGAGGATTTCGAGATGCCGAGTCCTAGAATTACCTTTGGCCTGAAGTGGATAACCTCATATACGGAAGAGAAAACTGGGAGTACAGGATATTGCCTGATGGGTGCAGAGAGGTTTTTAAGCTCCCTGTACCTGACAATCACGGGAGGGACAGGTTTATTGTTCCAGTAGGAAGAGGACCTATAGGAACAGTGGGTTTGTTCTAGGATAGGAAGAAGGGGGTGTGATGAGAGGGAGAGGACTTTTGAGATGAAGCGGTCTGCCAGGTATTGTCTTCGAAGGTTGAGAGGAGGCTCTACACATTCAACCTGAAGAGCATTTATGGGGGATGATTTCATAGCTCCGATAATTATTCTAAGGCATTTGGCCTGAATGGAGTCTAGTTTTTTTAATGCACCCTTATTGCAAGGAACAATAAGGAAGCAACAGTAGTCCATTACACTTCTGACCAATGCATTATAGATGAGCTTCAATGAGTAGGGGTGTGCACCCCACCATACCCCGGCCAGAGCTCTGAGTATCGATACTGAGCGTTCACACCTTGCAACCACAGTGTTTATGTGATCCGCCCCAGACATCTTTGAATCGAGATAAACCCCCAAGAATCTAGCACTGCTTTTGATTGGGATATCCTGACCGTCTATCTCTACACGAAGATCCGGAGTGCGTCGTTTGCGTGTAAAAATGACAGCTGAGCTTTTTGGGGCGCTTAAAGATAACCCGTGATTCAGAAGCCATTGGTTTAATGAGGCCAAAGAGACGTTGATGGAGTGGGCGGCGTCTGTTATAGAGCTGTTAGTAACCATTAGTGCGATATCGTCAGCATACTGAAGGACATTACAGTTAAAATTTAGACAGGAGGGAAGGTCATATGTATAAATGTTATAAAGGATGGGGCTAAGGACTGACCCCTGAGGTAAACCTTTCCAGGAGGACCTCCGTACTGGGTTATCCTCAGGAGTTCTTAATTGGAGGGTACGATCGGAAAGGATGTGGGCTATAATTCGGCAGATCCTACTCGGGATTCTCAGCTTTTGCAGTTTCTGCCTGAGAAGGGGTAAGAGGACAGAATCATAGGCCGCTGAGATGTCCAAGAAGACTGCGACCAACGACTCCTGCCTGCTAAGGGCCAGTCGGATGGCTGAAGTGAGGGTACCCACACTGTCAGCCGTACCCAGACCTTTCCTGAAGCCGAACTGAGTCGCCTGAAGCAGCCTCTGGCTCTCAACCAACCATTCAAGGCGGTTTTTGATGAGGTGTTCAAAAGTTTTAATAAGTATGGACGATAGGGCAATAGGTCTGTACGACAAATGGTCACCAGGGTCCTTGCCAGCTTTTAACAGCGGCATAATAACCTGAACCTTCCAGGTAGGAGGAATATAGCCTGAAATAAAGCAAAAATTTACCAAGTCAAGGTAGTATTGCTTCGCTTTAGTTCCTGCTTTAGTTAGGAATGAGTAGGGGAACCCATCAATCCCTGGTGCCGAGTCCTTCACATGACTGAGTACCGTTTGAAGTTCTTCAGGTGAGAACTCCAAATCGAGCGGGTCATGAGACTCGGGTCGCTCGATCTCATGGGATTTCAGGCAGCATTCATCTGCAGTAGGAACATACGTTGGAGCAATGTGGTTGAAAAAACTGTTACTCAGAGATTCGGGTAAGGTGGAGATAGTGGGAGGTTTGGTGGAGTTCCTAAAATTTTTAACTCTCTGCCAAACTTTGGATATTGGTGTCGATGGGTTTAGTGAACCACAATATCTCTGCCACCCTTGTCTCTTCTTTTTCTTGAACAATTTCCTTGACTTAGCCAAAATTCGCTTGAAATTTAGGAGGTTTTCCAGGTTCATATCTTGGTTATATGTCTTTTCAGCCGCATTCCTAGCTCTTATCATGGCAGTGCATTCACTATCCCACCATGGTGGAGAAGGGATATTGCCTTTCGGTGCATTTTTCACAGGAAAGCAATCTTCGGCTGTGGAGGATATCAGGTCGGAAAATTTGGACAAACATTCCAAAGAATTCTCATTGTTAACTGGTGGAAGGAGAGAAATGCGTAGGTCTAATAATTTGGAGTAAAGATCCCAGTCTGCGGAATCTAAACGATATCTTAATAGGGGAATGTCAAAATCCATTCCAGATAAACCCCTTCCCGGGTTTATCTGGAATGGATTTTGACAGGTGTTTAATTATGATGGGGTAGTGATCACTACCATAGGTCAAATTTAAACAACTCCAATTTAGCACGCTAGCCATAACAGGCGAGCAAAAGGTCAAGTCCACACAGCTGTTTCTTTGACCAAATGCAGACCTACGAGTAGGGCTGCCATCATTAATGACACACAGATCGAGTTCGTCCAGCATCTCAACTAGCTCATTACCCATATATAATATACCCATATCACAGAAATCTGAACCCCATCTATAGTGATGGGAGTTAAAGTCACCCATAACAAGTAATGGGCCACTTACTGAGGTAAGTAAATTTTTAATCAAAATAAGGTGGTCAACATGAGGGTGAGCAATGTAAAATACAAATATATTTATGTCCTCAGCCTTAACAGCGACAACATTTATGTCATCGCCAATGAAGGTTAGAGGGATCTGGGAGAAGGGTACTTTGTTATTAATTAACAAAGCACACCCTCCATAACCATCAGATCTGTCATGTCTGACAACACTGAAACATGGTATCCCGAAATTGATATTCGGACGAAGCCATGTCTCAGCAATGCCACAAATCGATAGTTTAAATTTATTCATTAAGTGGAGTAAGTCACTCTTCCTGGGAAGAGTACTCCTCACGTTCCACTGAAGCAGTGTTAGAGGTAGGAATTTTACAAATATAATCAAGAATTGTTGAAAGCTTTTGTGCGACGTGGTCCGGTACCGTTTGGGCAGGGTTTGATAGTACTGCCATGAGCATATCAGAAACTATATTAAGAATGTACTTGGAGCTACGAATGTTGGTTCCGGATTCCACAGGGAAAGCGCAACCGTTTTTGGATGGGGAGTAAGAGTGGTCTTGGATAAGGGCCTGATGGGCCTTCTTATCATAGCTAGGAGATAGGGGAGCATGTGATTTAGGTTTAAGGTGTATAGTTTTTTTATAGGAGACTCTTTGTTGGGGTGTTTTTTTAATAGGAGATGGATCTATGAGGTTGACTGATCTTGAGACCTCAGCATAAGACCTTTTTACAGTAGGGAAAACCTGGCTTGCTTCCGCATATGAAATTGATTTTTCAGCCATCAGAGCTTTGATGCTCTTCTGGCGCCCCAATTCAGGACAAGCTTTGTCATTAGCAAAATGGGTGCCATTGCAATTGACACAGATGGCGGTCTCAGCTGGAATCTGGCATCCATCCCCTGGATGATCCTGGCCACACTTGAAACAACGTGGCTTGGAGCGGCAAAGAGTGCGGGTATGCCCAAAACGGCAACAGTGATAACACTGTATAGTAGGGTACGAGTATAGTTCTACCGGGAGCGCTGAGTAAAAACAAAACACTTTTTTAGGTAGTGTTTGGCCGTCAAAAGTAAGCACTACAGTTTGAGTAGGCTTCCATTCGGTACCGTTTGTGGTTGAGACTCTGCGGTTCATTCTCCTAGCCTTTATCACAGCCCCACACCCAGCGGGAACCCTGATATTACTAATGATTTCGTCCTCTGTCCATTCGACAGGGACGTCCCTAACAATGCCCATTCGTGTAATGTTAAATTGTGGTATCGAAGTCACATAGCTTTGAGCCACAATACCGTTTACCAGAAAGCTATTTGCATCCTGGTGCGTCACAAACTCAACCGAAACTTTATTCCTCCCCAGCCGTTTGACACCACCGATTTTAACATTATTAATATTGAGTTTCATTAAAAACATTCCAAACTTGACTGGGTGAAGAGTAGTGCCAGACGTCTGGGAGTCCTTAAGAGACACATAAACTACGTAAGGGGGATTATCCCTGGCCGTATAACATTGTCGACCGTTTATACTTTTCGCCAATTTCGGAGGGTTGTTCTGGGTGATAGGAGGGGAGCCTGCAGGTCGTTTTCGGTTTTTGGGAACTTCTGAATCCATTAATTCGATATCCGGAGTGTCGGGAGGAAGAGTGATTGTCAGGATGGTTTCCGTCTCATATTCCGGGGATTTATCGGGATCGGGAGGGTCTGGTGGCTTCACTTTATCCATTTCTGATTAAGGAGATGTGGGCAGAGGAATAGATTAAAATTTTTCTTAGAATTACACCAATACCTGTTAAAAACTTACACACACACACTTAACCAACACGACAACACAAAATTTTAAAAGAATTCAATTCCAATCACTATGAATTATCTCACTTAAATTGAAAACAAACGTAGGAATGACAAAAGCACGTGCGTAACCTTCACCACTACCAACGAAAGTCCATCACCTTTGTGCTTACAAAAGTGTAATTATATTTTTGACACTTGTCTAATTTGACATTTAACTTTGTTGACTTGTGTTGACTTTGAATCTGTCATTCTGAGCACGAAGCTAAGAAAATCTTGTTAAATCTGGAGCTTATTTATTTTTTCAAAGCTCATGTTAGTTCAATTAATTTAATTATAAATAGAAATAAATTACAAATTCTTATAAAATGAATACATAACTAAATTTGTTCGATAGCAGTGACATCTATTGGTTCTATCTAACAATCTAACTTTATCAGACTGCAGAAACAAACACAAGATGTCTCTGACTAACAAAACCGAAGATTCAAAGTAAGAAAGATAGAAAAACCATTTTATTACACTAATTAATGAATTAAACTTGAACCGTCTGTAATGATATGATATCTGAGCACTTAGCCATAATTTTATTATCGAAGTTTGGGTAATTTACTTAGGTATATTTAGTGTGTGCATGAAATTGCCTGCCAAATAAGGTTCTAACCCACATCATTACGCATGGGTACAAAGGCGGCCTTAATACTGATATTGATATTGATATTTACCAGACTACTCTTGGGCGGACAGTTGGACGAACGTACAAAAACGTACAAAACATTTTGACGGGATGTCTAGGTCTACCTACATGAACATACCTAATACAAAATCAGGTACCTACTCATTTGTTCCCAGTGACTGAGCTCTCTACCATCACTGGCAGAGCATTCCATACTTTGCTAGCTTGTAGTTACCTCGGCACAATTTAAGAGTAGAACTTGATGTAGGATTTTGTACAATCCCCCATCTTCAATCTCAAAAAATATTTCACCGCTATAAAGTTGCATCTTAACTGAGCAACATAGGCTAAAGTGAATTTAAAAAAAATCTACCTAAACGTCACAGCACACTCAGTAACGGCACCGCTCCAACCCAGCTATTAACCCATAAATCCCTAAGCGGTCACCGGCATGGGCGTAGCCACGCTGGGGCAAGCTGGGGCACCTGCCCCACCCTGGGCCCTGGCTCTGACCCATAAGGTGTCTGATTAAACAATGTTTTAGGTACATTACATAGGTACATAGATTAAACAAGGTAAAAAATTGCGGTTTATTGGTGATCACAAGTTAATTATTCAAATTTATAAAGCCCTGTGACAATCGATAATCCAATACTGCATTACCTCTTGGGGCGGAAGTGGAAAAACATTGATACTTCCAATCGAACGAGCGCAAAGAGCCATCTTGAAAGTCGCCACGCACAGACCGTACCGCTACCCCACAGGCTTACTGTACGAGTCTAGTAAAGTGCTGACAGTGCGACAATTATTCATACTATTCACTGTACTAAAACAGCATGCTACACTTACATATGACGCTAACCTCACTAACACCAAGAGACGGAAAGATATTGTCTGTACTGCTAGCTATGAATCAAAGTACGTATTTACACATAGATTTTTTGCATTTTTAGGGCCATATCTGTACAATAAAATTAATAAAGAAACCGTGGTTTACGATGTAAATTACACCAGAGCAAAACAGCGCATTTCTCAGTATCTACTATAATTAAGTTATGAAAAAAGCGAGGATTTGTTGATTGTCATGAAATAAATAATATATAGATATAAATAGATAATAATTATTTAAATAAATGCAAGTATAAGGTTAGTGTTTCCTAACTTATGTATACATACCTCTACATATTTAGGTTTTGTAATATTTGGTGACTGTAAAAAATAATATTGTTAAGGCTTAGTTATTTATTTATTTATTTATTTATTTCTTCTTCACAAAATACAGTGATTGGCGGACTTAATGCCTTAAGGCATTCTCTTACAGTCAACCATAGGGAAGTGCAGAGAAATGAAGTGGTTGCGAAGCCAGAACACAATCAAAAAATAAAAAAAAAGTTATGTAATATGTATACCAAACACATAAATACCTATAGAATAAATATATTAATACAATATTTTATAAATAGACATATACATACCATATAATATATACTACTAAACAAATACTTATACTGCATAAATACTACAATATATTATATAAAAAGAAAACGTTGTTAGAATAGTTTCCTTAATTGTTTTGAGTCTGCCAATGCTTAAGTAGTTGCTCACGGACTTTAAATTTAAAGGTATTGCGACTTGTTGCCATTCTGATCTCCTTGGGCAACGCATTCCACAGAATAACAGCTTGAATGAAAAAGGAAGTATGAAAGAAGTCAGTGCGATGAGAGATACATTGAAGATGTCGGTTTTGAGACGAACGAAGAAATTTTGTGTGGTTTGCGCACGTATATTGGAAGTAAGAAGCAAGGTAAGTAGGTGAAAAAGGAGAGTCAAGATAAGAGAATAAAGTGGTTAATGCCCTCTGCTGCCTGCGCAAGCGTATGGGCAGCCACTTCAGTTGCATCCTATGTGCAGAAATATGATCATATTTACGTAAGTTGAAAACGAATCGAATGCAGTTATTTAGAAGTCGGTCTAACTTATTGAGTAGATCTGCATTCAGGTCGTAATAACAGACATCAGCGTAATCAATAATCGGGAAAATCAAGGTCTGCACAAGCTGCGTCCTCACAGAGGACGGAAGAAAGTTCCTCAGACGATACAGAGCCCGCAACGATCCAGTCACCCTTTGGCAAACACTTGTAACCTGAGCACGCCAGCTCAATGTACTGTCAATAATCAGGCCCAGATCCTTCACGTCCCGACTGAACGGAACAGTCACACCATTATACGAGATAGGGGGCAGTGCTGCACCATCAATCGATCCAAGATTCCGAGAGCTACCTATGATTATGGCCTGGCACTTGTTTGGGTTTACAGCTATGCCAAACCCCTCTGACCAATTTTGAACAGCTGTTAGATCACTATTAAGTTTACTGATAGCACTGGGCAGATCGTCCACCACAGATTGACGGTACAGCTGCAAGTCGTCCGCATACAAATGGTACGCACACTGAAGTTCAGGAGTGATAAGGTTGATAAAAATAGAGAAAAGAAGTGGAGAAAGGATGCCGCCCTGGGGAACGCCTGCCGTCAAGTCACACCAGTCAGAGAACTTCTCATCATACTGGACAGACTGCCGACGCTCCCGAAGGTATGAAGAGAACCATTCCAGTGATTTGCCAGAGATCGCAAGATGGGATAAGATTGCCAAAAGGATATCATGACTGACCATATTAAACGCGTTAGAAAAATCAACCAATACCAAAAGTGTTACTTTGGTATCCTCCATACCAGCCCTAACATCGCCAGTCACTTTAAGGAGGGAAGTTATAGTGCTGTGGCCAGGTCGAAACCCAGATTGCAACGGGCTTATTAAGCTATGATTGTAAACAAAGTGAGACAATTGTTTATGGACACAGGCCTCCAGCACCTTAGATAGGAAGGGAAGGATTGAGATAGGACGGAAGTGGGTCAGCAGAGTGGGAGTACTAACCTTAGGTAAGGGTCGAACAAAAGCTTTACGCCAAACTGCTGGAAATACACCGGAGAACATGGAGAAATTTATAATATGAGTAATCGGTGACAGCACGTGGTCTAGAATATATGTGATCATATCTCGGGATAAGGAGTCACAACCCACAGCTTTTGATTTAATGGAAAGGATAATCTTACGAATCTCCGTCGCATCAGCTGGAATGAAACAGAAATTGTTTATTTTGGGACGTGTCAGACCACTGATAAAAGACAAGGTGTTTAGTCTGGTAAGATGATCTAGAGTAGGAACAGTGGAGAAATGTTGGTTAAGGTCATCTAAACCAATTGTTATAGACTGGTCTGAATTTTGAGGTTTGCCAATACCAAGAGTCCGGAAAAATTTCCAGATATTGGCAGGAGATGAACAAGAAATATTATTGAGAATATGACGGCGCTTAGCGTTACGTACCACTTGGTTACATCTGTTTCTTGCAATTTTAAAAGCCTCCCAGTTCTCGTCAGTACGATTTCTCCTATGCCTGCGGAACGCGCGGTCCCTACGACGCATTGCCATCTGTACTACTGCGGTCATCCAAGGCGCCGGTGGTCGCCTAACCTTGATCCTTCTGATGGGTGCATGACGGTCGTATAGACTAACGAGAGACGCATTAAAAATTGCTACCTTCTCGTCAACCGTTTCCGCCTCAAAAAGCGGCCCCCAATTGAGTGTCGATGCATCACCCCGAAGTCTCTCCCCATCCATCCCCGCAAAACAGCGCCTGTACAGAACCTTGGGTTTCACCTTGGGTGGTTTGAGGGCATAGGATAGGTAAATAAGGTCATGATGGGAAAATCCGGGAGCGTCGTGCTGACCATGGAAGGGAACCAAGGAAGGATTCGAAGTGAGTATAAGATCGAGCCAAGAGTCATCAGCAACAGTATTGTGATGAGTAGCATTCAGCGGTAAGATGTGAAGACTCGCTGACTCGATAAGATGAAGGAGCTTATTAGATCTAGAGGAGTTTGGTAGAAGGAGATCGGTATTAAAATCACCCATGATCACGTGATGTTCGTACTCAGAACCCAAAGATTCTAGAACTGACTCGAATTCAGTGAAGTAGTCATTAGTTGGAGGGCAGTAAATAACACCCAGGACCATTTTAACCCCCGGACACAAACCTCTAGAAATAAATATTCCGCAGGAGAATTTGGAGACGATGACAAGAGTATTCTGTGAGGAAAGTTACTACGGAGGTAAATTGCCACTCCACCTCCCCGTCTTACAATCCGATCATTCCGAAGAAGAACGTAACCAGTAAGGGGGTAAGTGGTTGATAAGAGTTGAGGTTTGAGCCAGGTTTCGGAAATCAGAATGGCATGAACATTGCCATTGTTAAACGCATCATAGAGGTCACTGTAGTGACTGGGAACACTCTGTGCGTTTATGTGGCAAACATTGAAAAATCTGTCGCTGTTATCGGAAAAAGAGCGATCGATGAAGTCTGCAAGAGTAGCCCCCAACGAGCAAAAACTATCACTATTAGAGGCATCATCATTAGCGGAAACAAAAGAATCACTATCTGACATAATAAATTAAAATCTGTGTATATAAATAAATATAAATAATAAGAATCTGTAAATATTAAATTGATTTTAAAAAGCTAAATACATAAATATCAATGAACTAACTCATCTACAATGCATTGGTCAGAAATGTAATGGACTATTGGCATTGGTCAGAAATGTAATGGACTATTGTTGCTTCCTTATTGTACCTTGCAATAAGGAAGCATTAAAAAAACTAGATTCCATTCAGGCCAAATGCCTTAGAATAATTATTGGAGCTATGAAATCATCTCCCATAAACGCTCTTCAGGTTGAATGTGCGGAGCCTCCTCTCAACCTTCGAAGACAATACCTTGCAGACCGCTTCATCTCAAAAGTCCTCTCCCTCTCATCACATCCCCTTCTCCCTATCCTAGATCAAATCCACTGTTCCTACAGCTCCTCTTCCTACTGGAAAAATAAACCTGTTCCTCCCGTGATTGCTAGGTACAGGGAGTTTAAAAACCTCTCTGCACCCATCAGTCAATATCCTGTGCTCCCAGTGTTTTCTTCCGTATATGAGGTTATCCACTTTAGACCAAAGCTGATTTTAGGGCTTGGCATTTCGAAATCCACCGTGAATGCTGCAGACGAGTTCAAACGTGCCTTGGACAAATACTGGAGAGGCTGGAATACTTTATTTACAGATGCGTCTAAATTATCCCGAATCGGATGTACAGGAGTAGCAGCGTACTTCCAAAATTCGAGGATCGCTCTCCTCTCCAAGTGTCCCCCGGAGGCATCGGTCTTCACGGGTGAATGTGCGGCCATTTTGGAATCACTTAAATTTTTTTTTTTTTTAAAGGGACAAGCCCGCCACAACCTCCCAAAACCGCTGCAACTCCTGTAAGCCAGGATCTACAATAGATACAACCATGAAAACACCGGAACACTGAAGTCCGGCGCGTCCCAGGGACATGAGTAACTGTCTTGGTTCCCGCAACGAAGTGAATCAGAAGATATTATAAGAGGAGAAGAAGAAAAAACTATGGTTTTCACTTCCCTCGGTGAATTACTGCAGGAGACAGAATGAATTAAGCCTAAAGGCACAAAGAAGAGACTGTACAACTGGGTGAAGCCCAGTCGCCAAGCACCACGGAAATTTGACTAAAAACTAAGTGGGTCCTATGTGTGAGCTGTTATACTTGCTTCCAATAATAGGTATGGCAAAAACGCCTAAACGCACGGAAATTCGTTCTAGATTCCACAAGGTCCGTATAATAAACTACACCTGACGAAACAATTAATTTATTTAACATAGTGTTTTTTATTTATTTTATTTTTTATTTTTGTTTATTTGGAAACTCAACAGCTTATTAATATAGTTACATGAGTTGGGAATACACATCACACTATCAATGCACAGCCTTATGCAGTTACATGAAACAAAGAATATATACAAGCTAGTAAAGTAAAGTCGACACACGCTGCACAGTGATAACGAGATGATGACAATTGTCACTTAAGCCAATTACAGAGTTTCACGACATTTGTAAGAATAGCTCAACCAGAAAGTAATGTAATGTAAGGGAAGATTAAAAGGTAACACAACACAATACAATAATAAGATGCATTATCACGTCAGTGAACAAACATACAAAATATTACTATGTTCATACAAATCATTACTATGCTGACAACCCTAGTAAGTATGACTTAGATTATTAATCCAATAATTAAATACGCCTAGACTATTGAAATATTTATATATATAAGTAACTATAATGAATTATTTACTAAGTGTTGAACTGGCTCATGGTATAATCTGCTTATCAAACAGAATCTGCTTTACTTGTTTACGGTATGACTGCTTGGACAGATGAAATATATCAACATTTTCAAAAAATTCAGAATACACGCGAGGCAGTCGGGTCATCACAGCGTTTCTCCCGTATTTTGTGCGGCAGCCAGGGATACTGAGCAATTTTGTATGTCTGGTACGCGTTTTAGGGGTGCAAAAACGTATACATGAAAGCAGATCACCGCTGTCCAAGCGACCTCGGAGGATATCAAAGAGAAAAAGCATATCCAACAACTTACGTCTATCCATAAGGGGAAGTATATCATAGTGTTTACAGTCTAGGGCATAAAAATCATGACGTCTACGGGATTTGAAATTGAGGATTTTTATAAACTTTTTTTGCAGATTTTCTATCCTTTTAATATATACCTCATATTGAGGTGACCAGATTGGGCTACAGTACTCCAAAATGCTACGGACATAAGCATAGTATAAAATCTTTAGAGTATGACAATTTCTAAATGGCTTACTAATACGTACTACGAAACCAAGGTTGCGAGACGCTCTGTTGATGATGGTGTCAATATGTTGGTCAAAAAGCAACTTAGAATCAAGCATTATACCAAGATCTCTGACTACAGTGACCCTTTCGATCGCAATATGATTGAATCCATACGAATATCTAATTGGGAATTTGGAACGACTGAAGCTAATGCATTGACATTTAGAGATATTGACGGTGATATTATTTTGTTTATAATACCTGAATAATGCATTAAGGTCGCGTTGTATTAGTTCACAATCAAGTCTGGATTTTACACACATGTATATCTTCATGTCATCTGCGTACATGAGATGTTTCGCAGATTTGAAACAAGTCTGAATGTCATACAGATAAGCACAGTAAAAAAGGGGACCCAATAAAGATCCCTGGGGCACACCGGAGGGGATATTTACGAAGTCAGACTTGAAACCCCCCATAACTACAGCTTGCGATCGTTTAGATAAATATGACTCAATCCATCTTAGTAAATTTCCATGGATTCCAAGCCTTTGTAGCTTTGCCAGTAAGATCACGTGATCCACACGATCGAATGCTTTTTCGAAATCCGTATAAATCACGTCCACCTGGCCACCGGCTTCCATATTATGCAATACGTAGTTACAAAACTCGGCTAAGTTAGATGCTGTGGATCGTCTCCTAATGAACCCGTGTTGATTCTGGCCTACACCGTTTGAAATGACCGTATATATACTATTATACACGATTTTCTCAAAAACTTTACTGATTGTATTAAGAATGGATATTGGTCGATAGTTTTTTATATCCATCTTGGAGCCCTTCTTATGTACAGGAACTATATAAGCTGTTTTCCATAAGGAGGGATAGGCACACTCGGCTAAAGATCTTTGAAATAAAATAGCTATAGGATGAGCCAAACTTTCCGAGCACTTGCTCAAAAAAATAGGAGGTAATCCATCATCACCAGCGCCCTTAGAAGTATCCAGCGCACGTAAGGCTTTAACCTTCGGTATGCCTGGTGGCAAAAAGTTACATGGTATGCCTGGTGGGTCTATCAGACCCGGATTTTTAACTTGTAATTTCTCAAATTTTTATGGGTTTAAATGTTAATAAGTAATATCTTTATTTTACTAGAGGTGTATATTAGAAAATAAAATAAAAAAAATATTGCTAATCAACAACTTTTAATTATTATTTTTTCAATTAAACTTTGGCAGTGTTTTTAAAGGTTTTTAACCTTAGTTACTATTATAACACACTTTTCTTATTAAAAACTAAAGAGATCTCAACCAGACTTTTAAAACATATAAGGCACATCTATATACTTATTAATTACTAAACAATAATCAGTCTTCATCGTTTCTATCAATACTTTCCAGGACTCTGCTTCTAAAGCAAGTTTCACATTCGAAAATCGCATGATCCAAACATAAATGACTCTTACAAGTCTCGCAAATATATTGCGTTTTGCGATCTTTTTTGACTGGGCACATGTAGCATCTGCGTTTTATACCAGAAGTCGATTTTTTCAATGGTGGGTCATCTTGGGTACCCAAATGACTACCTATTCGCTTGCGAAGATCTATCGATAGGCGATCGTTATTTTTTCTTGACTGCAAATGTGGTTCGATAAGTACAAGTCCTAAGTTTTTTATGAAAGTTCTTCGACTATGCTTGTTTTCTGGACAGTTGAGCATCTGTATAATTTTACTATTGATGCCAGCAGTATTAAGCATCCAGAAAAACAGTGTCAATGGCCATCTTCTCGAGTTTCGTGTGACATCGTAAGATTGAATGAGTTTGTCTACCGTGTCTACTCCACCCTTTGTTTTATTATAGAATGTTATTATTACGGGTTTTTGCTTCTCATCTGTGTCTTGATCTATTTCCATATCATGGTGGAGTGATGACAGCATAAACACATTTTTGCGGGGTTTTGGAATGTAAGAAACTAAGGTAACTTTTTTTTGAAAACCAAACAAGGATGAATATACTTCACGATTTTTTTTGAATTTTTCTGGTATACAAGCTTTATTAGATTTCATTGTACCAACAGCAGTCAATTTGTGATTTTTTAACAAGTGTTCGAAAGTTGGATAACTCGTGAACCAGTTGTCCATCGTGATATTTCGCCCTGATCCAGAAATAGGTTTCACTAAACGATCAACAACGTCATGTGGCTTATTGCTGAATTTATATGGCCCTTCTGGCTGTTCTCCGACATAAATTTCTAAATTCAAAGAATAGTAGGTTCTGGCATCAACCAGCGCAAATATTTTTATTCCATACTTGGCTGGTTTATTGGGCAAATATTGGCGAAATTTACAACGCCCTCGAAATGCTACAAGTTCTTCGTCTATGGTCAGATTCTCGAAAGGCGTGTAATGTAGCTGGCAGTTGGTGACAAAATCATCAAAGAGTTTCCTGATCGGTGCTAGCTTATCTTGTGCTAGTCTTTCTTCGCGTGAACTGACATCATCAAACCTCAAATGATTTATGATAAAAGAAAATCTTCTAAGACTCATCGTCATGGGAAAAATGGCAACACCCGTTCCATCATTGGACCAAAAATCTTGTAGATTCTGTCTACCAGATTTGAATAGCCCAGCGAGATAAATTAAACCAATCGTAGCCTTCAGTTCCGTAATAGAAATATCTGTATAGGAGTATTCATTAGAAGATTTCAAATTATCTCTTGTTTTTCGGATCCTTTCATTTGTATGAACCATTATATCGAACAACATAGACTCGTTGATGAAGAGTCCAAAACACTCTAAAGGAGTCTTTGTATCTTTAGCCTGAGGCTTTACTCCTGGTGTACCAGATATCATATTTTCATTTCGTGTACGTACGTTGGATCGACCAGGATTTTTATGCCATAAAGTTCCATCCTTACCTTTGTATGCTCTTCCTGATGGCAATGAAGCTAGCGTAGACAACGGCATGTTCATATCAGAATCTGATGAACTTTCTTCCGAAATAGCCTCTCCAAAATCATGGTTTTCAACATCTGAATCAGATGCTTCGCTTCTCTGACTCACGTGATCGGACTCTTCTCCACTTGAATTGAAAATTACGTCATCATCTTCAATCGCGTCGAGTAATAAATTACTAATATCTTCATCGCACAGATGGCTCCCCATTTTAAATCTAAAATAATGTAAAAAATATTATATTTTATCACAAAAATAACTTCAATTTCCAAAAACACAGACAACAAATACTTACAAAGAAACGTCACGTCGTATGCCTGGTCGGGTCCGTGAGACCCGCGCGAACTATACACACGTCTTACTACGACGGGAGCGCGCTCCGGACTGAGGAAGCGGGCGGCGGGCGTCCAGCAATTCGTAACGGCCAGCTACTAAATGCGGATAGGCGCGAAATTCGAATTCAAAAGAAATACAGCGGTTAACATACACAGGTGGGTCTGACAGACCCTACCAGGCATGCCGAAGGTTAAGTACGGTGTCTTTAGTAACAACGAGGTTAGAAAGTACATTCGATGAGGTCACTTCATTAGGAGCACTCGTGACTGTAAAAGGGGTCGTAGAGGAGCTAGCAAAGACACTGTGAAAGTATTTATTAAATGCTGTACAAATGGCGCCACCAGAGTCAACTGTATCCTCATTAAGCATCATTGTTTTGGGGTATTGACTACCGCCTCTTTTATTTTTTACATAGGTCCAAAAAGACTTCGGAGAATGACTAATGGTTTTCTCTGTCTGATTTATATAATTTTGAAAGGATGATGCCTCAGCAATATGTTGTCTAGAACGTAGTAATGTAAATTCATAGTAGTCATAGGGGTTACCATATTTTTTCCACCTTTTATGCAGTATAGTTTTCTCACGAATGATTTTTATAAGTGCTCGACTGTACCATACGGGGTATTTGTGTTTATTATATTTTTTAACTAAAGGTATGAAACGCTCCACACCAAGTTTAACTTCTAAGTAAAATGACTCAATAGCAACGTCGGTCGACTTTACAGATAGTTTATCATCCCAATTTATCCCTTTAAAATATTTATTCAATTCCCTTAAAATAATTACGACGTGGTACGCGCACTTCCTTGAGAGGCGCTGGGAATAATTCAGTCGCAGATACGACAAGAGCCGGATGATGAGAGTCCTCGTGTAACAGGGGATCGTCGCATCTATTAACAAGAAGGGGTATTGTTGAAAAGCACAGGTCTAAAATCCTGTTATTAGTATTTGTTATAAGATTGTATTGAAATAAACCAAGGACGCTCAGTTCATCTGCAAAGGCAGCAGCGGCAGTTCTCATTTGTACCGAACTGTTATTTAATATAGAATAACCTTCGTCATTCCATGTCAAGCAAGACAAATTAAAATCGCCTACGAAAACAAAATTATGATCACTATTGACGACGATAATGTCCATTATAGCTTGTCCTATTTTATTAAGAGACAGTGGGTTGTTAGATATATCAGGCGGTATATACACAAGAATAATATGCAAGTCCTCCACAGTACCAAGACTTTGAGATGAGAGGGTAACATACAACATCTCTACACCTGCACATTGAAACCCATGATGACGTCTAGTGTCAAATCTACGATTGATACACAACATAACGCCACCACCAGTCCTTTTACCAGTTAAAGTAAGGTCACGGTCTTGACGGAATATTTGATATCTCTTGTCACATAGTTCACTGTCAAAAATGTCATCCCGCAACCAAGTTTCCGTAAAAATTAAGATATCATACGTTGAGCGCAAAGTACTGTTATACAGATTCAACACCTTAGTTCTCATCCCTCGAGCATTTTGATAATAAAAACTTAACTGTGTATTAGCCATAAATAACTTAACAAGACAAAACACTTATAAAGCCACAAGTGGGTAGCTTGATGGTGAGAAACGTAGTGATTGGATAGGCTGTATCTTGAACGGAGTGAGAATACGGTTCGATAGAGATCATTACGACAAAAAAAAAAAAAAAACAAAAGAACAATGCAATTGTAAGATATCTGAGTGGTAGCAAATAATCAATTCAGATCTGCTCAAAGGATAATAATATTGCCGTCTGCACGCGCTTAGTAGGTAGGTGGTGAAAACTAAGTTCATGACATAACATCACGCCTTTTTATCCCCGAAGGGGTAGGCAGAGGTGCACATTACGGCACTTAATGCCACTGTACAATGTAACACCCACTTTTCACTATTTATGTTACGAGTCCCATGTAATAGGGGGTGAACTAAGTTCAATGACAAGCATAAATTTACGATCACATTATCGAAACTAATTAGGGTAGGAATGTAAAAGGTATAACTAGAGTGAACACAATAAATATTAAATGGAATGAAATCTATGTTTATAATTACATCCATATTCAAAGTACCAATATCTAAGTGAACATCAACTAAACACAAGTTTACTACTGAACAAGACTGACACATTGTAACGCACTTATCAAATAAATTATGATACAACATAAATATTACGTTATAACAGAAATAAAAACATGTAGGAAAAAAAAACTAAAAAATAATAGCATGTTGAGGACTAGGTAAGTTTATTTACCATGTCAAGGTTACGAATGAATATTCTATCAGTAGTTTCAGACTTTCTCACAAAAATACGTCCCCCACGCACCCACACATACTTGTATTTTAACTCCTTTGCACGTTTACGAGTAGCAGCGTGCAAGTTTTTAGAATCAGAATCAGAATATTTTTATTTGTAAACATAGGTATGTGAGGTGTTACAGGTAGGAAGATTCTCCATGTTTTGCCCAGAGGCGTACAAATATTGCATATAATTAAAATTATTAAACATTGTCATCATTCAAAAATTAATTGACACTTGTAATTGCAAATTAAATTTAAACCGATTAAGTAACATGTCATACAATACTAATGCCAAATAAAATTAGGATCATCAAATAAGTCATAAGTCATAAGTAATGCCAATATTAACAAGATTTAATAAATTGTCTAGAGAGATTAATTTTCGTGTCATATTATTTAGCGTTAAATATAACATTAACAGATATTAATACGCACATATCATCACAAATAAAATAGAATTAATTCAATAAAATGTCAAAAAAAAGTTACATGTCATATAGGCCAATGTCAAACAAAATTCAAAAAATCAAAACAAATGGGGTTGTGCGCTATTGTCTGAGGCAGTAATTATAGAATTGTCGTCCAAATAGGCCTTTACTGAGTAATAGCACTTATTTATCAAAATTTTCAATAGTTCTTTTTTGAAATTGTCTAAGTTTAACGTCTTTATGGTCTCAGGTAGTTTGTTAAATAGTTTTTGGGCCATACTGAGGATACTCTTATTCATTAACGCAGTTTTTCCATAAGTTACTTCAAGTTCTGACTTATTTTTGTCGCGTAATTTTCTGTAGTAGCTTTTAGTGGCTGTTTTATATAGTGAGAGATTAGTTTTGACAAACACATTGGTTTCGTATATGTATAACGATGGCAAGGTAAGAATTTTTAGGCGAATAAAAAACGGTTGACAGCTTTCCTTGATGTTAAGGCCACACATCGCTCTGACACATCGTTTTTGTGCTCTAAATACGGATTCCCTATCTACTGAATTACCCCAATATATTACGCCATATCTGAGTACTGATACAACATAACCGTGATAGGCTGCCAGGACGGATTCTAAGTTTACAATTTTTGATAGTTTATAGAGAAGATAAGTAAATTTATTTAATTTTTTACATACTTCGTCTGTCTGGGATCGCCAAGTCAAATTGTTGTCAATATTAATACCAAGAAATTTAATAGTTGTTACCGGTTCAATTGTTGTCCCCAAATAGTTAATATTTAGATTATTGTTTGGGATCCTTTGATAAAAATGCATAATTTTAGTCTTTTCTAAGTTTATTTTTAGATTATTTTTATCAAACCATGATATCATTTTATTCAATGTCATATTTATTTCATTTCCATAAGTATTGGGATTGTCACACTCAATGACTACGGTACTATCATCGGCAAAAAGCACCATAGGGTGATTTATTTGTTCCGGAAGGTCATTAATATAAACCAAAAAAGAAGGGGTCCCAGCACGCTACCCTGAGGAACGCCGTATTTAATTATCTCGCTTTCGGATTTATATTGATTCTCGCAACAAGTTTTCGAACATATTTGTGTGATTTCTACAAATTGTCTTCTATTCGACAAGTAAGACCGAAAGAGTTCTAATACATTACCTCTGATACCATATCTTTCTAGTTTGTATAAGAGTACGGAATAATCTACATAATCAAAGGCTTTTGTTAGATCCGTAAAGATAGCGCATACAGGTTTTCTGCTATCCATATTTGATAAAATGGGGAGAAGCAAGTCATGTATTGCCATGTTTATTGTCTTTTGTTTGCGAAATCCTTTTTGTTGCTTAACTAATATATTTGACTTCTCAAGGTAGCTATACAATGATTTGTAAATGACTTTCTCAAATATTTTTGAAAAGACTGGTATCAATGCGATAGGCCTATAATTTGACATATTTTGCCTATCATTCTTTTTATGCAATGGTATGATTACCGACGTTTTTAATTGGTCAGGGAAAATTCCGTTAGAAATACTCAAATTTATAATATGACTGAGATGTGGAGCTATGTATCGTGATATTTCTTTGATAACTTTGGTACATATTCCGTCATAACCAACGCTATTCGTGTTTCGGAGTGACGCAATATGGCCATTTATATCTTGGGGTGTTGTTGGCCACATATACAGAGAGTTTGATGTATTTGAGCTGATTTTAATTTCTGGCATAGTTTTATTTTTTTGTATGGAAACTTGATTAATATAAAACCTGTTTAAAGCCTGAGCAATTTTTGTTGAGTTCGTCAATGCGTGTGTTTCTGTTCGAATCTGTGTTATTGGTTCTTTAGGGAAACTGGTCTTAGAGTTATTGATTACAGTCCATGCCGCTTTGGATTTATTTTGAGATGTCTTGATAAAGTAGTTATTTCGTGATGTTTGTGTTAGCTTCATAACTTTTTTGAACCTAGCAGAATAGGTCTTAAACAATTTCCGATTACTTCGAGTAGGATTCATTCTATATCGCCATAGCAACTGCCGTTTCTTTTTACTGCATGTTCTTATTCCTTTAGTGATCCAATTAGCTTTTTTAGTGATCGAGTTTGTTATTATTTCATAGGGAAAGCAAAGATCATAAAAACATTTAAATAAGTCAATGAAACGGGTGTAGGCCTCATTGACGTCACTATTTGTATATATATCCGAAAAACTGAGACATTTAATGCAATTTCTAAATTTGTTTACATTATCTTGACAATAATTCCGTCTTTTAATTTTCCAACGTTTTAAGACGCACGTTTTTTTAACAGGACATTTCAATAGCTGTGCTGTATGATCTGACAAGCCCAATTCTATAATTTCTCCTTTACAAGCATTTATATTGTGCGCTATATTGTCTAAGCAGGTTCCACTGCTTAACCTAGTGGGTTGAAAAAATTGTAATTTTAGATTGTAATTTAACAATGCATACTCAAAATCTAAAGTTTGTTTATTCCTTTTCATTATGTTAATATTGAAGTCCCCACACAATACAATCTTTTTGTTATTTAACTTTAAACATAGAAAATGAAGAATATTATTCAAGTTTTCAAAAAATTTATCCATATTAGATTGGGGTATCCTATATATACAAACAATAATAATGTTATGTTCTATCAATTCAATAGCGCAGCATTCAATTACGTTGATTAAAGAATATTTTTCTAGGTTCAATATGTAATGATCGATATTTGGTTCTTAAGTGCATTAATAGATGGCGTTACAAGACTAGCCACATTAATATAAATCATGTATTTATCATGGTAAAGTGAGGGTGGCAGTAAAAGAAAATAAAAAAAATAAATCTGACAGATGAGGATTATATAAAGAAAGGAGACAGCTAACGGGCTCCTCATTTAATTTACATAATTGCTGTAATTCAAAGCCATAATTGCTCAGAAATGTGTAATGAATAGTAAATATATAAGTATTATTGCCAATGACAAGTGAGTGTGGTTGCAGTAACGGGGTAAGTGTTTGCGTTTACTTTACGGATAAATATTGCCGATGATCCAGTGTACACACACTGGATCATCGGCAATATTTTGCAAGGCTGATTGTTTTTACATTGTCCTCAGCTTGCGGATACGCCCTTAATTATTTGGGAGAAACATTTAGAACTGTGATTCAGCTTCCGTTACGCCAGTTGATCTCGACGCTTACAGATCAACATATTCACCTCTATTCTCAAGTAACCGGTTGGTCTCGGGGTGTAGCATCGTATACGTCGACACGGTTGAACTCGGGTTCGAACCCAAGCCTTAGAAAACTTTTGTTATATCCTGTTTATTTCTGTATTCTGATTTTACTGTTTTATTTAGGTTTTATGTCTTTCCGTGATTTTTTTAGTGATTTCCAGTGATTTAATTTAGTTTAGTATTTGTCAGTGTTGAATAAATTTTTATGTACCTACCTATTGCCGCTGTTTAATCTTTCATTATCCAGTTACTTGAACCCAGGTCATTACATTGGCGCCCAAGGGTTAACTGAATGAAGGATTAACAAGGTGTATTGAAAAAAGATTCTTGTGTAACAGTGTAAGTAGGCATTCATTCCGGACAGATATTGTAATTTCGTGGGTAATGGTAGGTAGTACGTATTATATTCATCAAGTAAATATTGTTTAAAGTTTTATTATTGCTTAGTCATGGATGTTAATGCATTATATAAAGATGAGCTCGAGTTTGAGTTGGCATGTCGAGGGGTTTCTGATTGTAAAACCGTGGCGACTATGCGGAAATTTTTGCGAGAAATTTTAGTTCGCGAGCAGTCAGGTGAGTCCTCTATTTCCTTTAAAGCACCTAAGTCATGCATCGAGAATCCAAAAGATGAGATATTAATTTGTAAAAAGAAATTGTCAGCTATCAATTTACTTATATCTGAAGTATCACACAGTCCTGAGCACTCGTTTTGTAAACGCATACACTCTCGTTTGACACACTTGTCAAATCGTGCTAAACTGATAATACCCTCGGAGTCTAGTGATATTGCGAATCATTCGACCTTGCTAAAGAATATTCAAGATACCTTATCGTCATTAAGACAACTTGAAAAAGAAGAAGGTGAGGATGATGAGGGAATTTCTGAACATGATAAGGACATCTTACAGAAGTCGCTGGGCGAAGAGGCCATACAGATTGTGGAACAGTTGGAAAAGTGCCGAGACCCAGAGAAAAATTCTTTACCGAAGGGTACTAACACTCAAATACATCAAGATCGAGCTCCACAATCTGCGGTGGCTGAGGCTGACACGCCAACTCCCGTCTTGGAGAGACCTAGTCATTCCTCTCGTCATCTTGGTTTACAAAGGACTTCTACATTTGATAATGGCTTTCACAAACGGAAGTTGGTACCGATTAAAGATTGGGGTGTCAAGTTTAGTGGTAAGGGCACCATAAGTGTAAACGCGTTCTTGGAAAGAATTGAGGAACTTAAAGAAGCGCGGAATGCTACCGATGAAGACTTGTTTCGCTACGCCATAGACTTCTTTGAAGAAGAAGCGTTGATATGGTTTAGGGCTAATAAAAATTCAGCGGCAAATTGGTCACAATTGGTTAGGCTACTGTTAGACACATTTCAACGACCGTATTATCAAGAAGAGCTATTGGAAGAAATTAAGCGTCGAACTCAAAGTTATCAGGAAGGTATTTCGGTCTATATAGCTATTATGCAGAATATGTTTAATCGACTACCTACCCCAATCCCAGAAACGCAAAAATTAATAATACTAAGAAGAAATTTACAACCATACTTTCAAAAAGCTATATGTCGAGATACTTTCGATTCAGTGGGCGAATTGACTGCAGTTCTCAGGATTATTGAATGCACCAAGTTGAGCTGTGAAAATTTCAAAGAACCTACCCAAAGTGATTATTCATTGGAAAAAGATTTAGCATACAAGGGTAATACTTCGAGGACCTCACGAAACGAAGATACGACTGAGCTAGCAGCTATAGATAATAGAGAAGTGCAGTTGACAAAGTGCTGGAACTGCAGATCTCCAGGCCATCGCTTCAGGGATTGTAAGTTGCCAAAACAGAGGCTCTTCTGTTATAGATGTGGACGTTTCGGGAAAACGACAAATAAATGCCCATGCAATACCACTGATAAGGGAAACGACAAGTCGGAGTCGATGCCGGCCGATCGTACCCCGAAAAACTAAGTCATTCTATCTCGGATGACTGGAAACAATGGCTACACACGGTTTCAATGTTTTGGAAAACAGGGAAAATAAATAATATTAATAAACACAGTCAAGATAATCGATATTATGCTGAACTAACAATCTTGAATCAGCCATTTGTGGGATTATTAGATTCTGGAGCCACTATCTCAGTAATTTCTCCGCAATTTGCAACGAGAGTTATGAAATTAGGATTTTCAGAGCATAAAGTTGACAAGGAAATGGTATCTACGGCAGATGACACTTACCACATCATGAATTCCATTGTGCATTTACCCATTGAGTTTATGGGAAAATATAATGTGGTAGATTTTTATATCATGGATTGTTTAAAACATGATATTATCTTAGGCATGAATTTCTTTGAATTATTCAATTTAGCAATAGGGGCAGGCAAATCAATGGTTAACATCTCGGAAATAAAGGTACAGCTACCAGTGATCGCACGAGATGAACTGTCTGTCTCACAGAAAGAGCGGCTCGACAAACTGTTGGATGAAATGGCAGCAGATATTGGTAAAGGTTTGGGAAGAACATCGTTGATCAAGCACAGAATCGATACCGGGGATAGCTTGCCCATCAAACATAGGCAGTACCCCTTTGCCCCCCAATTATGGCAGAGCTTGAGAAGGAAATTCAGGACATGCTGGACAATGACGTAATAGAGCCCTCCTTTAGTTCATGGCGTTCTCCAGTATTACTAGTGAAAAAGACTTCGGGTAAGAATCGATTGTGCCTCGACAGTCGCCAATTAAATAGGATTACAATAAAAGATTCTTATCCCTTGCCTAGGGTTACAACCATCTTAGACAGTCTAAAAAATGCTCAGTTTCTGTCTACTATTGATTTACGATCAGCTTTCTGGCAAATACCGCTTGAAGAAACCAGCAAGGAAAAGACAGCTTTTGGACTCGCGGGAAAAGGACTGTATCAGTTCAAAGTCATGCCGTTTGGACTAGTCAATGCTTCTCAAACACAACAACGTTTGATGGATCGGTTGTTTACGCCGGAATTTGAGACTCGAGTGTTTACATATTTGGATGACATCGTCATTTGTGACAGCAGTTTTGACAACCATTTATCGTCATTGTCACATGTCAAAAATCAGCTTAAAGAGGCAGGATTAACGATAAATCTGGAGAAATGTGCATTTGCGAGATCATCATTAAAATACTTGGGCTACATCGTAGACAAGGAAGGATTACGTACCGACCCAGATAAAGTGAAGGCGATTCTCGACTATCCCAGGCCTACTACTTACACGGAACTAAAGCGATTCATTGGTCTAGCTAGTTGGTACAGGCGGTTTGTGGAAAACTTTGCCATTGTCGCAGCTCCGCTTCATGAATTAACTAAAGGAGGCAAGAGAACTAAATGTATAGAATGGAATAAAGAGGCAGAAGATTCTTTCTTAAACCTGAAGACTGCCTTGACCTCGACACCAGTGTTAAGAGTGCCAGATTTCACCAAACCCTTTTCTATTCAATGTGACGCCTCTAACAGGGGAACTGGTGGAGTTCTAATTCAAACAGTCGACGGACTCGAGGCTCCTATCGCTTACACGAGCAGAAAATTATCGGAAAGGGAATGCAAGTACTCAGCATCTGAGCGGGAACTATTAAGTGTTCTACATGCTGTAGAACAATTTCGTCCATATATAGAAGGGAATCACTTTAAAGTCATCACCGACCATAGCGCCCTTCAGTGGCTACACCGTAACAAGGATCCTCACGGACGTTTGGCGAGGTGGGCAATGCGCTTACAGCAATTTGATTATGAAATAGTCCACCGTAAAGGTAAATACAACACTGTGCCGGATGCTTTATCAAGAGCGATTGAAGAGGAAATTAACATTTTAGAAATAAAACCAGAAGATAAAGATGAGTGGTATAAATCAAAAGAAGACTTGGTGCTGTCTGGGAAGAATGAACCGGATTGGGAGGTTAGCCAAGGACAACTGTGGAAACATTTGCAATTAAAACAATTTCCAGATGAAAATGACAGTTGGAAACTTGTGATTCCCGAAGCGCTTCGCCAAGGCATCCTTAAGGAATGCCATGATGACCCTACAGCTGGCCACCTTGGTGTTAAAAAGTCAGTCAACCGAGCAAGACAGCGATATTTCTGGCCGACATTAATAAAGGACATGAAAGACTTTGTACGGAAATGTGAAGTGTGTGCAAAGTATAAGTACTCACAAAGTAAGCCATCAGGTTTAATGGGAAAGCAACGAGAGGTATCAGAACCTTTTCAGATTATATCAATGGACTTAATGGGGCCCTTTCCAAAATCGAAGCATGGTAATACTATGCTGTTAGTCATCACGTGCTGGTTCAGCAAATTCTGTTTTTTGTACCCTCTCCGGAATGGAAAGTCATCAACTATAGCTCGAATACTGGAGGAAGATATATTTTTAATGTATGGAACCCCCAGCGTAATAGTTTGTGATAATGGGAAGCAATTTGTATCCAACCAGTTTAAGGATTTAGTTTCAGAGTACGGTGTAAAACTATGGTACACTCCTCATTATCATCCTCAGGCTAATCCCACTGAACGAGTAAACAAGGTCATTGGCTCGGCTATAGCTTCTTACGTTGAAGATAATCACAAAGAATGGGACAAGTATATACCACACATAGGTCATGCAATCAGGACATCGGTTCATGAAGTGACCGGAAAAACGCCAGCGTATTTGTTTTTTGGACGCGAAACAATAATCCGGGGCATGAAACCTTACAACTTTGAACCGGGTGAACCGATAACTTTCGATAAAGAGAGATTTGAAAGAAATATGACCTTCAGAAATAAAATTTATGAAGAAGTTTCTGAAAGAATGCGGCAGTCACATGAGACCAACAGTGATCAGTACAATAAGAGACGTCGTACTTGTAGATATGATGAGGGTGATCTGGTTTGGAAGCGCACTAAACTGCTATCGAATGCTGACAAGTCTTTTATGTCCAAGTTGGCACCTAAGTTTGAAAAAGCAGTCGTAGCCGAAAAGATATCAAACGACGTTTACAGACTAAAGAGTTTCAAGGGCAAAGATTTAGGAAAATGGCATTCTTGTGATCTTAAACGTTTGGTTTGAATCCGGTTGGATTCCTCAGAGGAGAGGGGATATTGTAATGATCGATATTTGGTTCTTAAGTGCATTAATAGATGGCGTTACAAGACTAGCCACATTAATATAAATCATGTATTTATCATGGTAAAGTGAGGGTGGCAGTAAAAGAAAATAAAAAAATAAATCTGACAGATGAGGATTATATAAAGAAAGGAGACAGCTAACGGGCTCCTCATTTAATTTACATAATTGCTGTAATTCAAAGCCATAATTGCTCAGAAATGTGTAATGAATAGTAAATATATAAGTATTATTGCCAATGACAAGTGAGTGTGGTTGCAGTAACGGGGTAAGTGTTTGCGTTTACTTTACGGAAGTGTACACTGGATCATCGGCAATATTTTGCAAGGCTGATTGTTTTTACATTGTCCTCAGCTTGCGGATACGCCCTTAATTATTTGGGAGAAACATTTAGAACTGTGATTCAGCTTCCGTTACGCCAGTTGATCTCGACGCTTACAGATCAACATATTCACCTCTATTCTCAAGTAACCGGTTGGTCTCGGGGTGTAGCATCGTATACGTCGACACGGTTGAACTCGGGTTCGAACCCAAGCCTTAGAAAACTTTTGTTATATCCTGTTTATTTCTGTATTCTGATTTTACTGTTTTATTTAGGTTTTATGTCTTTCCGTGATTTTTTTAGTGATTTCCAGTGATTTAATTTAGTTTAGTATTTGTCAGTGTTGAATAAATTTTTATGTACCTACCTATTGCCGCTGTTTAATCTTTCATTATCCAGTTACTTGAACCCAGGTCATTACAAATACTTTAAATTTGTGGCCATACCTGGTTAAGATACACGCGCCACCTCTTCTATTATGTCTGGAGAAATTTGTTGCTAAGCTGTAATTTAGAATATTAACTATTCCTTCTTGTTCAGGTGTCATGAAATGTTCAGTTATGCATATAATGTCGATTTGTTTTCTATTATTTTCTAGTTCCTCCAGATATACAGTAAGCGTATCGCTTTTATTTAGGAGTCCAGCAATATTTTGATGAAGGATATGTATACTATTATAAACGAAAAAAGTTAGGGTTTTCTTGCAGGCTTGAATTGAATTTATCTTCAGTGGGACTCGTTAAATCCCCGTCACAATCTTGCCTGCTGTTGCTGTTTGTCAATCTATTTGTCTTACAATATAGGTGTAGATCGATCTGAATGTTACTCATAATATTATCATAAATATTTTTCATCCCATATTTATTGATTCTACCCGTAGTGTAAGAAAACATGTCAAGTGTTAGATTGAGATTACTGTCGAAGATATAGGCGTATTTATGGTTTTGGTTGTCTAGATGAAGGAGGTTGTTGAACATCTCAACTCTGAAGTTGTGTATAAGCAATCCTGCCCTATACGTAGGAAGACAAATTACTACGTTTGTGTGCGTAATTTTGCTAAGGGACTCATTTATTAACTTTATAGTGTTAATGTAGTAGTTTTGATTCGAAGTTATATGATTTTCTCCAATGAAGATAAGGCAGTAATCATTTAGCGTGAACTTCTTTAATTTTTCATCAATGCCGCTTAGTAATTGCTTTATCGTACTGTTAGGCATTATGTAGTTACAGAAGTCGAAACCTTCCGAAAATACTTCTTCTATGGAGGATAAAGATCTGTTGTATTTATTACTACTTAATATGCACAGCTTAATCTTTTCTTTAGAGTTCGCAATCTGAATTTTTGATGGTTCAGAAGCAGATGGCTCTCTAATTTGATGTGCTGTCTCATTACGACTGTTATCATTCTGTGTCCCTTTATTTTGTTTGCTGGTTTTATATTCAGGTATCAGTACTTCGCGCCTGGTGTTTAGGTCACTTGGAGAATTAATTTGGCGTGGTGTTTTGTTACGTATTGATGCTTTACTTTTTTTCTCAGGCGTTGAGCATATTTTTTTGTAAGCATTGCAAGTTGTGATCATGTTTTGTAGATCGGTTTTAAGGCGCAGGTTTTCTATGTTTAAATTATCAATTTCTTGATGTGCGCTGGATAGCTGTTGTTTAAGTAAGATAATTTCACTTGTCAATTCACTTTTTTCGTCAATGGTGTCGTGGAGGAAGCTGTCCGGAACACTCATCATTGTAGCATCCAACATAGTTTTTTCGCTATTATTTACCACGTCTGATAAGTCTGTTACGGAGATCGCTCTTCGAGGATTATTCCGATAAGTTATATTATTGCTCTCGAAGTTCATTTTTATTCGATGCAGGCGCGCTCTGTTGTGTTTTTTAGTACTTAGTGACAGTATGTGAACGTTAGTTTATGTAGAAATCTGGGCTTAAAGAAATCACAAAAAGAATCTCCTTTTGCGGGGATTGAACTCGGTTCGCGTCGATTATCGATGAATGACACCCCTCCTAGTGCCACTGAGCCAAATGAGCTTATTTTGTACATGTGAAATTTAGCACTGGATTGAACAATTGTTATATTGAAATGAGTGGGACGGTTAGAAATGACTCATTTAATCTCAATTGGAATGTTTTACGATGTTGAACTTTGGTCAGTCTTTTTTTTTTTTTTTTTTAAATAAGAGGTATTTCTCTTTTTTTTTACATTATACACCTTTTGCACTTTTTAAGTTTTGTTTATTTGAGATTGTTTATAAATTAGATTTTAGCACTGTTATGTTAATGATGCTATGTACCTATCACTGTTTTGTGTCCACTTATTGGTTTATGCACTGGTTTATTTATGTTTCTTTTTTATTTTTGTTTTGAATGTTTATTTTGTGTTGTTTATATCAAGTATCAAAGATTACTATTTAATAAGTTACTGCACTATATTTCCCGTAGCTGTCACTGTTTTTTTCCTTTGTTGAATAAGAAAGTTATTTTTGGTTGCTTGAAATATTAGATATAACTGTTGGTTTTTTTGAGATAACACTAACACATATTGAAAATAACTATTTGCACAAATTTAGAGAGAAAAAGTCAACAAAAAGTCACTTTTGCTATTTTTTAGTATATTTAGTCGTGGAGCAGTTTCGAACTCAAACCATCGCGCGCGGTTTATTTTCGGGCGATAGATTTTCGACGACAAACACTGGACATTTTTGACTCGTGCCGTATCCCAAATCATGGGTGTTTAGTTTGTCTTGAGCATTCGTCTTATTGTAAGTTAGAACAGCAGATAGAAATGAGTCCCGGGTGCGGGGCGAGTTAAATTTAGTTAGTATTGACCGTGGACGGGTAGTGTCTGGATTCAATTTCGCAATTCTTGCACAGTAATGAATATCACTGTCGTCAATAGTCATACTCACTGTTCGGCCGATTTGCTTGACTATGTTTACAACATTTTCAGATTTATATTCGGGGACACACTGTATTTCAATGTTAGAGGCCCGCAACAGTTGATCATTTTGAAGGAATTTTCCCTTGAATTCAGATAGTTCATGGTGTAAAAATTCATTATCCTTCTTCAATTGGTTAATTGCATTTCGATATGTAATGTTGTCATGCTTTAATTTATCAAATTCATCGCTCAGAAAATTCATAGAATCTTTAAGTGCCGATACTTGGTCGTTGATTTCACGCAGGTTAGACGAAATTGACAATTTAAGTTCGCTTATGGTATCCTGCAGCGCGCTACGCATTTCTTGACGTATGATATCTCTTATGTCCGAGCGCAAGAAATCCGACGGTTGACCTATGCAAGTTTGCAGGGCCTCTGGCCTGTTTTGGGTTATCTTACGACGGGTGACATTAAAGGTAACTTCTGCCATAGATGTAGGCGTCGATGGACGCACCGGTGTATTGGTGTTATCGCTCTTTGGCTGCTTACTCAGACATTGAGGGCATACCCAGTTGACCGGAGGCTCATGATCTTGGGTGTCTGGATGCGAGATGTTGACACAAAGCATATGGTAGCTTTTGTTACAACGAACACATTTTATAAAGTTATTGTTTGTAATATCCGCGTTACAAGCCACACAGCATAACATGATGACGATTATTCGGTACAGGTGCACTCGATCGAGACTCCAAAACGCACGCGCCGCTATGTTAGACAGAGATAGCAATTATCGCAACTATCTCTCACCGTAGCGGTGAGGTGCGTGGCACCCCGCACGTTGCCGCCGAGACAGCACTTCAATTCCCTCACTTTAATTTACGGAATAATTCGATACAATTGGCACCAATCACATACAGCTATGACCACTATTAATTAACAGTTAAAGACTATTATCGCGTAAACTTTCGGTTAAACTTACAAGAGCAAAAAACGACACGTCCAGTTCTTACGATAGTTAGAAGTAGGTAGTAGTAGGTGTTACGTTCATATTGCCAGAGATCACACTCCCAGAGTATGTGATGGGTCGACTGCTCGTATCGCAACTCCTCTGTCGAACATTGGCACCATGGTGAATCAATAAGTTTAAATGAGAACAATTTTCTTTTAAAGTTGCCGTGGCCAGTAAGAAATTGGGCAACACAGTGATCCACCTCCAACCATGTCCTCTCCAGCCGCTCATGCACGAATGGGAAGAACTGATACAGGTGGCGGCCCTAATAGAAGATGCCCATCTACACTGCCATTCGGTTATAAGCTCGCCCCAAACGTCCGTCACTGGCTTAAACAATCTATCAATTTTATTTCTATCACGTTGTGCTAGAAAGCTTGCTGACAAATTAGGCCTCGCACTGTAGTACATAGCAGCACGTCGCTGCACCTCAAGATCTACCGGAAGGACGCCTACGAGCACAGGTGGGGCCTCAGTGCTAACCGTCCTATAGGCCTTACACAGGAAAATCATCGCGTCCGGGCCTAGTGCAGGCCATGATGCGGAGCGAGGGGGACTGGGATGCCGTCTCCTCCTTTTGCGAAGCAGTCATGCTAGCTAAGGAGGAGGCGGGACGCGTGAGGCAGCGAAGCGCTGCCTCCTCGCAACCCAGCCATCGCGAAGGACACACCGGGCGTCGGGGATCGCGAGACGATCTCCGGCCACCGTAAGCGCGGGCCTGCGGACGGCGAGCATGGGTGGCTCCCCGTCCGACCAGAAACAGACCCGAGCGTACGGCGCGTCGCGTTCCGCGCGCACCTCAAAGAGCCATCAGACCACCACAGATGGGGCCCAATACGGCCGATGCCGATTCGGAGTCGCGGAGAACCTAACGGGTAACCGGGGCTCCGGCTCGACGTGCAGGAGAAGGAACGGGGTGGTTTTTAGTCAGTAAGAGTCTGACACTCCCTCCCGCCTCACTCAGGCGGGAGAAGTCATTCGATGATTTTCCCCCCTTAAAAAAAAAAAAAAAAAAAAAAAAAAGAAACAGGAAAATCAAGGCTAGACGCTGGCCTTGGAGAAGTTTTCGCCGTACCGCGCCTATTGTGGCCCTATCAGCCCAGACAGGTGCCCCGTAGCACACGCATCCTAGGTAGGTTGCTCCGTATATGATCCTAAGCGTAAGAAAAGAGAGACCCCAGGTGGCTTTGGAAATTCGCGTCAGCGCATAGAAGTTATTTTTGGCTTTCTGACTAATAGCCTTAATATGTTCAATGAAAGAAAAGTTTTTTTCCAATACTAGACCAAGGTAACAAACAGACTCCTTTCGTTTTATGGAAACATTGTTAAATTTAATAGGCGGCCATGACTTTAGATTTCCTTTAAGAAATAGCTGGTAAGTTTTATGGGGTGCAAAAGTCAAGCGATTTCGTTCGCCCCATCGCGAGATCCTACTGAGACAGTCTTTAGCCAAATACTCCAGTCCGGCGCGGGTATTTGTTTGTACTAGCAAAAGGCCATCATCCGCATATCCAGTCAAAGTACAGCCACAAGGAAGGGGAATCGCGAGCAAATCATCAAATCCTAAATTCCACAAATACGGGCCAATAACGGAGCCCTGAGGACATCCCATTGATAACGACTTCGACCGAGAACAATGACCAAGCTTCAGTTTAACGGAACCGTGAAGGAAATAAGTGTATATTAATTTATATATGTTACTAAAACAGCCACGACCTTTCAGTTTTAAGAGTAACATTGGCCACCATGCGTTATCAAAGGCACCGGAAATGTCCAGAAAAATGCCTACTATATACTTGTGTTCAGACGAATTTACCATGGATCGGACAGAAAGAGCCGCGTCGACAGTAGACTTTCCTACAGTGAAACCAAATTGATTGTTGTGGAATTTTGGTCCACCTGGCAGTAAACGAGGAACGATAAGTCGCTCAAGTAGTTTCCCTAAAGATGGTAAAAGCGTGATAGGCCGGTATGACTTAGGGTCATCGGGGGTTTATTTCCATTTTTAGGGATTATGCGAATGAATCCACGTCGCCATACACGAGGAAAGACACCTTCCGCGATACAACGGTTGAACACAGTTAGGATCGCATCAGCCGCGGATTTACATGCTTCTATTATCATTTTATTTGAGACTTTGTCTTCACCAGATGATTTATTTAAAGGCAAAGTTTTGACAATAGTAACGAGCTCATTGATGGACGGTAGGTCAGACACAGGTGACTCCGGCGGTATAGCTGCCCGCGACCTAATCTGTTGATGGTAATCATTGTCTGTCTCGAGCACATCGTCAGGGACAAGTTCGTCGAGTAGAACTTCCGTTGTCTCCTCAATACCAGTGGTGTGAACATTGTTGACTTTTATGTTCTGTACGAATGCCAGATCGACGGATCTATTGGCTTTGAACTCATGGTATAGAGGCGACCACGGGCCCTCCTTATCTAATTTCTGTACAACCCTCCGTAGCAAATCACCCTTGGCTTTCTCCACCGAAGCCCTATAACGTGACCTGGCAACTCTAAACGCAATCAGTGCTTCATCAAAAACGGTACCGGTTACCTGACGTTTCTTTAGTCTATTTAACTGTTTGCGCGCTTTACGAAAGCATTTACGTTGTTCGACTAGATAGTTATTCCACCAGTCGCATCTACGCGTACTAGTCACAGACCCGCGACCAAAAGCAACGTCGGCACAGTAAGTAAAGGCATCTGACATGATTTCAGCGCCCTCCTTGGCCGAGAGATCTCTGCGAGTGAAGTCTCTGGCTTGGGATGCAAATAATGAACTAAAAAAGTTCCAATCCGCACCCTTAGTCTTGTACCTAAAGCTATCATTGCAATATGTTGGACCCTGGGGTAATGTTGAAACAAATTCGTACACGATCAGGCGATGATCACTACACGACGCATCTGGTAGGACACGCCACCTATCCAAGCTAACGTCCGCACTAGAAAGTGTGACGTCAATACAAGATTCGCCCATTTGGCTGCAAAAAGTAGGTGGTGCATCAGGGGTGTTATGAATGGAGAGATTCATTTCAGCAATGAATTCCTCAACAGCACAGCGCCGTTCCATGTCAGTAGCCCTAACCTTGCCATACCACAAGGATGAAGACGCGTTAACGTCGGCACCAATGATAATTTTGGAGCCCGCAAGTGATTGCAAGACGTGACGGAGGTGGTGAATATGAGGAGTAACTGAATCAGAATATTGAAAGTAACAGCTCACAACGTAAAGTTTACAATGTCCCGAAGCAATCTCCGCGACGGCACAGTGTGACGTCATTAAATTAGCTATGGATGTTACTGTGAAATTAGGTGATCTCGTGACATAAATTCCAGCCCGCGACCTGCCATCCAGCTGCACTACCCTGTGCCGTAAGTGGGTATTTTGATATTGTTCTTGAATAAGAACTATGTCAAGTTGATAATCGACAATTAATTTATCTAACTCAGACGTCGCAACCCTATCGTTATGGAGATTCAACTGCCCTATGGTTAACTTATCCATACTTTTATTTAATAGGTTGTATTGAGAATAAGTTGTTCAAGTTTTGTTTTATAGGTTCCACACTCTGGCGAGCCACAACGGTGATCATGAGGTTTCTTAAAACGTTTACACGCCACACAAGTAGGAATAAAATTTGTTTCCTTTATATGAGGGCAGTTGTCGCTCTCGTGCGCTTCGGCGCAATTACCGCAAGTAGGCGTCTTTGCAACACAATGCTTTCTCACGTGTCCGAACTGCTGACACAGATGGCACCTGACTACCTCGACGTCATCGATAAAACGGCAGGTAGCCCAATCAATAAACAATTTCTCCTTAGTTGACACGAGATGCTTCCGCACGCTAGTATCGATTTCAAGACCGATCCATTTACGACCGTTTTGCATAGTACGTCGGCGGGTAATTTTACATGACTTGATAAAATCCGATTTTGAGTTCGCCGTTCATATTTTGCCGATATAATGAGGTCAAAAACGCGCTGTCCTCCATCGAACCCGGGACGTCTTTGACCAAGATACGCGGTCTACGGCCCTTTGGTTTTTCCAAGCGCAAACCGGCGGAACGAATCGCAGACACGGACTCGAGCTTCTTAATTTGTTGTTCGTTAGCTACACGCAGTACGACACCCGACTTTGCTGTTTTCTTGACCCCTACGATTTGGAAACCGTCGTCGCACGGTTTGATAGCTTTCATGAGCGCTTTCTTAGTCGCTGACGATGACGTAAAATCAGCTGAGCGCTCGGACATGGGGTAGGCGACAACACACGGAAGCGGCGAAACTCAAACTCAAACTCAAAAGCATTTATTTCAATTAAACCATAATTTGGTACTTTTGAAACGTCAACAAATATGAAATATATAATAGTCTGTCAGTCTGTCCGTCAGTGAATCTAGGCGCTCGTTCCAAAATGTCGATTCGAGTGGAGAAGAACGAGCAAGAAACTCCATTCGTTACTCTTTTAAAAAAAGTCTGTTTTACATTGCTCTGATACATATTCCAATATTGTACACAGATGTGAGAATAATGTAAAGACATACCTGACGCAACATACAAATAACAGAACATACTAAAATAGAAAAAAAAAAAAAACAAAACCAAGACAAAACAAATATCTTAAGTCTGACATGGTCCTCACATATGTATACTGACAATCCATATAAAATAGTGCTTCTATACAAGAAAAAAAAATAAACTCTTGTTTAAATAAAGAAAGAAATGCTCGATGCCACAAGAAAAATAGATTGCCTTCATCGGAATCAAAGTATTAAATTACCTATTATCGTAATCTGAACTAGGTACTGACTACATTTGAGTATTGTCCAGTGGAGCCGAACCAACACGCTGCCAAGCATTCCTATCCTCAAGATAATCAATCACCCTGTAGTAAGCTTGTTTACATAATTCGCGCTTAATATATGTTTTAAATTTACTTTCATTGAGATCTAGTATGCTATTTGGTATTTTATTATAGCATTTAATACCTAACCCCATAAAGGATTTCTGTACCTTGGACAGTCTGAATTGCAGTACAGCTAACTTATTCTTGCCCCTAGTATTAAGATTGTGTCTATCGCTTCTTTTTTCGAACAATTGCCTATTCTTTCTTACATACATTATATTTTCATATATATATTGACAGGGCACCGTTAAGATATTTATCGTTTTAAACAATTCTCTTAGCGATTCGTAACGGCGTAAGTTATATATTGCTCGGATAGCCCGCTTTTGAAGAATAAAAATTGATTCTATTTCTGCAGCTCGACCCCACAACAAAATGCCGTACGACATAATGCTGTGAAAGTAACTAAAATAGACAAGTCTTGCCGTATCCACGTCCGTGATCTGTCTAATCTGTCTAACTGCAAAAGCAGCTGAGCTTAATCTCCCCGAAAGCGCCTTTATATGCGGGCCCCATTGTAGTCTAATGTAATGCCTAAAAATACCGTCTCGTCGACAAATTCTAACTTTTGGCCGTTTAAAACAACATCACAATCATTACTTCGGACGTTTGGTAAACTAAATTTAATACATTTTGTTTTTTTCTCATTAAGCGCTAGATTATTAATGGTGAACCAGTTTTGCACTCGAAGAATGGAACTGCGGCGCGCGGGAGGATTCCATCGCGGGCACGACCT
Organism: Spodoptera picta; assembly: GCA_038387885.1. Lineage (NCBI taxonomy): Eukaryota > Metazoa > Arthropoda > Insecta > Lepidoptera > Noctuidae > Spodoptera > Spodoptera picta. The sequence continues at coordinate 243,022 of JAZHFQ010000099.1, read as the reverse complement.
TGGGTAATCGAAGTTTCAAAGTTTCGGCGTAGGACACTTTATTGTCCTGGTTGTTTACTAGTTGGTTAGTTTTGACAAGGGAGGGTGTAGATTTTATTTTGTCCAATTCGCGTTCGGTGTTTGACAATTGTGTTTCTGTACAAGAAGATTTTACTGCTAGTATCGCGACAATACCGGTGACTCGCTGAGTCAGTTCCATAATAACGGATTTACCCGACGTGGTTAGGCGGGACTCAAGCACGACCTCATTTATTTTTGACAGCAATGTCGATGCCTCGGTCATTAAATCTACATACTCGGCACTAGATGCGGTTGGGGATGCAATTGGCGAGCCACGTTGCAAACGTTTAGACCTGTCTTCGTCAGCGGTCGCGTACGCAGGCGACATTTCACTAAATAGTCGCTTCGAGCTAGTCGAGGGTGGTGACCGCGGGGTTAACTGACTTTTGCGGAACCCACCGCGATCCGGTGGATCACTTCGCGATGCCATTGTTCAATGAATTTAACTAGTACTTATCGTTAAACACTTTCGAGCAACACGAAAATAAGTAAAACAACAAAAAAAAAAAAAAAAACGCGAACTCAATCTGCTACCCGCAATAAAAATAAATAAATTGACTTACCGAAACTATGATGAATATTACTTTACTAAGTGGATTAATCCCGTTAATTACTCACGTATACCACACTCAGACACAGGGCACACAACAAAAAAGCCACACGAACCGGAATAGATCACGTAAATATCAAAGAAAAAACAATAATAATATAACAGCGATAAGAACACCACTGCACCGTGCGCGCGCGCGGAGGGAAATGTGGGAAATTAAAGCTCACAATCTCAAAAATTCCGTAATTTTTTCTGACTCCCGAAGTAGCCTACAGTCCCTCAACCAAGATCAGCTCCATTCCCGAACCCATAGCAGTTTGGTTGTTGAGATAAAGGCGCTTCTTCTTTCCTGCTTCAATGATGGCCTAAACATCGAGATCGCTTGGATTCCTGGCCACTCTGGCATATGCGGTAACGAGTGTGCGGATTCATTAGCCAAATTTGCGGCCTCGAACGATGTCGAACGGCAACACTACGTGGTGTACAGGTTTTTTTTTTGTTTTTTTAAGGGGGGAAAATCATCGAATGACTGCTCCCGCCTGGGTGAGGCGGAAGGGAGTGTCAGACTCTTACTGACTAAAAACCACCCCGTTCCTTCTCCTGCACGTCGAGCCGGAGCCCCGGTTACCCGTTAGGTTCTCCGCGACTCCGAATCGGCATCGGCCCTATTGGGCCCCATCTGTGGTGGTCTGATGGCTCTTTGAGGCGCGCGCGGAACGCGACGCGCCGTACGCTCGGGTCTGTTTCTGGTCGGACGGGGAGCCACCCATGCTCGCCGTCCGCAGGCCCGCGCTTACGGTGGCCGGAGATCGTCTCGCGATCCCCGACACCCGGTGTGTCCTTCGCGATGGCTGGGTTGCGAGGAGGCAGCGCTTCGCTGCCTCACGCGTCCCGCCTCCTCCTTAGCTAGCATGACTGCTTCGCAAAAGGAGGAGACGGCATCCCAATCCCCCTCGCTCCGCATCATGGCCTGCACTAGGCCCGGACGCGAGAGGTCGCCATCGCCGATCACTTCCCTGAGGGCACGGCGGTGCTCAGCCCACGCAGGGCATTCTCTTACTGTGTGTTCCACCGTGTCCTCAGGGCGGTCCTCGCAGTGATGACACCCGGGCGTTTCCTCCCGCCCCATCAGACACAGGTACCTCCCGAAACTTCCATGTCCGGTGAGGACCTGCGTCAGGCGGTAGGTGAGGACGCCGTAGCGTCTCTCAAGCCACTCCTCAAAGAGGGGACTTACCGCTACAATGGCAGCGAGCCCAGCCCCCGGTTTCGACAGTCGTTGCTGCCATTCCGCCATGAGATCGCGCCGGAGCTCATCCCGCCACGCACTTATCTGGCGCGGCAGCGGAGTTTCGCCCCGGCAACGTGCCTCCGCGCGCATGTTATACACGCGCGCGAGCACCTTCGCCTCCAGATCCCACGGCGGTAATCCGGCAAGGAGGTTCGCCGACTCCCCGGAGATCGTGCGGTATCCGCGGATCATTCGGATCGCCATGACCCTCTGTGACATGAGCAGCGTCCGAGCAGAACGCCGCAACAAGTTCGGCGCCCAAACAGGGGCGCCGTAGAGGGCCATGGACCGCACGACCCCGGCGTATAACCTCCGGCAGGAGGCGTTTGGCCCCCCGAGGTTGGGGAGGATGCGCTTAAACGCAGCCCCCGCCCTCGCCAACTTTGGAGCCAAACGTCGGAAGTGCTCCACGAAGTTCCACCGACTGTCGAGGACAAGTCCCAGGTACTTCATCGTCGTCTCGACGCCGATGGTAACCCCTCCCGCCATTATTTGGGACCCACCCGGAGGTGGCGCGTTCCCGCGGCCATGAAAACACATGGCCTCGGACTTGTGGAGCGCCACCTCGAGTCCCAACTGCCGGATTTTTTCAACGACTGTCGCAACCGCTGTCGCCATTAAATCGGCCGCCGCCTGGTGCGACCTCCCGTGCGCTAGCACCAGCGTGTCGTCGGCGTAGCATATTGTGCTAACGCCGTTCGGGAGGTCGGTGGTGGTGTACGGGTATGATGTACGTGCCGACACCAAACACAAGCTTTTTGACTCATGGGCTGCAGAGTGGGTAGACACTTCCAAAAGTAAAGGAGCCTACTATGCAAGTGTCCAGCCCGGCGTCCGGCGGAGGCCCTGGTTTTCCAAGTACCCTAAGCTCCCCCGCCACACTGTTTCATCCTTGTGCAGACTCAGACTCGGCCATTGTAGTAGCCCAGTCTTCCTCAACAAGATCCGTGTCCGCGACAGCTCGCTGTGTGAATGCGGCCTTGACGAGGGAACTGTAGACCATATATTTTTTTCGTGTCCCTTAAATTCCCAATCTTTTGACCTTTATAAAAAACTCCCCAGTATCCAAATCCCACTTCCAATTAATTTCCACCTCCTTTTAACTCACTTTTCCCCTAAATTACATACATACATACATAACATCACGCCTTTTATCCCCGAAGGGGTAGGCAGAGGTGCACATTCTACCACAGTACAATGTAACACCCACTTTTCACTAGTTGTTATGAGTCCCATGTAATAGGGGGTGAGCCTATTGCCATATACCGGGCACATTTCCAGACTCCGTGCTACTACTGAGAATTTTTAAAAACCCCAGTAATACTTTGCCCGACCCGGGAATCGAACCCGAGACCCCTTGCCCGGCATTTCCCCTAAATTAATCCATTGTTTATGCAGATTTGTTAATGATAATGAGATTAAACTATGACGGTGTCTATTATGTAAATGGTGTTTTAGGAGCTAGGTAGGAGAGCCTAGTATCCTAGGGGAGGTTCCTCCTTTTCTTCCATTAGTAGTAAAACTCCGATGAGAGGTGTGGACCAGAATGATTTTATTCGCCAAACTACGCTACTTATATTTCTATTTACATATTTACAACTAGACAATATCAGATATAGTTAGGTGATAGTTTCGACCAATAGCGGCGCGCCGGCGTGGAGTGAAGACTGAAGACTACCTACAGATGAACAATGAAGAATATACGACGAATGCAAGTGCTCCGGCTCCGGCTCCGCTTGCGCTGCTTGGCTGCTTGGCTGCTTGCTTAACCAAACCGCTTCTTTCGAAGCGATCGCTCGCGGCACGGTGTGATAACGCTGTTGCCGCAGTGATTATTATTGTTTCTATGCGAGAGAGTCGTAAACTGTCTTTTTCAAGACAATTTGTTTCTTGTTTCTAAACCGAAGTAAGTCTAAAACTTTGGTAAAGGTATTGTGGAAGGTATATGGTAAGGTATTCGGTGGTACTAGTAACTGGTAGGTATGTAGTCGTGCGGTGCGGCTACAGTGTATATATCTGTGTATCTGTATTATGTATGTACGTCTGTAAGGACATAAGAACATCTTTTGTAACTCAAGGTTGATTGAGAAACAATAAGGTACGTTGCGCTTAATCAGCGAATAGTTTTAAGTACTTTAGTGTTGTATGGTTATTGGATATAATATGGAAATTTGGCAATAATAAATCAGACTTATTGGAAGCAACACGTCTTTGAATTTACCACCCCTATGGAGATATTGCATGGTGACCCTGCCACTGAACTCAGAAAATTATATTAGAAGAATGAAAATGAAGCCAAACTAAGAAGTTACTTTTCAAGATTGAAGTAAGAAAAAAAAAACCCAAAGAAGATCTCGAAGACAGAAAATATAAAAAAAGTAGTTTATAACAAATAAAGGTCAAAAGCTGCTAATAATAATTGGTAGTTAAAGTCAGAATTGAAGAGTCCTCTAAAGTCCTACATTCATTTAGGATTATTGTTGGATTGGAAAATAGCGCTAAGAATACTCTGATGAGAAACATGCTTCCCTTGATCTTGCCATTAGGATTTGTTATAATTAGGGCCTTTCAGTACCTAGTGAGTTAGTAATTGTAAGGGTAAAACTTCTCATTTATTCGACTGTATCGTGTGTGCTAGTCATAGTCGTTACTGGGGCAGGGACTCGAGTCCATATAATGAAACTACAGTCGTGGCTGACTTGTGACTCTGGAATACTGGAGTGACTATCCACACTTGTGTAGTGTATAAATTGTGATTACCTTGAATATCTTGATGGCTGTTGATCATTTATTTTGATTTAAAGGACCTTGAGATAATTATGTTTTCGCTAAGTGCGTTGTAGTGAGTAGATAGGCTGTTCGGTGGTTATTCCAGATGAAGTGAAGTCGGGTTTTGTCTAATAGAGAAAACGCGGAGTAACGAGACTCTGCATTTCATTATTATATTGCGTCTTACAAAAAATGTCTATCGCAGCGCCTATAAGTTACGTAAAATGTCGAGTAATTTAACTCGTCGAGTACCGTCATTATGGACACGATTATGGAACGGTGGGTTGCGGTCACCGGTGGCCGCTTGGTGTTTGACAGTTTAATTGTAACAGATGAAATTGAAATACAGTAGATCTGAGGACTAAGGATGAGGAGAATATCTGATCACCAGGTTCTTCGAGAATTTTATGAAGTGTCAATGTCATGAGTTGCACTCAACACCTATAACTCACATACCCACACTTACATCATATTCACGCACTCGTACTCTGACCGCACCCATGAGGAACTTGTGGCTATGGGTCTTCACACACCAGACCGCATTCATGAGGATCATGTAGCGATGGGCCTGTGTGGTAAAGCGCCTGTGTGGCAAACCGCCTGTGTGGCAATGCACCTGATTGGTGAATTGCCTGGTTGGCAACTGGTCTGTGTGACGTTAGTTAGTATTGTATTGATTTTTATGCAGTTTCAGTATGTAAGATTAAATGTTTGGTTATCTGTCAGATTATCTTGGCTCTGATTCGATCCTCCAGAGATACTCCGCAGATAGATGTTTCTTGTCTCTCTCGTTCACGTTCTCTTGTGTCCTGTAAGTTTCGCGTTAGAAAAGAGTAGCTGTGAGTTACTGGGCTATGCACAGCCGTGATCACTTGTAAAGTTTAAATGCTTTGGGTTGCTTGGTAGAATAATATTCTTGTGAGATTGTGAAACGTCAGTTTGTCTAGAAGTTTTCTGGTTATTGATTTTGCTACTGAAACGTCGTAACTTTTTAAACTTTTAACTGTAAACGTATTCCCAAAGTATAAAGGTCCCTACAAAATCACTGATTTCTTAGAAAACGATAGGTACGAATAGAAACTCGTTAATGGTTCTAATCGAACGTACAAGGTCGCCCATGAGAACTTACGCGAGGTACCCGGCGGTCCATTAGGTTATATAGAAATAGCCGAAAGTTATGATGATGACGTGACGGCGGATGATAGCCAGAGTTATTTTGTCCATGAAACTGATCGCGGTAATAATATACTGTGTGACATAGCTGTGATTGGTGAGGCTGAGGATGAACTTTCCGATAGCGACACTATATCTGTTAATAGCGACACTATATCTGTTAATAGCGACACTATATCTGTTAATAGCGACACTATATCTGTTAATGGCGACACTATATCTGTTAATAGCGACACTATATCTGTTAATGGCGACACTATATCTGTTAATAGCAGCACTGTGTCGGGTAGTTCACGTACCTTTCGCTATAGGGACTGTTGTCCGGTCTAGCATTTGCTAAAGGGACTGATGTCCGGTCTAGGATACGCTAAAGGGACTGATGTCCGGTCTAGCATTCGCTAAAGGGACTGATGTCCGGTCTAGCATACGCTAAAGGGACTGATGTCTGGTCTAGCATACGCTAAAGGGACTGATGTCCGGTCTAGCATTCGCTAAAGGGACTGATGTCCGGTCTAGCATACGCTAAAGGGACTGATGTCTGGTCTAGCATACGCTAAAGGGACTGATGTCCGGTCTAGCATTCGCTAAAGGGACTGATGTCCGGTCTAGCATACGCTAAAGGGACTGATCTCCGGTCTAGCATTCGCTAAAGGGATATTTATCCGGCCTAGCACAATCGTCTCCAGTTCTAATACTGATGAGTGATGATAACGTAGTAGTTGTGGTAAGCTGAAGGGTTAACCGAACCCGCACAATATTGAAAGCTTTTGTTAAAGGTTATACTAGATAGAGATTAGAAATGCCAGGATGAACGAACGGGTTGTTATCTTGTTCCCAGATGCTCGGAAGACGCTCGAGGACGAGCGTACGTCAGTATGGCGAGTTTGAGAAGCTCAAACACGAATGTAATATCCACCGTAATGAAATGAGTCATATGCGAAAACAAGATGAAGCTTTGCACCTGGAACTCGTTGACACCAAGAGGAAATATGAACAAATCGATTATTTGTTACGTGCCAACAACCTCGAAATACAGTGTATCCCGGAGAAGAAATCCGAAAATGTCATAAGCATCGTCAAACAACTTGGCCGCACCGTAGATGTCACGTTGAACGAGGGTGACATACAATACTGCTCCAGAGTGGCGAAGTTGAAACCGGATAGTACCCGTCCTCGTTCTATATTAATCAAATTCAACAATTCTCGCCTCCGTGATACCGTGTTGGCGGCAGTGGCTACATACAATAAAACCCATGCGCAGGATAAGCTAAACACCCATGATTTGGGTTTTACTTCTAATGGAAAGTCACCTGTATTTGTTGTGGAAAACTTATCGCCAGAAAACAAAAACTTACATGCCGCAGCCCGTATTCGAGCTAAGGAATTGAAATATAAGTTTATTTGGGTACGAGGAGGTCGTATTTATATGAGACAAAATGAGACCGCCGGTAAGATATGGATTCGCAATCTCGATATGTTAAACAAGCTTACCTAATGTCATTAACAAACATTGTATACATTTTTATTTTTAGACATTTGGTTGCAATGTGCCTGTGTGTTAATAAGTACCTACATTCCCTCCGATATTAATAATGGATAATCCTTTGTATGGTAAATGTATAAAACTCATCCCAAAAAGTTTTCATGTTTATTGTCGTATTGATGTTTGTGTAACCTGTTTTGTTTGCGTAAGTACCTCATCATTGCTTCATTTTTTGTATGCATTTATAGTCAAGGTTAGGGTTCGGTGTTGCGGTTTAAATTATCTTGGTACACTTTATTGTTTACATAATAATAATATCATGCTTAGGTATGTTTTACAATGTATTAATTTGTGCTCGACACGTATTTTTCTATCTGTTTTATTTTTTATTATGTTTTTTGTTACCCTATTCTAATTACCTACCTGTCAAGCGAGTGTGGTCAGTCATGCAGTGGCGTATGTGTGCATTTATTCAAATGCAATGGAGAATATTCAAATTACATTATTGTGTATACTTGAGTGGGTGTATGTTGCGTTCTGTCGTGTTGTTGGTGGCTTGGATTGTATCTGTACTCCGTTGCAATCCTTGTCAGTCGCGGTTGGTTAGACTATGCTTAACACAAAGTTAAGTTTATACTATCAAAATGTGCGTGGTCTGAGGACGAAAGTATTGTACACATTTAATAATGTTTTGCGTTGTAATTATGACATTTTGCTTTTTACTGAGACATGGTTGCAGAGTGATATCCTGGACGCGGAGGTGTGTGATGACAGGTACCAGGTGTTTCGATGCGATCGCGATCTGAGCTTGACTAGCAAGAGGACTGGGGGTGGGGTTATGTTGTGTATAAACAATAGAATTAATGCCACAAAAATGAATGACTTCCTTTGTACCGGTACTGAGGTACTACACGTTCAACTGTCTGCGCAAAGTATTTCTGCGGTAAGAGATTTGCACATTATATTAATATACATTCCGCCTGATGCTTCTAACATTCCATCTCAGTTGGAATCAATTATTGAATCCCTAACTAACATTCAGAGCTCGTTTAGCAATCATGACTACCTATTTATAGGCGATTTTAACTTACCCTGCTTATCATGGTCGGACGAGGGCTCACTTACATTAAATGGTTTTTCACAACAAATGCGTATTGCGGCTGCTACGTTTGCGGATGGTATTGGTACACTGGGCTTCACACAGTATAATTTAATTGCCAACTGCAACAATCGTACTTTGGATTTATGTTTCTCAACGACACCGATAATTGTCAATCGTAGCGACGACCCTCTCCTACGCGAGGATGTTCACCACCCTGCCTTGTCATTGACTGCTCGCGATTTGTTTTTAACGCCTCTACGTGAAGTATATACACCACGACCTAATTTTCACAGAGGTAACTACGAGGACCTCAACAAATACTTTAGTAAAATAGAATGGGATAAAATATTAGCTGCTGACCTGGTCGATGACGCTGTTAGTGAGCTTTACAAAGAAATAAATATCGGAATAGAACGATATGTACCACTTAATAATAATAAAAGTAACCGTAAGTACCCCGCATGGTACAGTCGTCCTCTCATTAAAATTATTCGTGAAAAATCTAAAGTGCATAACAAATGGAAAAAATATGGAAATCCTCGTGATTACCAAGAATTTTCAATCCTACGCACTAGACAACATGACATTCTAAAATCATGTTTTCATAAATATGTATTGCTAACTGAGAAAAACATAAGTCATTATCCCAAAACTTTTTGGTCCTATGTAAAGGGTAAACGAGGTGGTAGTCAATATCCAAAAGCCTTTACATTAAACAATAAGGCCTACGATAATGGTTATGGTATCTGCACCGCTTTCAGCGAATACTTCCATGGTGTTTTTGTCAAGCCATCCATACACTCTTCTATAGGCACATTACCGTCAGCTACCACCAATGACTTTAATAATACTTCCAGTAATATAATATCGACACTTGATATCACTGAGGATACAGTACTCGGCACCTTGCGCACATTAAACAGAACCAAGGGCCCCGGAACTGATGGCTTGCCCCCCATATTTCTCGGTAGCTGTGCTGGTAGCCTAACACGCCCTATAACCTTGCTGTTTAGGAAGTCCTTAACTGAGGGCGTATTTCCCTCAGTGTGGAAGTCTGCACTTATTGTCCCTCTGCATAAGAAAGGCTCGAAATCGGATATTAAAAACTATCGTCCGATATCCATTCTTAACACACTTGGTAAAATGTTCGAGAGAATTATTTACAATAATATTTATTCAACGATATCCAATAGCATTGGTCCATATCAGCATGGTTTCATGAGACGCCGCTCAACAGTATCTAATCTTGCCACCTTTACTAACTATGTTATTCGTAATATGGAGGCGGGTGGTCAGGTTGATGCAATCTATACAGACTTCGAAAAAGCATTCGATCGCGTGGATCATGTCATCCTGCTTTCGAAACTCCAAAATCTTGGCATTCACGGCGACTTGCTTAGGTGGATCAGTTCTTATCTGTCCAAGCGTTCTCAGGCTGTTGTGATTGGTGGCTTTAGATCTGACTTTGTGGATATAACGTCCGGTGTCCCACAGGGATCCTTGCTTGGACCTCTGTTTTACTCTGCGTACTTATATGACATCCAAGCATGTTTCAAACACTCTAAACACCTTCTATACGCAGATGACATGAAAATATACTTACGGGTTGAATCGGTGTCTGATTGTGAGCTCATACAACATGACCTTAATTCATTATACCAATACTACTCGCAGAATAACATCAATGTGAATATATCGAAATGTCAATCTATTAGTTTCACCCGTCGCATAAACCCCATAAAGTATTGTTATAAATTTGACAACATAGCTATAGAAAGAGTAGATGTCGTTAGAGATCTTGGTGTGTTGCTGGACTCTAGATTGCTATTCTCTGAACACATCGATAGTACAGTTGGTAAAGCCTCTCGTAATCTTGGATTTGTAATGCGCACATGTAAACCATTCAGAAACCTTCATAGTCTCAAGATTGTGTATCTTGCTTATGTCCGCAGCACATTAGAGTATTGCAGTCCTGTCTGGTCTCCTCTATATAATATTCATATATCTCGTTTGGAGAATCTTCAGAAACGGTTTATAAAATTTTTAAATATTAAAAGCCATAAACGCCACGCATCTTATCTGACGGATTGTAAACATTACCACTTATTGCCACTTGATGACAGACGGCAGATGTTGGACATGCTCCTTCTTTATGATATCCTGCGGGGTGGGATAGACAGCAGTGATCTCTTGTCATGCGTTGAGTTCTGCACGCACAGGTGTCGAACAAGACATACTCACTTGCTTAGTATACCCTCACATCGTACGAATTATGGGAAAAATGCTGTTATGACTCGACTACCTCGCATTTACACAGAGAAGTTTGAGAGTGTGGATATATTTAATTTGTCAAAGGTATCCTTTCGTAAGTCGCTTATACAAATACTCACTAGTGCGTGACTCTTATAACATTATTCTTCTTCTTAATTATTGCTTTATAAAAAAATGTCCTTGATTGTTTAATTTTATTTTATATTGCTCACTCTCCTACTTTTACCTAACGCATGCTGAAAAACTCTGTTATTGGCTTAAGTTTCCATGCCTTGTCATTATTATAGATGTAGCATTTACTAAATAAGCTGTTGAGTTTTCTGTAATAATAAAAATAAAAAATAAAATAAAAGACACTTTAGTAGTAATCACAAAATATATTCTGTATCTTAATTGTTGTAACAGAAGTACATACACTTGTAAGGAATCACTTTAACACTTAGACACTCCACCGAAAACGTAGCGCTCAATAGATGCTAACGGGTCGACTGCTCCATTCGAACTGTCTCGCTCGTCGCAGTCTCGCACCGTCCGCACCCCCACGCCAGCTCTCGGTGTTGCGTCAGAGTGAATGACAACCGACTTTCCGGTAGATGGCGGCAGCGACAGTTCCGGTTGACATTCACTCTTAATAATAATCTTAAAATTATAAACGCGCCGTCACGCCGTCTGCTCTTATTCTCTTGGCGTCGAGTTACTCTGTAACAGTGGGAAAATAAAACTCCATGGATTACTACTTTCACTTCGCTCGTCCTATCCTGACAATATGGACACTGTTCTTAACGAATCTACACACACTTATATGCAAAGTTATACGCTTGACCTCATGCAAGCTAAAACTGACTGAGGCATCCCTTCGACCAGTCATTATCTCCTATAATGACTTGGACCGGACGACCTAGCCTTACTGGCAATCATACGGCAGACTCAGAGTTGCAGCGTCCCTTCAACCAGTCGTCAACTCATTTGACAACGTGGCCCGGACAACTGACTCCTTATTCGTCATCTCATATGACGATTCCTGACTTAAGAGTTGCAGCGTCCCTTCAACCAATCATCAACTCATTTGACAACGTGGCCCGGACAACTGACTCCCTATTCATCATCTTATATGACGATTCCTGACTTAAGAGTTGCAGCGTCTCTTCAACCAGTCATCAACTCATTTGACAACGTGGCCCGGACAAGTGACTCTGTATCCATCATCTCATATGATCTCATCACATACACTAAGTCTAACAGCTTCAATCAAACTGATATAACTAACCTTGAAATTCTTCTCACTCAGATGCCGAGAGTGTTCCTGAACTTGCAGTATTAGTACGACCGCTGGAAATCGATAGTGTGTCACTATCACTCTCATTATTATCTGATGTTGGCGTAACATCACTGTCATTCTGTTCTACCGCCGTCTCGGCCTCCTCACTATCATCATTGATTAATGAAGTGGCTATTTCTAGCAGACCTTTATGGCCCGCGGGTACCAAACGCAAATTTTCGTGAGAGTATTTATAAGCACGATTAGATCCATCAATGTTTTTCAGCTCATACCTATCATTTTCTAAAATCTTAGTAATTAAAAACGGACCTTTGAATTTTCTGTGAAGTTTTGTCTGATTGCGCTCATTGTTTCTTATAAAAACATACTCGCCTACAGAGAACGGCTTCACGATTGCTTTCCCTCGATTAAACCGTTCTAATTCGGCTGAGGCTGCTTTTACAATATTTTCAGAGGTGTTTTCTCTAATGACGTCTAAATCTGATCGGGGCTCGGGATCACAATCGAATGCAATTCTTGACATGCCCAAAGATTGAGCTTTAATCCCAAACATTAATTCCATGGGTGAATATCCAGTTACCCTAGACCGCGTATTATTTAAGGCTAATTGCACATCTTGAAGTTCATCTCGCCAAGATTTGTGCGGGTCATTCTCGATCATGGTAAGAATACTTTTCAGGGTGCGCATTACACGTTCTACCTGGCCATTTGCTCTACTAGATCCTGTAGCAATCAGATGGAGGTCTATGAAATGGTCCTTACAGAAATCTCTAAACTCTCTGCTAATATAGCACCTTCCTTGGTCAGCTATAACGCGCTTTGGCGCTCCAAAAAGGCAGACAGCTTTCTTTATAGCTTTGATAGCACAGGCTGATTCTAATGAGGGGGTGTATTCAAGAAGAACATATTTGGTAAAAGAGTCGATAATTACCGATGAATATTCTTTCCGATCGCTTTTACCACTGAGTTTTCCCGTAATGTCAATGTGAATGGTGTGCCAAGGGGTGGAGACTTTAGGGATTGGATGGAGTCTTATCTGGGTAGCACCTGACGGACCTTTCGAAGCTTTGCAAACTATACAAGAATCTACAAATTTGCGTACTTGTTTGGACATTTGTGGGAACCAATACTGCTCATATAGTTTGTCTAGAGTCTTTTCAGCACCGAGGTGCTTAATCTCTGTATGGATGTGATTGATTAAGGTCCAAGTAAGGGAACGTGGTATAACGGGGAGCCAATAGCTACTTTTGTGACGCTCGATTTTCCTATAAAGAACCCCTTTTCGAACATCGTAGGTATGGGAAACGGCTTCAGGAAGTTCTTTATTGTTGTGTTTGTTAATTAAGTCCTGAATTTCGTTATCTCTTTTCTGTTCAACTATCAACCAACCCTGGTGGAGTTCAACGAATTGGTCTGATTTATTCTTCCTAGATAGACTGGCCTGGGTACAGTCCACAGGAGATTCGTCGAGCGGATTTCTGGAAAGGAAATCGGCATGTTCCATGCTAGTTCCTTGCTTATGGACAATGTCGAAGTCGTAAGCTTGGAGAAAAGCCCACCATCGATGAACTCGAGGTGTGAGGTCGGTTTTAGACTTAGACGCTTTCAGTGAATTACAGTCCGTGAAGACCGTGAAGTGTTGTCCATACAGATAATGTCTAAAATGCTCAACTGCTCTGACCACGGCCAGGGTTTCGAGTTCGTAAGAGTGGTAACGAGATTCAGTATCGTTTGTCCGACGGCTGAAGTACGATATCACATGAGGTAGATTATTACGTCGCTGAATTAGTATAGCGCCGTACCCTTCAGAGCTAGCGTCTGTATGAAGTTCCACTGGGGATTTGGGGTCAAAGATCGTCAAGACTGGCTCTGATGTCAAAATGTTAACTATGGTTTTGTGAATTCTACTATGTTGGTTCGTCCAAGTTATTGGACCCTTAATTTTTGTTAGGGGATATAAAGACCCCACTAAACGGGTATAATTTGGAATGAAGCGTCGAAAATATGAAGCGAGACCTAAAAATTGACGAACTTGACTAGCTGTTTGTGGAGTAGGTGCGTCAGTTAGTGCTTGTATCTTTCTAGGATTGGGAGTAACTTGACCTGATTTTACGACATAACCTAAGAAATTTACTTCGATTTTCATAAATTTACATTTATGAATGTTTAAAGAGAAACCGGCTGCAGATAGGGCTTTCAATGTGAGATCTAAACGCTCAAGACCACGTGCGATATCATCAGAATAACAAAGTACGTCATCCATGTAAGCTAATGCCACCGTATCTTTTAGTGAACCTAGAGCTTTGTTAATACACCTTTGATATACTGATGCGGCATTTCTTAGGCCAAATGGCATGGCGCGAAACTCATATTGCCCCTCAGGCGTTACGAAGGCTGTACGAGCTACGCTGTCTCCCTCAGGATCTATCAGAATCTGGTGATAGCCTGATGCCATGTCCAATGACGAAAAATAACAAGCACCATGAAGACGATCTATCTGCTCATCGATTATCGGTAAAGGGTAATGCTCTGGTCGGGTATTAGCATTAAGCTCGCGGTAGTCTACACACATTCTATCAGAATTATCTTTCTTCTTAACGAGTAATATCGGACTGGCAAAGGGTGACGTGCTTTCACGTATGACCCCCGCTTCTAAGAGGCGTTGTATTTTATCTCTAACTATATTCTTTTCTGCCGGTGATAGCCTGTATGGACGTCGCTGTACAGTTTTATGCGGGTCAATTAACTCTATTCGCATGAGGCCTGTAGAAACGCGACGTATTGGTATGCCTTCTATAAAGAATTCGCGGTATTTTTGTAATAAATTGATAAGCGCTATTCTCGTTCGTTACTAATATCGACACTAACATTCTTGTCTAAAATATCCCTGCCAATGATAACTGGTTCACTAATGGCAGTGTTGGGAACTACATGAAACAACACGTCTAATTGAATGCCTTCAACATTGATGGAACTAAGTATCTGCGAGTTACATATCACTACATTATTATCTCCTATACCCGTGAGATGTACAAGTTCGTTACTTATTGTACCCGGTAGTTTAATAGCCATATCGGAAGCTATCAATGAACAGGCAGAGCCACTATCGAATAGAAAAGAAACGAGCTCACCGGTGGAAGTGGTAAAGATGCCTGTGGCTGGCCTCCGCTCACAAAGGTGTACTTCTCTGACCGCCGGTGTCTCCTTGTTCACTTTGCGGTCCGGGCATACCGATGCAACGTGCCCTTGTTGACCGCACATGTAGCAGACGACAGGGCGCGACTGAACTTGCGTCTTCACTGATTGCTCAGTTGTCTTCGAAGTTGCTCTGGCGACAGGAGCTTCACGGCGTTTACGGCAGTCCACGGCTCTGTGACCTGATATTCCACACCAGTGACACGTTCCAGAAAAACGTGTTTCGTTATACCGGCTCCTTTTCGCTCCTGTTTCATAACTATCCTGCCCTTCGTATTTACGCTTTAACGAAATACCATTGAGAACTCGTAACAACTGAGCCCTAGTAGATACATTACAAGATTGCAGCTCACGTCGTATAAAATCATCCTTTCGGCACAGCACAGAAGCAACAAATCCCGTGATGATGTCTTCTGCCATTTCCGTGCGAGGTATACGCTCAATCATGCTCCAGACACGTGTTGCAGCTTCACTTGCACTTTCTTTTGAACCAATTTGGAATCTTAATATCTCATCGAAGTAGTCCTGCGGTAACATTCATCACAACACGCTCAGGCTGATATCACTAACTTGAACACTTGCATAGAACATCTCAACACTGACTTGCTTGCGATTGAAGACTGGTCAAGGAGGTATGGGATTGCAGTGAATGTAGGCAAATGTCAAGCCCTCATCTTAGGTAGCTCCTATTACTTGAATAGCCTAAATGTCAATCAGCTTGATCCGATAACTTTTAATCAAACCACCATACCGTTGTCTCCTCACGTAAAGGATCTAGGTTTGTATCTGGACAGCGGGCTCAACTGGAACTATCAGGTTGCTCAGATTGGCCGGAAGGTGACTGGCACGCTACGATCTCTCTACAGGTTCAAGAACTTTCTACCACCAAATATCAAGATTCTGCTTGTCCGGTCCCTTGTGCTTCCTGTTGTTGATTATGCTGATGTTTGTTACTCCGATCTATCCCAAGACCTTCTTAACAAATTGGATCGAATGCTCAATAACTGTATCCGCTTTATCTTCGGTCTTCGTAAATACGACCACATCTCTTCCTTTCGCGCTCAGCTTAAATGGCTTCCTGTCCGTGAGAGGAGATCCCTCAGATCCCTCTGCATGCTCTTCTCTATTCTTAATGATCCTTGTGCTCCAGATTACTTAAAATCCTGCTTCCAGCTATTAGGCAGTTGCCACAACCGTAACCTCCGCTCGACGGACAACTTGCTTCTTGAGATACCTTCCCACCGGACCTCTTTTATTTCTAATTCTTTTACAATAAGTGTCATCAAACTTTGGAATGCGCTCCCCCTCAATATCAAAAAAGCTCCTAATAAAATCTCCTTCAAACACCAAGTTCATGAATTTTATTTAAACTGTCAAACACCAAGCGGTCACCGGTGTCCGCAACATATTGTTCTATAATTGTGTCTACAAAACCGGTACTCGACGAGTTAAAATCGCTGCAACGCTAGATCTAGGTCTTCGTCGATATATATTTATGTATGTATTTATACCTATATATTTTATGCATATGACTATATATACTATTTACTATTATGTAATATATATGTATAACTATATTATTTAATAATTACCATTATTTTTTCCTCTCTCTCTCTCTCTCTCTTTGTTGTTAGTTTATTCTCCGTACCTCAGTTTTCGCAAATTTTCTACTTAAACCCTAAGGTTGACTGGTAGAGAATGCCATATGGCATTAAGTTCGCCTTATGTACCATAAACAAATTATGTACATTAAAGAATAAATAAATAAAAAAATAAATAAAACATTGGTCTTCCAAATTTCGCTACAAGCAACTCCTTTATTTTGCATCCATGTCAATTGCGTAGTTTTCAATTTGGTCAAACATGTAGCTGCCCGGCCTCTTAAAGCGTGTGTGAGCGCTAACAGAAGTTCTGCACCGTCTAGTTTTCTGCTGTTCACAACTATTTCTGTTATATTGCACCAACCTTCTATGTCCGTATCTTTTTCATCCGGGTCGAACCGCACTAGTTGCGTTGCCATGCGGTTTGTATCTTCCGACGAAACCGGTGTCTTCAATAGGCGAGATAACAACGCTTCCATGTTGCACAGTAAACTGCGCGACGATGCTATGTACGTGCGCATTACTTTCTTCTCTTTGTGAATGCCCTTCGTATCCCACTTCTGATGAAGGAACGTCAGGATTATCCGAGACATCTTTTGACTCCATGATTGATATTATTCGGGTAGTTGGGCGAGAAGAATGAAATGACACTTTAGTAGTAATCACAAAATATATTCTGTATCTTAATTGTTGTAACAGAAGTACATACACTTGTAAGGAATCACTTTAACACTTAGACACTCCACCGAAAACTTAGCGCTCAATAGATGCTAACGGGTCGACTGCTCCATTCGAACTGTCTCGCTCGTCGCAGTCTCGCACCGTCCGCACCCCCACGCCAGCTCTCGGTGTTGCGTCAGAGTGAATGACAACCGACTTTCCGGTAGATGGCGGCAGCGACACTTCCGGTTGACATTCACTCTTAATAATAATCTTAAAATTATAAACGCGCCGTCATATATGATATGATGAGTAGTAACACGCAGAGTGATAATGAAAGTTTTGCTTCTGCAAATGCTGATAACGACAGCTTTACTAGTTTACCTTCTCTTGCTGATGTACTTGAGTCCCATTTCTCCGATGTACCGAAAAATCTGAATGTAGTCCATATAAATGCACAGAGTATTCCAGCTCACTACCACGATATGCTGGCAAATCTTGACTGTAAGAATATTCATGCGATCCTTGTTTCTGAATCCTGGTTAAAACCATGTCTTCCCTCCACTTCCTACTCTTTACCTGGATACCAGTTAATAAGAAATGATCGCACGGGCTGCGGCGGTGGGGGTGTTGCCATTTACCTTCGATCAAACATTTCCTTTAAAATAATTGACGTGTCACCACAGCCTCCGCCGCAGAACGCTGGCGAGCATCTTTTCTTAGAGTTGACTCTGCGCCACGCTAGAGTATTGCTTGGTGTCTACTACAGCCCTTCCCTACGTGTTGATTACTTCTCCTCCTTCGAAAATTTACTTTTGAAATTAACCCCCTCTTACAGCCACAGCATAATTATGGGTGACTTTAACACCTGTCTCCTAAAACAAGATTCCCGCTCCTCTTCACTTCAATCTATTGCTCATTCCTTCAACTTGTCTCTACTTCCTTTGAGTGCCACTCACCACTTTCCTAACTGTTCGCCTTCTCTTCTTGATCCTTGTTTATCAGATGACCTTGTGTCATCTGACAAACATGTTGTCAAGCACGGACAATGTTCTGCAGACAATTTTTCCTATCATGATCTTATCTTCCTCTCGTACAAAATCTGTCCTCCTAAATTTAAATCTAAAACACACTTTCAGCGCAATTTTGGTAGCATGGACCATGACAGGCTTCGTAGGGATGCCGGCAGCATCGACTGGTCTGAGCTCCTTGCCGCCGAGTCAATTGATGACAAAATAAATATTTTTAACGAAAAACTTATCGGGTTGTATGATATTCATGCCCCGATACGACCAGTCAAAATTAAACATGTACCAGCGCCATGGTTGACAGATGAGATCAGGGCCGTAATTCGCAGGAAGGCAGTAGCTAAAGCCAAATTTAAACGCCTACCTAATCCGATTAATCGCGAAGAGTATATTGCAACCCGAAATCGGAGCAACAAGATGTGTAGGGATGCACAACGTCGCCATATTCATGAGTCTGTAGAAAATGGCGACCCGGCTAAGGTTTGGGCATTCTTGAGATCTATGGGAGTTGGAAAACAGCGTCAGGATGGTACCTCTAAAAACTTAGATTTCGAATCCCTCAACAAACACTTTTCTTCTTCACCTTATATTAATGGGTTTGTCAAGGCTAAAACCTAAAACTATCTTTCTTCTCTTTCCTCTCCCGACTATTCACCATTTTTCTTCTATCAACTCACAGATTGTGGTGTTAGGAAGAGTATAATATCCATCAGTTCCAATGCGGTGGGGAGTGACTGTGTTAGCCGTAAGATGGTGCTCCCTATCCTGGATGAGATCCTTCCTGTCATTTGCCACATCCTTAACTATTCCTTATCCCGTTGCGTTTTCCCTTCTGCATGGAAGGAAGCGCAAATCACACCACTTCCCAAAAAACCAAATCCAGAATCCTTTACCGACTATCGTCCTATTTCTATTTTACCCTTCCTTTCTAAAGTCCTGGAGCGTCTCATCTATAACCAGCTTAGTGCCTTCCTCACCAAAGACAGTCTCCTTAATCCTTACCAGTCCGGGTTTCGTCCGGGACATAGCACCACTACGGCACTAGTCCACATCACTGATGACATACGATCTGGTGTTGAAAACGGCAATTTAACCCTCCTCACCTTGCTAGATTTTAGCAACGCCTTCAACACCGTTGATTTTGATATACTGCTTGGAATACTGGGCTCTCTTAACATATCTCCAACTGTGATTGATTTCTTCCGTAGTTACCTGTGTGGCCGCCGACAGCGTGTCGCCATTGAGGGTTTATACTCTTCCTGGTCTGATACGACTGCTGGCGTACCGCAGGGGGGCGTTCTGTCTCCTCTACTGTTCGCTGTTTTCATAAATTCCATCTCAAATAATCTTCTATCTTCCTACCACTTGTATGCTGACGATCTACAAATTTACTCTCAGGCACCACCTAGTGAATTCTCCGAGGCGGTCAAGATGGTAAACACCGACTTGGCACGGATCTCGGAATGGAGTACGGCTTATGGTTTAAAGGTCAACCCCGCGAAGACCCAGGTCATTGTAGTCGGTAGCCCTCGTCTGCGCTGCAAGATTATATGGTCCCAAATCCCGCCGATTGTCTTTAACGGTGCTACAATACCATATAGTGATGCGGTAAGGGACTTGGGTATTGTCATAGACCAGGACTTCTCATGGGGACCTCAACTGGGACAAGTCAGTCGAAAAATTTTTGCGTCGGCGAGGTCCTTGTTGAGACTCCGAAACTTTCTTCCAACTGCTACTAAAATTGTGCTTGCTCAATCACTTCTCCATCCCATCCTCGATTATGCTGACGTCAGCTATCCAGATCTTACCGAAGTGCAGTTAAATAAACTTGAGCGACTCCAAAATTTTAGTATAAGGTTTATATTTGGACTACGTAAATATGACCACATTTCCGAATATCGTGCTAAACTCAAGTGGCTGCCGATCCGCCTTCGCCGGAATACTCATATCTTATCTCTACTCTACAGTATACTGTTCAATCCTTCAACTCCCCATTACCTCAAAGAACGTTTCAGGTTCTTCCATGACACACATTCTAGACCAGTACGTTCATCGGAGGATTTGAAGCTTGAGATGCCCCAGCACGCGAGCAGATCCTTTGACCGATCCTTCACTGTTCGAGCTATTCGACTGTGGAATGCATTGCCTCTTTCTGTAAGACGAGCACAGACACTCGCTACGTTTAAAGCACTCGTGAGGAAACATTACCTCACCACGGTGTAGTAAATTACTATTTCTTTTTCCCTGCTCTGTCTCTTATCCGTCATGTGTATATATTTTATTTTTATTTATTTACATATCCTTATGTATATAATTATGTGTGTGTATGTATATGTATGCATGTATGTATGTATGTGTGTATGTATGTATGATGTATATTGGTATGTATGTATGTATGTATGTATGTATGTGTATGTATAGGTATGTGATGTAAGTACCTGAGTATGCCTAGAATCACCTCCACTATCATTCAGTGCTCCATTCACCCAAAGGTTGCCTGGTAGAGATCGCTTTTAGTGATAAGGCCGCCTTTGTGCCCTACTATTCTTGATCGTAACTCTACATATACGTTTATATTATTTTAAGGTGTACAATAAAGATTATTTATTATTATTATTATTATTATGTCTTTACCATTCACGGGACCACAGGGTCCCGGTCATTTGGGAGGCGTACGAGGGGCCGAAGCCAACTGCGCAGAGGCCCTTTAGACAACTTTAATCTAAATGTAATGGAGGCACAAACCGGCGACTATCCCTGTATGCACTATGGAAATGCACCCAAGGACAGTCCCCGGTTAGTGTAGAACTATTGTGGATAATGGAAGAAAAAAAAAAGGTAGGGCTATGGATGGGTTGCTGTGGACTGGAAAATTGGGAACTATGGATGACTATGACACCTGCCGAAACAATGTAATTATTACACGTAAAAATGGCAGGCGGAGACTCGCCAACTCACCGACCGGGCCCCGGGAATGGTTGCTAGATATAGCAACAGAGGGGCAACGAGAATGTGAGTGGCTGAAGGGTTAAGAAACTACCACCGCTTTCTACTCAGATCATCTGCTCCAGCCGAAGCCTCCTGCATCCCTGGCCCACTCGCGACTTACGAATAGTTTCTTACCCTCCGAGCAGGATCACTGCTCTCGCGACTCCACTCTGGACGGCCAATGAAGGCAAGCCAGAGGTGGGAGACCTGTTCCTTGTCATCGTTCACTCCAGCCAGCCAATTAAGGCAAGCCGGAGAAGAAGGAACGGTGACTTCTCCCTGGAGCACTCGGGATGATGGTAGCCCGCGGGATCGCTAATGCCCGTCACCTCGCCTCAAGGTGCCCTGCGGGCTTATTATTATTATTATTACTATCTACCGCTGGCATTTACTTTATCCTAAAGAAATGCCAAAATGCTGCTGTAAAAACATTGAGACGAGAACTCAACGCACACAATTTTAGTGCCGTCTCACGACACGAACCAGTATAATTCGAAGAGAAGGAGCGTAGTCCAGGGAAATCCCGGCCCAAGGAGTCCAGGGTATAGCCCGGCCTGTTCCGGCATGCATCAGTCCCCACTTCGAGCTGCGTCATCGCGCTTCTTACTCCGTGACTCCATCGCGCTGGCTCGTCTTACTAAGGAATAACTAAGGCAATGTATCCTATAATTTAATCTTTAACTGTTTAATTTTCACTATAAATTCACACTATAGGTTCTATAAATAAGCATGTATAAGCACTAAATTTTGTATAAATAACTAACTGGATATAATGTAAGGATATAATGTAATTTTTGATGTTATTATGCAGTTAACAGATATAACTTCAATTCGTAATAATTTAAGAGATATAAGAGACTATTTAGTTAAAATCGATCCACTTCGGAGACAAAGTTCCGACACAGCTCAGAGTAAGATATCGTTAGCTCATGCTGAATATACTAGACTGGAGTGTATTTTGTCTGAAATTCATAAAAAAGCTGAATGTTCAGAGCTAAGTCCAGAAACCTTAAAGACTATAAATTCTATAGTTGCCGAATTACGTATATGTTATTCAAAAATTTTAAATCTAATTACTGTTAGTACAGAGTCGTCGTCTATAAAAATGGCGGACGAATCTTTTAACCTGAAAACAGCCATAGCTTTATTACCAGTTATGACGGGTAAAGAGCAAGTGACCTTGCAACTGATCGACGGCATACAATTGTATGCTTCGATGATAACTGATAACACAAAAAATCAATTAATTGAATTTGTTCTTAAAACTCGGTTATCGGAAGGAGCCAAATTACGTCTAAAATCTACGTACGGAAATGTTGAAAGTTTGGTTAGTGACATGCGTAAGCATCTTATTCAGAAAAAATCAGCAGTAGCTATACAATCGCAGCTTTCGACTACGAAACAGGGAGACATAGGTCAATAGAAAATTATGGTAACGTGCTCGAAACACTTTTCGTTGACTTGACAATTGCTCAAGCCGATGGGGACGATACTAAGTTTGGTGTATTGCGACCGATCAACGAAAAAATCGCAATAAAGCGTTTTTCAGATGGTCTAAGTGACCCCCGTCTAAGTACGATTGTGGCTTCTCGACAATTTGAGTCGTTGCCTGAGGCGATGATAATAACCCGGTTATGAATGTTAGACGCTTTCAAAATGATCGTGGTAATAGACGTAGCTTTACAAACAAACATCGTGGGACTAGAAATTATTTTCAAAACCGGAATCAGCCTTCTCAATCTAATTTTAATTATAGGCAATTCAATAATACATTACCCGTGACTTATTACAAAAGTAATCGTAATATTCGCGGAACCTACCGAGGTACAGCACGGGGGCGCGGATTCTCGGTAACGCGCACACGTGTCAGCAACGCGCATCACTTTTCGGACGGACCACACAATGAACAAATTTCGCAATCAAATACCGGCAACTCATTGTTCGATACAATGAGTTTTTTCGTTCGACAAACTAATGAACAATATATTTTTAATTACAATAATAGTAGCGTAATACTAATTAACGTAAATTATGGAGGCTTAGCTCATTTATTAGTAGATACGGGAGCTAGTTTATGTATTTTAAAATATGAATGGTTGTCTAACTATACGGAACTATTAAATAAGCTTCAGTGTGATAGGTTAACAATAAAAGGTGTAAGTGGAACATTAATTTCTGAAGGGTTTCTTTATTTAGATTTAGTTTGCGATGGTATAGTTTTTAATCAAAAATTTTATGTTTTTAAGAACTTGTGGTGTTCCGCTGATGGAATATTAGGTGATAATTTTTTTAAGCATTATAGAGGAATAATTAATTATAAAACAATGACTTTATGTTTAACTCATAATGACCAGAAGGTTAACTTGAGTATTGAACCTGATAATAGGTATACTCGCACAATCCCACCACGTTGTGAGGTAATTAGTTATATTCCTTGCGCTTATCATGAGGATACAGTCGTATTGGCCAAGGAGATCCATGAAGGGGCTTTGTTGCAGGTTTACTGGCAAAACCTAGCAATAATCAGATCCCTGTTAGAATCGCAATTAGTTCGCATCGATCAAATCCAGGGCGGTGGGCTGTGATGGGGTGGGTCGTACCATGATTTCCTTAATTCATGAGCACTTCCTTCCTATTTTCACCCACATAATAAACTTCTCGTTATTTCACGGTGTATTTCCCACAACTTGGCAAAAAGCGCACATCATCCCGCTTCCAAAAATTCCTAATCCCTGCCGGGCCAACGATTATAGACCCATTTCTATCCTTCCTTATCAATCTAAGATCCTTGAAGCAGTTGTCCATAGACAAATCTCCTCATATATCTTAAAACACAAACTACTGTCTTCCTTCCAATCTGGTTTCCGACCCGGCCATAGCACTTCTACTGCCTTGCTCAAAGTCACTGAGGATGTGAGGTGTGGTATGGAGGATTCGAGGTTAACTGTGTTGATCTTAATCGACTTCTCCAACGCTTTCAATGCAGTTGACCACAATATTCTCTTGGCCATATTAACTCAATCTGGGGTCTCGTCGTCGTCGCGGGAGTGGTTCTTAGCATATCTTCGTGGTCGCCAGCAGTCTGGTCGCGTTGGTCAGGAACTCTCTGACTGGGGCGGACTGACGGTTGGTGTACCGCAGGGCGGTATACTCTCTCCTTTATTGTTTTCTTTATTTATAAATTCTATTACTAGTCTTCTCACATGCTCTTATCATCTGTATGCCGATGACTTGCAACTATATGCTCAAGCTAGGATTGCGGATATGGGGAGTTGTATCCAACAACTCAACGCCAACTTACTCATTATGGAAGATTGGTCTAAAAAGTATGGTGTCACAGTAAATGTTGGTAAGTGTCAGGCCATGGTGTTAGGTAGTTCCTACTATCTGAGTTGTTTAAATACTGTTCACCTTGAGCCAATCATATTCGGTAAAGTGACCATACGCTTGTCTCCTCATGTAAAGGACTTGGGACTGTACCTGGATAGAGGGCTCAGTTGGAACCACCATGTCACTCAGGTAAGTAAAAGAGTCACTACCACGCTGCGATCTCTCTACAGATTTAAAAATTTTCTTCCACCAAATACAAAAGCGCTGCTTGTTCGGTCTCTTGTGCTTCCTGTGATTGATTATGCTGATGTTTGTTACTCTGACCTATCCCAAGACCTTTTTAACAAATCGGATCGAATGCTCAACAATTGTATCCGCTTTATCTTCGGACTACGTAAATACGACCATGTCTCTTCCTTTCGCGCTCAGCTTAAATGGCTTCCTATCCGTGAGAGGCGATCCCTTAGATCCCTCTGCATGCTCTTCTCTATTCTAAATGATCCTTGTGCTCCCGAATACCTAAAATCTGGCTTTCAGATTTTGGGCAGCTCTCAGAGCCGAAATCTCCGTTCAGCTGAAAGTTTGCTTCTAGAGATCCCGTCTCACCACACTTCCTTCGTTTCTAACTCCTTCAGAGTTAGTGTAATTAAATTATGGAATGCACTACCCCATAGTATAAAAATGGCTCCAAACAAAATGGCTTTTAAACGTAGTGTTCGTGAGGCCTATTTAAAGGCGCTACAACGCTGAGTTCGTGTCTTCTTTAATTTATATCTTCGTCAATTTATATTATATTATAATTATATATATGAAGTTATTTATGTATGTACATATTTTGTGTTTATTATATATTTTTATACAGTATGTTATACAGTATTTATTATTACTATTAGTTATTTATTTTGTTTTTTTTTTTTGGATATTACACAGGCCCATTTTCGCTGAGCTTACATTTAACCTAAAGGTTGACTGGGAGAAAATGCCATATGGCATTAAGTCCGCCTTATGTACCTTATTTTGTGTGCATTAAAGTGTAAAATAAATAAATAAATAAATATTAAATACAAGGAATAAGGAAATACAGATAGATGTATCTGACATAGGTGTTTATTCTCTGAACGATTATGACGTATGTGAGTTTACTTCGGAGAGTAAAAGTGTAGAACGTGTTAAAACACTATTTAATTTGCTCAATGTCAGTTATCTAAATAAGGAAGAGCAAATTAACTTAGAAAACATATGTGCAAAATATGCAGATGTGTTTCATTTGCCAGGGGATAAATTATCAGTCACAAATTTTATGGAACATACTATTAAATTGAAGGATAATGTAGCCCCTATCTATCAGAAACCGTATAGAATTCCCCATGCTCTTAAGCACGAGGTAGAAAAGCAAATTCAAGATATGTTGGAAAACGATATTATTGAGGAAACAACATCGGAGTGGTCGAGTCCAATATTGTTGGTTCCAAAGAAAGCAGATAAATCTAATGAAAAGAAATGGAGGCTTGTCGTTGATTACCGACAGTTGAATAATAAAATACAGGATGACAAGTTTCCATTACCTAATATAACTGAAATTTTAGATTCACTTTCAGGGAGTATATATTTTTCAAAATTAGACCTTTCACAAAGTTATTACCAACTTTCTCTTAGTGATAATTCTCGAAAATATACTTCATTTAGTGTCAATAAAATGTATCAGCTTTCTCTGGACCAGGATTCACGTAAATGCACTGCTTTTTCAGTAGGAAAACAGTATCAAATGAAACGTTGTCCAATGGGACTCAAAACCAGTCCAAGCGTATTTTCAAGGCTCATGACAATTGCAATGGCGGGCCTTAACTATAAAAAATGTTTTATTTATCTGGATGATTGTATTGTGATAGGAAACTCGTTATCAAGTCACAACAAAAATCTCATAAGTGTATTGAATAGACTACGAGAAGTAAATCTTAAATTAAACCCTATTAAATGTGAATTTTTGAGACACGAAATTGTTTATTTGGGCCATAAAATAACATCGAGTGGAATTTTCCCCGATCCAGCAAAGATTGAAGTATTGCGAAATTTTTCAACACCTGCATGTGCTGAAGATGTGAAACGTTTTGTTGCGTTTGCAAATTATTACAGATGCTTCATATCAGGTTTTGCTTACATTGTTTATCCATTAAATGTTTTATGTAAAAAAGGTGTAAAGTTTGATTGGACATCGGAATGTCAGTTAGCATTTGAGAGTTTAAAGAAAGCACTTATGAATCCACCAGTATTAGAATATCCAAATTTTTCAGAAAATAACATGTTTAAATTGCAAACCGATGCCTCAAAAATTGGTCTAGGAGCAATACTATCAAATGAAAATGGTAAAGTAGTTGCTTATGCAAGTCGAAATTTGAAACCAGCCGAGACTAGGTATTCTGTGATTGAATTGGAATTACTAGCCATTGTTTGGGCAATCAAACATTTTAGACCTTATTTATATGGTAGAAAATTTAAAATTTATACTGATCACAAACCACTCATTTATTTATTTAGTTTAAAGGATCCATCAATTAACAAAATTCCGTTTATATTTAGAGGAGTATGACTTTGAGGTTGAGTATGTTCCGGGTCGAAGCAATGCGGCTGCAGACGCATTGAGTCGGATTCCTGTATGTCGGAGGATGGTGTGGGCGATGTCAAGCGAGAGCCCTCTTCGTCATATATATCGGTAGAGGTATGTTTATACAGTAATAAAACAATTAAATCTTCGTAAATAAAGTAACGTTTACTTTCGACAGTGCACCTTACTTGTTCGCATTTTAATTAAGTCGGCATTTCCTACGGACTATTCTGAGAAGAAATTTAGGTATCAACTTAGTAAGGCAGTACGAGACTCGGTTTGTGATGGGATAATATTTATTACTATAGACCTAGTACAAACTGGAGTGCGATATGGTAAAACAATTATAATTTCTATTAGTTATATAGGGAACAATCCCCGCTCGAAGACGCGTCTAGTAGGAACGCCCACTGCACCGCTGTCATAGGGCAGGACGGAGGATCGGAGGATGCGCGTGCGATGCATGCTGCGCTGTACTGCCTCTGGAGGCGGGGCCTGCTTACACGTGCCGGGGGCGTAACGCACCTAATGAACGGGCCAAGTGCAAACATCATACGATGGCCCGTATTCATAGTCCAGTTGCGTATATCATCACGACCACTTCTCGGATTGGGGTAAACGATGATTTGTTTTTGTGTATGCGATTTGATCGCTACACTACTCCCCCGCTGAGACCGTAACTACGGGCGAAAGTAGTCTGGAAATCTGACCACCCGGCCGCTCCTGGTTTTCTGGACGACGTTTTGGTCTCCTGTTGGACCTAGATAAGAAGTTGGTTGTGGGGTCTCTTTGATAACGTAGGCTGGCTTCAAACGATCTATTGATATCCTTTGTGTTTTACCCTGGATGTCTATGTCAAAGGTCTTCTGGCTACGTTGCAGTACTTTGTATGGACCTGCATAAGGTGCTTGTAGAGGTCTTTTAACAGGACCGTGACGAATAAAGACATGGGAGGCTTTTGCAAGGTCTTTTGGTACGTATGTAGAATGGTCTACTTGCAATTCCATGCCAAGAGGTTGGCATAGGTTTCAGTCTACTGACGTGAGCGCGAAATCTTCCGGTAATTGTTGTCATGTCCGTTACATCTCCAGGGTCTGATGAAAATAATTGTCCAGGTAAGCGGAGTGGTTCACCGTAGACAAGTTCTGCTGCCGATGTTTGAAGATCTTCCTTCCATGAGCTACGTATACCCAGAAGGACCCAGGGTAAAATCTCAACCCAGTTAGGTGATGCGTGACAGGTGATTGCTGACTTCAGCTGTCGATGCATCCTTTCTACAAGGCCATTTGCTGCTGGGTGATACGAGGTGGTAGTGTGGTGATTCGCACTGATGAGTGTGGCAAGTTCCTTAAATGTATGTGATAGGAACTGACTGCCTCTGTCGGTGGTGATATCTTCTGGACAGCCAAACCTTGATATCCAGCCTTGAATGAGCGGTCGCGCAGGTATCTGCTGATATATCTTGCAGAGGGTACGCCTCAGGCCAACGAGTGAAACGGTCGACAATCGTAAGGCAGTACCTATACCCGGAACATAAGGGTAGCGGGCCGATTAAATCTAGATGAATGTGGCGGAAGCGTGCAGACGGTGGCTGGAATGAAGCTAATGGTGCTGTAGTGTGTCTTGTAACCTTCGACCGTTGGCATTGTTGACATGTTTTCACCCATTTTCTGCAGTCCCGCTTAATACCTGGCCACACGAACCTCTGCGTGACCAACTTGACAGTGGCCTTTGTGCCTGCATGGCTCAGGTGGTGCAGAGAGTCGAACACTTGTTTACGGAATGCTAGGGTGATATACGGACGTGGACTTGAAGTGGAGACATTGCAGTAAACGTGGAGGTCCGAATCTGGGGTTCTCATCTTCACTAATTTTAGAGTGGAACCAGATGTTAGTAACTCCTGTAGTTCGTTGTCGGTGTTTTGTTCGTTGGCTAATGTCTGATAATTCAATGGTGGATGTATTTCTTCAACGCGTGATAAAGCATCCGCGACTACGTTCTCGGGTCCAGCTACATATTTAATGTCCGTGGTGAATTGACTAATAAAGTCGAGATACCGGAACTGGCGTGGTGAACAGTTGTCGCGATTTCTGGCAAAGGCAAACGTGAGGGGCTTGTGGTCTGTCATGACCGTGAATGTTCGTGCTTCGACCATGTAGCGGAAGTACTTTATGGCTTCGTAGATGGCCATCAGTTCGCGATCGTATGGACTGTACTTCTTTTGGCTTGGACTTAGTTTCCGGGAGAAGAATCCCAATGGCTTCCATTCGGCGCCTAGCCGTTGTTGTAAAACTGCCCCGATTGCTGTGTCTGACGCGTCTGTTTGAATAGACAGTTCGGCTCGAGGGTTAGGATGGCTCAGCAGTGTTGCCTTGGAAAGACTGTTTTTGCAACGATTGAATGCTTCCATCAGAGTGGGCGTCATTGTTAGTTCTTGTGAACCCCTTCTTTTGGGGCCCGCAAGTAACTGGTTAAGTGGGGCTTGGATGGCAGCCGTGTTTGGCAACAGTCTTCGGTAAAAGTTAATCATGCCGAGGAAACGTCTAAGTTCTTTGATGGTCTTCGGCGGAGGATACTGTTGTATGGCCTGTATCTTCGTTTCCAAAGGTTGTATTCCCGCTGCTGATACTTTGAAACCGAGGAATTTTACCTCGGGTTGACCGAAAACACATTTATTTGTATTTATCAAAATGCCATAATCTGTTAACTTTTGAAAGAGTGTTCTCAAGTGTTGTTCGTGAAGGTTGTTGTCGGAACTATAGACCAAGATGTCATCTAAGTACCCGAAGCAAAAGTCAAATTCTCGCAGAACTTCGTCCATGAAGCGTTGGAACGTTTGAGCAGCGTTACGAAGTCTGAACGTCATGAACGGAAATTCTTAGAGGCCGAAAGGCGTAGTGATGGCTGTTTTGGCTATATCTGCTTCGAAGACTGGTATTTGGTTGTATGCTTTTATTAAATCGATGGTAGAAAACACAGTACTGCCTGCCAATTCTTGGGTAAAGTCATGGAGGTGTTTGATTGGATATCGGTCGGGGATTGTGCGTGAGTTCAATGCTCTGTAATCTCCACACGGACGCCACCCCTCGTTTTTCTTTCGGGCTAAATGAAGCGGTGAGGACCACGGGCTGTCTGATCTGCGGGCTGTGCCATTTTGAAGCATCTCCTCGAATTCTCGTTTAGCTATCTTCAGGCGCTCGGGATCGAGGCGGCGTGGGCGACTGGAGATGGGTGGTCCAGGTGTTGTGCGGATATAATGTACCGTGGAATGCTTGATGTTGACGGGTTTAACCATCGGACGCGTCACATCTGGATATTCTCTTAAAAGGCGATGGTAAATAGTGTTTTCTGTGGTGGTGCGAACTGACGAGATTGTTTCCGTAGGTGTTTGGTTTGGTGTGGCGACTGTTAATGACGTGACGCCATCGATTAGTTGTTGACCGCGGCAGTCGACTAACAAGTTATAGTAGCCAAGAAAATCGACACCTATGATGGGTTTTGACACGTCTGCCACGGTGAAACGCCATGTGAAGGCTCGGCGAAGTCCGAGTTCCAACGTGATAGGTAGGTCACCATATGTAGAAATTATTTATTTATTTATTTATTTAAAGCTTCATGCACAAAATGTACACAAGGTGGACTTAATGCCGCAGGCATTCTCTCCCAGTCTGACCTTTGGGTGATGCAGAGAAGAGTTAATGGTGTGAGCAAGAAGCAAGCAATTATTTAATAGAGCAAATAAAATAGACAAACATAATAAATTATAATACACATGAATGCAATCATACACATATACATATATACATACATACATACATAAATACATACATACATACATACATACATACATACATACATACATACATATATATATACATAAATATAGACTGTGAGTAATTAGCGTGATGATTCAGCCACCCTCTCCAAGAGAAGTTCACGCACTTTCTGCTTAAATGATAGACGAGTCGACACCATCCTGACATCCAGGGGGAGCGCATTCACAGCAAAATTGCCTGTACGAAAAAGGAAGAATGAAAGAAGTCAGTGCGATGAGTGGGACATTGAAGAAGACGGTTATGAGAAGAACGAAGGTTCTTGCTGTGGTTTGCGCATAGATATTGAAAATAAGGGGAAAGATAACTGGGCAAAGAAGGTGAACAAAGAAAGGAGAATAGGGTGGTTAGCGCCCTTTGCTCTAATCACACGGTGTGTTGTCGCTTAAAACATTTATCCGTCACCCAAATACGACATGGTTCGTCTCTTAAACACTTCTAGCTGCTTTTATTTTCCACGCAGGGTGCTACTTAAACCAAATAGTCGTTTTCGTTCAGATATTTTGTTTAGTCATAAATCATTTAGACCTCCTTTTTTTTAAAATACATGTCGTTTTATACAGATGATAACATTAATAATGGATATTGAAACATTTTGCCAGTATTCATAAAAATACGAATCGGTCTTTAAATCACTAAATTTTAATATGGTACATTTCAATCATGTCATATGATACTATATTTATTTCATCGCCCGGGTGTTAAAAATCGTGATCATCCATCTGGACTATCGTGCGCTGGCGCTTCAGTCACTCCAGAATGCGTCGAAGACAGACGGGACGCGCACTCACCGCCAGTGTTTACGTAAAACGCTCATCGAAATTGAATCCTAAGTACTTTAATTTCAAGATCAACCTCGCGGTCGTCCGAAGACTTTGGTGACAATAGGCTATTGTGGAAGCTGATGACATACAATCTACGGCTGATTTCAACGTTAGCAACAGCTTTCGACGTTAGCATCAAAACAATATTGGTCCATTTACGTCAAATTGGCAAGGTAAAAAAACTTGACAAGTGGGTGTCCCACAAACTCAATGATCGCCAGAGCTAAGTATGCATCGAGCAGTGCCTTGCACTGCTCAACATAGTTGTAGTAGTAGTTAGTTCAGCACCTAAACAATACCCGAAACGAAAACTTACTCCTAGAAAAGTGATGGTCACTGATGGTCTAGCGCCAGTCTGATTCATCACAGGTTCTTACCAAACGGAGTGAGCATTACTGCGGATGTGTAATGTGAAGAACTGAACACAATGATGGAGAAGCTGACACATCTCCAACCAGCACTGGTCAATCGCTCATCTCCATTGCTCCTGCATTACAACGCGCGACCTAAAGCTGCACAACAGATGGTCTCCAAGTTACAAGAACTGGGGTTGGAAGCTCTCCAATATCCACCCTACTCACCAGACTACTTCTTTTCCAGAATTTGAATAAATTCTTCGCGGGAAAAAAATTCGTTACCCGAGAGTACAAAATGCATTTAAAGAATTTGTTGCCACCCGTCCAGCTGATTTGTTTAAGAAGTATTTTGTGGCAGTTTATTGATGCCCAATAAAATTGTTTAAATTTTTTCATACAAAACGGCAATTTCAGTAAATAACCCATTAATTTATCTGATTTTGCTTAATAAATAATAATATAATCGTTGTTCCTATGGATACTGTTATTATTAATCTAAATAAATACTTTAATATTGTGTTGTGTTTATTTATCCGATGTAAGCACCTGAGATTTTCGGTTGTTGCGATATATCCAGGTTGTTTTATCAGCCATTAATCGTCTTAGATGTAAATAAACATAAACATTTAACGATACAATTTCAATGTTATATGTCACATAAGTAAATTAGCCTGTTACTCATTTTAGTCTAAATTGGTAGTTGAGATAAATAGCTTGCTTCTATTTATTTTGGGTTTCGTTATTTCATACTTTTTGGCTTACTCTGTAAATAGAGTGCATCGTCGCTTAATTTTTTTCCCTTGTAGCCAATTGTAGTTATGAAGTCACTTAAATCATTTTTCCTGACTCTAAAAAAGGGCAGATTGTATTAAGCGACATTTATCCTTGTAATTAAAGGTCTGCTTTATTTGGAGTTAGCATCAGCAACTAGATATTTTTATTTAAATTTCATCAATGCAATTTACCCCGTTCAAATAACTGCAGAAGCGTTTTTGTTTTTCGAAATTTCAAACTAATGAAAACTTGTAAGATGGATGTTTTATTGAACTAATCTAATAGAAATATTAAATAAAAGACGGAGCGTAATTTAACAATGACGATGCGTTTAATATCAGACCACAGATAATTAAAAAGAAAATCAGCCATAGATAATCTGACATCCACAGACAAATAGATTAATGATATGCGTTCATATTTCATCATCCTCCCTTGAACGCATACCCATACCAGCTAGAAACTGGTAATGCTTCGGCTTCGCAAGAGCTTTGGTGAGGCAGTCAGCAATCATCAGACTTGTAGGAGTGTACTCAACGTGGATCTCACCAGACTTGACTTTGTCACGAACATAGTGGTGACGTATGTCAATATGCTTGCTCCGGGCATGATAAGCAGAATTACCTGTAAGATTAATAGCACTTTGGTTATCACAAAACAAAGTTATAATTGTAGCCTTTGTTACAGGCCACAACTCGCAATGCAATTGTCGCAGCCATATAGCTTCTTGAGTAGCTGCGGAGATTGCCATATACTCCGCTTCAGTGGTAGATAGGGCCACAGTTAGTTGTCTTTTGGAGTTCCATGATATGGCACCATGTTGGAACAAGAAGACGTAACCCGTGTAGGATCTTCTTTCTTCAGTACATGAAGCCCAATCAGCATCACAATATCCTAAGATTTCTTCACATATGTTGGTTTTGTACATCATCTTAAAATCTTTTGTCCCCTGTAAATATCGAAATATCCTCTTAACAGCAGCCCAATATTCAGAAGTAGGACATTTATTGTAACGGCTCAGTCTGTTAACTGCATAACAAATATCTGGGCGAGTACCCTGTGACACATATAACAAGCAACCTATTGCCTCTTGATAGGGTAATGCACTATAATTATTATCAGTAGATGCAGTAAACTTCATATCAACTTCCATTGGTGTTCCCACTGCTTTGCAGTCCTTCATACCAAATCGTTCCAATATACTCTCTATATATTTTGTTTGATCTATATAAATTCCCTTATTGTTGTATGTAATTCGTAGACCAATGTAATAGTTAGCTTTTCCCAGCTCTTTCATATTAAATTTTTGTATAATCTTCCTCTTAAATTTGTTTGCAAACTCTAAATTATTGTAAAACAATAACAGATCATCAACATAGAGAGTTAAGTACAGTGTGCTTCCTTCATTATGAATATAATATACACAGGGATCCAATTGTGATTTTCTAAATCCAATTTCAAATAAATAATTATCTAACTTTTGATTCCATGTCCTGCTTGCTTGTTTCAATCCATATATGCTTTTATTAAGTTTGCAGACTTTGTTTTCTCCATTTTCATAGTGTGGTGGTTGTGTCATGTACAGCTCTACATCTATATCACCTTGTAGGAACGCTGTGATTGCATCCAGTTGCTCAATCTGCAGTTGATGTTTAGCTGCCATTCCAAGTAGATACCGGATAGATGTAAGACGTACTACAGGAGCATAGACATCAGTATAATCAATACCATAAATTTGTTCATACCCTTTGATAACTAATCTTGCCTTATATTTCGTAATGATTCCATTTCCATCTAATTTAGTTTTAAAAACCCACTTGCAAGGGATTGCATTCTTACCAGCTGGTAGCTCAGAAAGAGTCCACGTGTTGTTTTCTATTAATGAATTATATTCACTGTCCATTGCCCTCTGCCATTCTTTCGCATTTTCACTATTTAACGCTTGCTGTACAGTGTAAGGGTCCTGAACGAAGGTTTCTTTCTTCGATAGGCTTTGACATAGGTAGGTAGGCATTTGCCTGATCTTTCTAGGTCGCAGACTTCGCGTGTTAGGAGGCAGTGAGCTCAGGTTGACATTGTGTTCAGGAACATAATCTTCATCATTAGTATCATCTTCAGTTATTTGTATGCTATCATTTTCTTTGACTGTGCTAAAACTTTCATAAGAGCTTGCTTCACTGTCTAAAGTTTCATTTACACTTTCATTATTTTCTTCTTCATTCAGTGACTCTTTAAGTGGCATCATAGTAAAATTTTTCTTTATACCATCTTCATAAAATACAACATCTCTACTTCTTACTATTTTTCCTACCTTTTCATCAAATAATCTATACCCTTTAGATTCTGGGCAATAGCCAACAAATATAAGCTCTTGAGATTTACAGTCCCACTTCAGCCGCTTTTGTTTAGGTACATGCATCATAGCCGGGCAACCACACTTTCATATGCTGTAAATTAGGTTTCCTCCCTGTCCACATTTCCTCGGGAGTTTTATAATTTATAGACTTGGTTGGTGATCGGTTTATCACATATGCTGCCGTGGAAACTGCTTCTGCCCAGAACGTCTTTGGTAGTTTGGCTTCAATCAGCATACATTTGGCACGTTCAACGAGTGTTCGATTCATTCGCTCGCTCATTCCATTTTGCTCTGGGGAATATGGTAAAGTTAATTGCCTGTTGATACCGGATTCTTTGCAGAATTTATCAAACGCTACATTACTATATTCTTTGCCATTGTCACTACGTAATGTCTTTATTTTAATTTGCAACTGATTTTCCACTAGTCTCTTGAATTCTTTAAAATAATCAAGGACTTGAGATTTAGAATGCATAAAGTACACAAATACCTTTCTGGAGAAATCATCAATAAATGTGACGTGGCGTGACCTGGCACCTCCAAGTGACTTTTCTTCCATTGGACCACATACATCCGAATGAATTACCTCTAGAAGACCGGAAGCCCTTGTGCCCACATTCTTAAACGGTTGTCTAGTCTGCTTCCCTTGTAGACAAGTATTGCACGTCACATTCTTTTCTTGGTCAATCTTCACATCTATTCCTTCAACCGACTCATTAAGTTTGCATAGACTCTGGTAATTTAGATGCCCCATCCGTTGATGCCACAGGTGAGCTGAGGATAACAGTGCAAATAATCTATTATTAATCAAATATAAGCCATTTTGCATATATCCTATCATAACAAGCTTTGAATTTTTATAAATTCTGCAGCAATTCTCATCAAATTGTACTTTACAGTTATTCTTGGTGATTTGATGTATTGATAGTAAGTTCACAGCCAAATCTGGGATATACAAAACATTTTTTACTTGTACAGTGCCAATCAACCTGTTGCTGTCTTCGTCATAACTTTGTATATTTACTTTACCACAGCCCATAACAGGTAATGATTTATTATCTGCAATAGTAATGTTACTAATTGAAGCAGGCTTAAAATCATAAATCCAATTGCTATTGTTAGTCATGTGCATTGCAGCTCCCGAGTCAAGGTACCAACAACCCTTTTCAAGTGCAGAGGAAGCAGAGAAAGAAGCGACGAAGCCGGAAGCACCAACACTATTAGACTTGTCATCTGAATTGCTTACATTAGGACTGTTACTGAAGCCTTGATTTGAGCGACAATATTTAGCAATATGACCATACCTGTTACACTTGAAGCATCTAGGGCCTTTGCCTGAAGGATTATTACTAACCTTTGCATTATTTTTGTAATAGTTTGAATAAAAAGCAGCAGAGTCATTTTCATTTTTAACATCCTGAAGGATTTTAGTTTTCACTAAATCTGTACTTATGGTCACACCTGAGCTTTCCATTGCCATTATCATGGGTTTATATGATTTTGGTAGCCCTGCAAGAAGGAGCGTACCCAGCCACTCATCATCAACATGAAACCCAATATTCCTGAGCTTGTGTGCACAAGTAATAACTTTGTTAATGTAATTTTCTACATTTCCACAACTATCAAGATCTGTGGTTATAAGTTCACGCAATAAACCTACCTTCCTAGTCAAGCCTGAGTCATCAAAAGCCTTACGCAAGTTATTCCATACCTCTTTAGAAGTTTTAGCCTCTTGGATGTGAATATAATTTATAGGATCCACTAGCAGTACCATTTTAGTCCTGGCTTTTGTGTCTTCGCTTTTGGTGAAGGTGTTTTCGTCATCGTATTCCACGCATTTCCAAAGATCTTCATGCACTAAATAAGTCTTCATGGCAAAACTCCACGTGGCATAATTGTCACGGCCTTTTAATTTTTCTATGTTAATGAAGTTTCCATTTGATACCATTTTTGTTTATAAGAATTGTTATCTGTAATATGCTGAAAAAGAACCCTGTAACTAAGGCCGATTCCTGGATAACAATGTGCAAACGCGACTGAGACGGATTGAGGTTACCGGTAGCCGCAGATTACTTCTCGCGTATATTCTTAAAAACTTTCCTTATTCGAGTCTAACCGAGCGTCCTGGGCCCATAACCTAATGAAAACTTGTAAGATGGATGTTTTATTGAACTAATCTAATAGAAATATTAAATAAAAGACGGAGCGTAATTTAACAATGACGATGCGTTTAATATCAGACCACAGATAATTAAAGAGAAAATCAGCCATAGATAATCTGACATCCACAGACAAATAGATTAATGATATGCGTTCATATTTCATCACAAACTTTAAAAGGCTCTCCTGTAAAGTTGCAAAAATGTCGCTTAAACCAAATAGCCCGTTACCCCTCGATGTTATTGTTTTAAATCATCGGAAAAAAGTAAATAAATAGTAAAAAGGTATGAAAAAATAATATAATATAATAAAACTTTTAACTTTATAATTTTTAACTTTATAATATAATAATTCTGCAAACCCTAAAACCTTATTCAAACCTTAATCATCAGTAAGAATAACACTATTTAATTTACAGTTACTTCTACTCAAAATAAGTTCGTGTTTACAATTTAAGATAATTTTATTGTAATCTTCTGCAAACCCTAAAACCTTATTCAAACGCGAGCCAGTATGCATTTTTTTTTAAAGGTTGCATTGTATTTTAGGTAATTGAGGGTCACTGATTTCATATTTTAAATCACAATTTAAAAAAGAATAGGGGATGGGGTAGTTTTTCCTGTGGTAATTAATTTACCATTATCCGTTGATGACTACAACATTTTTGATGTTTGTGGTAAAATTGTTACCATTGTCCGTTACGGTTTAATTTTCGGTTTTTGACTAGTGACTTCGTCTTGGTTCTCCTTATAATATTTATTTTATATTTTATAAATGAAACATTTTATTTTTTTAATAATTTTTTATTAGTATTGCATAATACCTGTCTTTTAGTATTGCTTATATTAATGGTATTCTTACAATCTATAAATCTAAATTAAAATCAAATGACTTGTACAAAAAAATATATAAAAAATAGTAATCAATGTTATTTTTAATAATAAACCAACCTATGGAAAGTAAAATTGGCAATTTTTCTATCTTCGCCAGCAAGTATCACGGTAATGACCGTTTATTATTATTGATGATAATATGAGATACATCTCATGTCTGCTGGAGCTAGGTTTCTTTTTTATGGAACTTGGGCATTCTCTTTATTCTGCACCGGAGTCGGTGATATGGAACAACCTGAAGCAAGATCGAGCATGTTATAAACGGAGAAAAATAAGCAATATAATTCATTAATTAGAAGTTAACTAAATAAGAAAGTATTGTAAATTAATAAGTCAAACTACAAGTAACGTTTTACTAATTCTTTTACTGTAAGAAACTTTATAGCAAAAATAGCAACTTCAAGAACAATATTGGTACTTAACTTGGTATTGGTGTATTCTCCTTCGAAACCAGACGAGAACTGACTCGAAAGTCACTTGTACTTACCTTTTATACTTTCTACCCACATAAGTCAGTTTACCAATTAATTACTAATTAAATTATAAAGTTGAACCAAACATATTAAGACATCCGCAAACACTGTTTTAAATATTAATTTACATAAGAAATAATATTAATATAATTGTTTTTAATGAAAATATATTAAATGACAACAATATTACAACTTCCGGTAACGGTTTTAAACATTCTATCTAAATACAATATTAAGATGTTTATAATTTAATTTTATATTATTTATCACGGCCATACTGACTTGTAGTTCGTTCTCGGACTACATAATAGAAACTTATTACTACTAATTATTACTACGTACAATTTTGTAGGTCACTTAACGCTAATACATATTATTCATTGTTATAGTCCTAATATCACATCAAAAGGACAAAATAACAACGGTTAGTTCTTTGACATCCATCTAAACCCCTCACCTGCTGCACATGAGTCAGGCTAGAGCAAAGTAACTAACTTCAGCAGTTCCAATCATTTCTCTTATCCAAATGTCACATCTGACATTTAATATATCATAATCACATCATTAATACATACTTTTCACATCATTAATACATACTTTTCACATCATTAATACATACTTTTCACATCATTAATACATACTTTTCACATCATTAATACATACTTTTCACATCATTAATACATACTTTTCACATCATTAATACATACTTTTCACATCCACATAATAATTATAATTATATAGGATGTTAACAATTAATTTTTATTAAAAATAACTATTCGACATCATCAATCCATTCTCCCGACCATAGTCTCAATTTATCCTTGGCTACAGTTATATTTCTCAAATTCCCTATTCCCCTTAGGGAATACCTATCGTTAGGCAAGATAGTGATTATCTCGTATGGTCCTTTAAATCTGGGACTTAGTTTATCATGACGCCGGTGGTCTTGATTAACATAAACTGTATTTCCAACATTAAAAACATTGTAATCTCGCCTTACGGTATCAAATCGTGATTTAAATTTATTAGCCTCCGAACATAAACGTTGGTAAGCTAGTTCACGGTCAGCCCTAACATCTATATTAATTTCGGGGATGTTAATGTCATTTAAGTGGGCTTGAATAGAAGGGATATTAGCATTGCAACCTATAAGCAAACGAATCGGTGTGAATCCAGTAGAACTTTGGATAGTGGTGTTTATGGACTGTTGAACCTTCCACAGTCCGCTCGGCCAATCTGACGAACCATTACATGTAGTATTTAACATGTCAATTACTGTAGCTACATATCTTTCTATTTGACCATTACCCCTAGGTGTACCCGTAGCAACCATATGGTGTTCTATTTGCAATTCTCTAAACAAAGAGCGAATTTGATGAGAACTGAAATTGGTGCCCCTATCAGTAATAACTAACGACGGGGTTCCAAAAATAGTGACGATTTCCCTTATGATAGGCACTAATTCGAGGGAGTTAAGAGTTTTGAGAGGTTTTAATAAACAGAATTTGGTAAACCCATCGAGTAAAAGAAGAATATGTTTGTATCCCTCACTAGTTTGTGTAAATGGACCTGTGCAATCTAGATGGACTGTGTGAAAGGGGACAGGAGTTTTCTCTATGGGATGTAAATATACCTTTCCGTTTCACACATATTAAACAGTGCTTTAAATATTTTCTTACAAAAATGGACATGCGAGGAAACCAAAAATATTCACAAAGTTTTTTGAATGTTTTAGTAAATCCTACATGACAGTTCTCATCGTGAAATAACTTTAGAAGGTTAAATCTAGATCCCTTTGGCACATATAACTTATGTTCATTGGGCCTTATTGTAAAACAATAAATTATTCTGTAACAATTACCGTCTAATTCACCGGATATGACTTGGACTATTAAATTTTGAGTTTCTACATCATTTTGCTGGGCGACTTCTAACCAAGACAGTGGTTCTTCAATCAAATTTACAGAGCTGCACAACTTTAGCGATTTTCTATTAGTTTGTATATTGGCAGTCTGTGTTGACAAAGAACGAGTTATGGAAGCAGCAGAGGAAATGGAATTTACCACTGGGTTACGGCTAAGAAAATCTACATGCCCTATATGTTTACCCTTCTTATATATGATCTCAAAATTAAAATCTTGTAAAAATGTCCACCAACGAGCAACACGGGGAGACAAATCTTTTTTATTCATTGTACTTTTAATAGAGTTACAGTCTGTAAAAATCTTAAACGATATACCTAGAAGGTACACTCTAAAATGTTTCAAAGCATTATATATAGCCAAAGTTTCCAGATCATACGAACAGTATTTAGATTCCGCGGGTGAAGTTCTTCGACTAAAATAAGCTACAACTTTTTTACATTATCAACTCTTTGTACTAATATAGCTCCAAAGCCTAAGGAGCTTGCATCTGTATATAATTCAGTCGGAAAAGAATGATTAAATACAATTAATAGGGGTTTACTAGACAAGTGTTCGATAACATAATTCCTAGCCATATCCTGCTCTCTTCCCCACTCCCATTTTTGGTTGCTTTTTGTCAATTTAGTTATAGGTGCAGTTCGAGTTGCGAAATTAGGAATAAATTTACGGAAATAACTGGCAAGACCCATGAATTGCCTTATTTGTTTAACGTTTTTGGGGATCGGGGAGTTAACTAAATCGGCTACCTTTGTCTCACTAGGCCTAACACCTTCCTGTGTTATAATTCTTCCTAAATATTCTATACTTTGAACAAAAAACTTGCATTTTCTTAGATTTATAGTAAATCCCGAAGAACATAATGCTCGAACAGTTTCATCTAAGTAGCAAAGCCCTTCGTCTATTGTTGAAAATGGAATTAAAATGTCGTCTATATAGACCAAAAGAAATTTTAAGTTCTGCACAGCTTTAGTGATAGCTCTTTGGAAAACTGAAGGTCCATTGCAAATCCCAAATGGCATCCTTAAAAACTCAAAATGCCCATCGGGTGTCACAAAAGCCGTGTATTTTATCGAGTTTGGTTCGACGGGAATTTGGTAAAAACCATTTTTCATATCAATAGAAATAAAAAACTTTGCCTTACCTAACTTATCGATTTGGTCTTCGATTAGAGGGAGAGGGTAGCGATCTTTATCCAAAATTTTATTTAGTGACCTATAGTCTACACATAAACGATCGGTGCCGTCTTTTTTCTTAACTAAAATAACTGGATTTGCAAAGGGAGAGTCGCTTTCGCGAATTATGCCTTGCTTCAAAAGTTCTTGAATTATCTCATTAACCCTCTCCCTTTCTATCGGTGCCAATCGATAAGGGCGATAATTAACAATTTCATCTTTTATCAACCGTAACCGGAGTTCACCGGTTTTTACAGTAGTTCTATCCAAGATTGATGGATATTTTTGAAATATGTTTCTTATTTTATCTTGTAGTTCCATGTCCAAGTGATCGATTTTTGAGGTTAATTCAACCAAATTAGACGTATTAGTAAGAATCATATTAACTTCTGTTTTAGTTAGAATCGGGATCCTAATTAAACGACTACCTAATGAATTTGTAACGATTTCTATGTCATGATATTGAACAGCATTTCTGCCGATTAATAAATCGTATTTGAAATCATAGTCTCCAACAACATATATATCTAGCTCTAAACAAACAGATTCGAATCTAACCAGTGCGGTAATCATAGCAAAAACATGTATTTTATTTTGACCTATTCCATTTAAGTAAATCGATATTGGTGAAAGATGGCAGCCCAATCTTTTTGCAATTGATTCTTTTATAAGACTGCAATTTGCTCCTGTATCTAGAAGACAATCTATTGGAATGTCATTAATTGTAACAGTAGTTAATTGTAGGTCGTTTTTTTTTAAAAAATTAACCTCTTTGTTTGGTACAATAGTTATAGATGGAGAATTATTTGATTCAGCTCTCTGTTTATGATAACAAATAGACTCAGTGTGTCCAACTTTTTTG
Source organism: Spodoptera picta (assembly GCA_038387885.1). NCBI lineage: Eukaryota > Metazoa > Arthropoda > Insecta > Lepidoptera > Noctuidae > Spodoptera > Spodoptera picta. Next base: position 200,012 of record JAZHFQ010000099.1, on the reverse strand, counting down.
CAATAAGTACAAATCTTAGGGTTGTTAATTTTTGGTAATTGTACGATTGTATTAACGGGCGTACGTAAAATTTGTTTGTTTTTGGGGCATTGAGATTGCAAGTGACCAATCTGATTGCAAGAAAAATATTTCCTTTCATCGTTTAACTTAGGTCGTTTTGGTTCTAGCAATTTGGCATTAGAATTCTCTAATGGTCTCTTTTTTGCCTTTACATATATTGAAAGAAGCGATATTAGAGCAGAAGTAGTAGCGATACCACTGTTTAACGAAGCCATCCTAACATCAATATCTGAAATTCCTCCACAAATTAATTCTAATAATTGATCATCAGTAAATGCAATTTTAGTGTTACGAAGTAATCTAATTTTTTTCCTACAATATTCACTATAAGAATCTGTAGCGTCTGACGTATATAACACTGCCTTACTAAGTTTCTCGGCCAAGTTTTTCTTTTCGGGAAAAGTATCGATAATGTCTATACGAAATCTCTCCCAAGATTTACCTTCAGGCGGTTCCCATGACTCGAACCACAGCAAGGCAGATCCTTTCAGAGCCTTACCGGCCTTGGCTGCGGTCCGGATGCTGCTCCACTTCAAATCTGCTCGAAGAGTATCGATGCTATCACACCAACTCTTGGCTCCACAGTCACTTTTATCAGGATCAAACACTGACAAAGCGATGTCATCGTCCTTCTGTTGAACCGCATCTTGAATTGCTTTTAGAAGGTTACCGACTGTCTCAGGATCCATTCTGAAACACAGAATATGATTAAATATCAAGCAAGGGTATCCCACTTCTGATGTTATAAACGGAGAAAAATAAGCAATATAATTCATTAATTAGAAGTTAACTAAATAAGAAAGTATTGTAAATTAATAAGTCAAACTACAAGTAACGTTTTACTAATTATATTTCATATTTAAGAAAATAGGTTCTGTATATCATTAAGTATTCTTAAACACAAACTATTAACACTAAACATGTATTTAATCACAATCACACATCATACTTATATTATTACAAAATAACAAAACGGCTTTATTACTTTTACTGTAAGAAACTTTATAGCAAAAATAGCAACTTCAAGAACAATATTGGTACTTAACTTGGTATTGGTGTATTCTCCTTCGAAACCAGACGAGAACTGACTCGAAAGTCACTTGTACTTACCTTTTATACTTTCTACCCACATAAGTCAGTTTACCAATTAATTACTAATTAAATTATAAAGTTGAACCAAACATATTAAGACATCCGCAAACACTGTTTTAAATATTAATTTACATAAGAAATAATATTAATATAATTGTTTTTAATGAAAATATATTAAATGACAACAATATTACAACTTCCGGTAACGGTTTTAAACATTCTATCTAAATACAATATTAAGATGTTTATAATTTAATTTTACATTATTTATCAAGCACATAATGCTACTTTGCACATAGTGCAACATATTTTTGTACGCTTTTGTTCTCTTCTAGTACTACAAAACCTACATCTCTTATAGGTATCAATTTCTTCCGGCATGTGTACACCGACATTTAAAAGACGGATTTCGTCGGGTACCCCAAAGTTGCCACCTTTTTTATTTTTAAACACTGTTGGCTTATTTTTTTTCCTGTGAAATTGTCTATTAGTTCGCGCGCCAATTTTAATCGGTAATTACGGTGAGAATGAACATTAACTGTATGTGTTGTATTATATGCTATGTATGAATTTATAATTGCAGAATCAAACATGAAAATAAAAAGCCTCATCCAATACTTCCTCGATTTTCTGTTAATTGGGTACGACGAACGGAAATGATCAAAATGGTCTACACCACCCATCGTGAGGGTATAAGAGGCAATTGCTTTGGGGCAAAGTATATCTTGCCTGGATCCATCTTTTTGTGTTCTTTTAACATACATCACCTCACGTGGATGATGAGCCGTAGTTAGCACTGATACGTCCCGGGTGTCATGCCACTTAATTGCAGTAATAGGACCTGCTGACACTGACGCAAATTGGTGCTTCTCTAATTTTAGCGCTTTTGGTTGTGATTTTTTTAAAATGCTTAGTAAATCCTTTCTGTCAGATCGGACAGTTCCGACTGCGTATATTCCTTTCTCATATAAGGCATCCATAAGGTTGCAACTGGTGAAAAAGTTGTCGAAAGCCACTAATGTCGATTCCGGCAGGTCATTGCATAATGACATCACAACATTATAACCTAAGCCTTCATTCTCGACGCTGTCACCTTTGCCACTATAAATTTGGAACTGGTACAAGTAACCAGTTGCAGCATCACATCTTGCCCATACTTTAAGTACCCTTAGTGCGGAACTGTTACGTAAGTAACTTAATCGTTGAGATTGTTGTGTAGCAGATTTATTTGATCATCGCTCTTGAATCAAACGGAGTCGGTGAGCACGGGCTTCATCGGTCTCGTTTGATAAGCGCTCATGGATCAAACGGATCGGTGAGCACGGGCTTCATCGGTCTCGTTCGATAAGCGTTCATGGATCAAACTGAGCCGGTGAGTACGATCTTCTTGACTTTCGTTCGTTAGTCTTTTTGATACATAAGCTCTCATAGCCGACAATCTCTTTTTAACCGACTTCAAAAAAAGGAAGAGGTTCTCAATTCGACCGTATATATGCTTTTTTTTTATGTTTGTTCGCCGATATCTCCGTTATTTATAAACCGATTTCGATAATTCTTTTTTTGTTGGAAAGGAGATAGTCCCAGAATGTCCCATGATAAGGAAATCAGGATCTGATGATGGAAGACCAAGGAAACCGAGGGGATCTTTTAAAAATTATAGGGGCGACTAGTGCATTTGTTATTTTTTTTACATACATACATAACATCACGCCTTTTATCCCCGAAGGGGTAGGCAGAGGTGCACATTCTACCACAGTACAATGTAACACCCACTTTTCACTAGTTGTTATGAGTCCCATGTAATAGGGGGTGAGCCTATTGCCATATACCGGGCACATTTCCAGACTCCGTGCTACTACTGAGAATTTTAAAAAACCCAGTAATACTTTGCCCGACCCGGGAATCGAACCCGAGACCCCTTGCCCGGCAGTCGCACTTGCGACTACTCGGCCAACGAGGCAGTCTTATTTTTTTTATTAAGTATTAAAAACCACTACCATCTGATAAAGGTCTGGGGTAGATCTGATGATGGAGCCGAGAGCCAGTCGAGGGAACTCCTCAACGGTTAACAGTAGCTACCTTGTATTTGGGTTTGATTAATTTGTATTGATGAGGACTTTACACCTAGGTGAAGTGTAATTGTCAATAAGGGTCTGATGATGAAGTAGTATGGTAGTTGAGAGAACTCCTCAACAGTTAACAGTAACTACCTTGTGTTTGGGTTTGATTCATTTGTATTGATGAGAACTTTACACCTAAGTGGGGGTGTAATTGTCAATAAGGGTCTGACAATGAAGCAGTACGATAGTTGAGGGAACTCCTCAACGGTTGCCACTAGCTATGTTGTGTTGGGGTTTGATAATTTGTATTGATGAGGACTTTACACCCAGATGGGATGTGATTGTCATTAAGGGTCTGATGATGAAGTAGTACGACAGTTGAGGGAACTCCTCGGCGGCTACCAGTAGCTACCTTGTGTTTGGGTTTGATAAAATTTCGCAACGTAATAGGAAACAGCAGTAACATTTCCACAAGGTTGCACCGTCAATGTTGCCTTCCTATAGCCCTAACAAATCTGCATTATAATTATAAATAAAAAATAAAATAAAATACTCTTTATTTCGGACCAGAAGCATCCATAGGTTATTAGTAGAAATAACTTATATCTATGTTAGTACACTTTAGTAATTAATTAGTAAAAAAGTTTGCTATTCGTAAATGCATCCACGAACAACATCACCGATACCAATGATTACGTGCTACTTAGAAACTAGCTTATTGCTCGTGATGCATCTACGAACAATGTCATAAATTAGAGGAGAATCGTACCTCCCTGCTATCGTTTTCAGGATGGAGTTGGAGCTGGCCCGCACTCTACAGAGCAATGAGGCCGACTTCTGTCTGATGATGGCTTGGAAGCCATCAACGTGTGCCTGGATGAACATACCAGATGCACTGCAGTGTCGGGGCAGCCCCATCAGCATCCTAAATCCGTTATTGTACTGGACCTGCAGGGCGCTGAGAGTCCGCTGCGTGTATTTGGTCCACAGGCTGCACGTGTAGAACACCTGGCAATAAGCTTTAAAAAGCGTTATCTTGACTGGCTCGCCACAACGTGAAAACCTCCGTGCCAACATGTTACATCGGACTGTCAGCGCCCTACGTTCCCTTTCAATATCCACCTGATCTTTAAGGTCATCGGTCACGTAATGCCCCAAGTACTTAAACTGGTAGACCCTCTGTAGTTCATTTCCGTTAAGTGTAATTGCGGGCACGGATTCAGGGCATTTACCACCGTCCGCCTTAAAAACCAGAAACTCACTTTTTGCGACATTGTACAATAAGCCATGTGCATGAACATAGGACTCACAACACTTCAGCAGTTCCCTGAGCGCCCTGACCGATGGACTCAGCAGCACCATATCGTCGGCGTAACTTATGTTATTGATTGTGACGTCATCTATGCGACAGCCGATTTTCTTGCTGCTGAGCTCAACGATCAGGTCATTGACATAGAGATTAAAAAGCTTAGGCGACGTTATCCCTCCTTGTCTGACACCATAATCCAAACTATATGACACCGAAAGCTTATCGGCCCATTTCACATTATTTGTTTGATTGTAGTACCAATACTGAAATATGCGCAACAGCTCAGCTGGGACTTTTCTCTCCCGTAGCTTATCCCATAAAACATCGTATGATACCAGGTCAAAGGCACGGGAAAGGTCTAAGAAACAGGCATAGACCGGTGTTTGTCGTGTAGTATAATATTGCACTGTATGTTTAAGACCCAGAATAGCACTCTCGGTAGACAGCTCACTACGGAATCCAAATTGTGCATCATGAAGTTGCAATAAGCCGTCCAAGCAAGCGTCCAACTGGCTGTCGAGCACCTTTGCGATAATTGTAGCTAGGGAGATGGGCCTATAATTACATTTATCAGACACGTCGCCAGTCTTGTTCTTAATTATAGGCACAACAATTGTTCGCATTAAATCTTAAGGGAGGTACGAATGACACATACACAATGAGAAAAACATAGCCAGTACCCTAGCCAAGTGAGGACCGGCATGCTGCAGGTGCTCGATGCTCAGGCCATCGTAACCCGGGGATTTTCCTCGAGTCATTTTCTTAATTGTTTTAAACACTTGCTTCGCAGAAAAACGTACTAAATCCGAGTCACTACAGCACCCGTCATCGAGCACTCGCAATGATAAGCCCAGCGGTGACTCCACTTTAAAATGGTCAACAAACATATTAGCAATGAGGTCTGGCTGATCAGCACCCCCGACACTCACAGGAAGGCCAGGCCTAACATCTAGCTTTTTTATTGCCTTCCAGAATTTTTGAAAGTTTTTAGCCTTACGGTGTGAAGCTATAATATCAAGCTTGATTTGATCTTGATGCGTCTGGCACCACCTGAGCTTACTTTTAAAAATACTTCGCGTGCGGCACATGTCGCTATAAATATCACCTGACCTTGGTTTATTATGCAATAACCAACGCTGATAATTAAGCCTGGCCCTCGTGTGGGCATCTCGGACGTGTCTGTTCCACCCCACAACACGACCACTATGTCCGTTTGACCGAGTTTCCACCTGACTCTGAACAGCGGCTTCGGACAAAATAAAAACAATATTTGCATACATATTGTCAAGAACTCGTTTATGGGCAACATTACTGCAGTGTTTATCACTACACATACCAAATTCCTGTGGGTAATCCATCAATCTTAATTGGCTATTACACAGATCATAGTGTATACTTATCTGATCACTGTCCCTCTCACCCCAAATTACTTTATTACGAGATGTTTTAGTAAGTTCAGATTTAGGTTTTATTTTATCTAGTCTACACTCAATATACAAGGGAAGGTGATCAGACCAAAACACATCTTGCACTACCCCTATATCAGCTACAGTTGACCATGCCGATTGCGTGACGACACAATGATCAAGCCATCGCGTGCAACCGTGCGCGTCACTGATAAAGGTACAGCTGCCCGACGCTAATCCTAATTTCTCAATGTCCGCACAAATCCACATTTGTTCGTTACAAAAATTCAAAAGTTCGCAACAAAATAACTCACCCGGGTGTGCGTTGAAATCACCGAGCATAAAAACGGTTTCAATGTCACTACCTTCGATTATTGCACTCATCTCACTAAGGCAGTCAGTGAATTCTGCCAGGTTGTCATTTGAGTCAGTCGGCATGTATACACTGAAGATCTATCTCCGAGCGACACTTTTACGGCCGTTAAACGCACACTAACACAACGGATTACTGACACTGATTTAAAAACTCGCTTTCGCCACAGGATTGCTACGCCACCGTAAGGTCGCCCTCTAAGAATTTCTACTGATGTGTCTACAGCCGACTTTCCTGTGTACTCGAAATCTTCATGTATCTGACCAAGATATGGTATATCATGGGGGAGCAGCCATGTCTCCTGAAGGGCAATTAAGTCGGCTGACTGGCACAGAAATTTAACAGCATCAATAGATCGTTTTACCGACTTGCAATTAAAACTTACAAATTTACAGGTTTCATTATTATTGTCACTCATATTAAAGTTTTGATGTTTGGTTCAATTTGCTACTCTGCGACTTATAGGTTTCATTCACAAAACGTCGAAACGTTACTCCGTTGGGCCAGAAGTTAGTATTTAAAAATAGCTCCAGCTTGCTTATAGGTACATACAACTTAAAGGAATTATACCTCTTTTCCTTTTTTCTGTTAATTTTGAAAAGTGTCACATCTTCCTGGGTGTTACTCTTTATATACGCACTAATATCTTTTTCATTTGTTTGTTTACACACATTCGAGATAAACAATGGTACTTTAATGGTAGCCGCCTTAAATTTGTCATCGGGGCCGACGTGAGCTTTACCCATCTTCCTATTTGAAATAGGCTTCTTTTGCTTCTTATTTGTTACAATTTGCCATTTTCCCCCTTCTACTTCTTTGCACTCCTTACTCGCCATTTGTGCCCCCCCCATCGACATGCAACCACCACTCGGGGAAATAGTCAACGGATTATTATATATAATCGGGTTGCAAAAATTAGAACTCGATACATCGGCAGAGTTTTCGCATTGTTTACTTGCTCGGCCTGCGACTCACTCGTTCGATGACGCACCGCAGTCTTGCTGTTGTGCGAGTGAGACAGCATCGCACGGATCTATGACGTGCACATGATCAGCTGTTTGTGTCACTGTGCCGGTAACGGTTTTTGGAGATGATATTATTTTTTTCTGTATACCTACATAGGTAGGAAAGTAATCACTGATATTTGACTGCGATAATGATTTTGGTGAATTATCCTTCCTTCCAGAAACTGAGTGTTGTTGCAACGCCATGGGACCACTGTCAAAATTTTCAAAATCTGCAATAAAGGCGCCTCGCTTTCTATTGACAAAATTATTGTGCACTATTGAGGCACTCTTGAGATTGTCGATATCCTCTTTTAACTCCAATAGTTGATTCGTTGTGGCGCTCTCATTTTTAAGTATTTTTACCTCTGATTGCAGCAATATTATATCCTTTAGTAATTTTGTTACGTCTACGTGATCAAACGTAACCGGTGGTAGTTTTTGAAGGTCACGCGCTACGAAGATGGGTACCAGCTCGGGATCCGTAAGCTTCAGAAGAGTTATGATGTCTTCGATATCTCGAGCACCTTTTCCCTTGCTTTTTCGTATCTTTGGTTTAGACGATGGAACCGAATCAAAAAGCAATTTTTTCGCCGTTACTATTTCACTGTCTGTGTAACTATCACTGCAGATCCGTATGAGGGACACTTCATCCATTACATCCGCCTTATTCTGTATAAACGACAGTAGCTCGTTTACCACTAAATTACAGTTTGCACATTTTACAATGTTTGACGCCATTATACCGAAACGAGACAGGTATGCCGATAGTACGTACGTTCACATTTGCGCGCTAACGACGACGAATTATTAACCATACCTTCTACGGCTGTTCGTCTAAGGATATACGAGTATTTCTCAAGCGACTTGATACTTGTCTTAGAACAGTCAATCGACTGGCCCTTTCTTCTGGAAGTTCATTAAGTACCCTTAGTGCGGAACTGTTATGTAAGTAACTTAATCGTTGAGATTGTTGTGTAGCAGATTTATTTGATCGTCGCTCTTGAATCAAACGAAGTCGGTGAGCACGGGCTTCATCGGTCTCGTTTGATAAGCGCTCATGGATCAAACGGAGTCGGTGAGCACGGGCTTCATCGGTCTCGTTTGATAAGCGCTCATGGATCAAACTGAGTCGGTGAGCACGGGCTTCTTCGGTCTCGTTTGATAAGCGCTCATGGATCAAACTGAGTCGGTGAGCACGGGCTTCATCAGTCTCGTTTGATAAGCGCTCATGGATCAAATTGAGTCGGTGAGCACGGGCTTCTTCGGTCTCGTTTGATAAGTGCTCATGGATCAAACTGAGCCGGTGAGCACGGGCTTCTTCGGTCTCGTTTGATAAGCGCTCATGGATCAAACTGAATCGGTGAGCACGGGCTTCTTCGGTTTCGTTCGATAAGCGTTCATGGATCAAACTGAGCCGGTGAGTACGATCTTCTTGACTTTCGTTCGTTAGTCTTTTTGATACATAAGCTCTCATAGCCGACAATCTCTTTTTACGTTCCTTTAGTGTTTCATTTTCTTTCTTCTTATTAGCATGTATTTTTATTTTGTCTAATCGTTTCCATCTATCATCTTTCGTTTCAAGGAATCGACGTTTTCTCATTCGAGAAGCATCCTTGCTTGGTCAACCCATCACTTAAAATTATGAAATAAAATAACTTTTAACAAAAAAAAACCGACTTCAAAAGTAAATAAAAAATAAAAAAGTAAATAAAAAACCAAAAAGCAAAAAATAACTTACTAAATATGCAATTTATAATACTTTTAAATTACTACTTACTATGTAATTAATAAAAAAGCTATTATTTTCTTAACTAACTAGTCTAACTACTGCTTGGTTTGAAGTCGGTGCCAAGCGTGATGAATTAAACTAACTTATATAAATACAAAATAATTATACTTGGAATAATCAACATTAAATTCCAGCACAAGCTACGTAGATAAATCAAAAGTCGAAAATAACCAACAAACAAAACTCTAACTCTAACTGATAAAACTCTAAACCAGAACTAACTAATTCTACCCTATTTTACACTACAACAATATAATAGTGGTCTTGAAAAGGACCTTTTGAAATGAAAATAGTATGGAGAATATTCTTTTTATGAATTTCGAATTTCAATGATAATAATTGACAAAGAGATATCAGCCACTGTATAGGTACGAACAATACTTTTAAACCTTAAGTACGCATCAAATATTTAGAAAATGAATGCAACTGGCGATGAAATGTTAGTACAGTTACGATTCAGAAAATAACGTCATGCGACAACGCCATCTAGTGAACGTAGTATGCTACATGTTATGACATGTGATATTCCTTTTGCATGACAGATAGTGATAATTACTATTTTGTTGGTCTGATACAAAGTACATAATACTGTGGGCACAGTGGCTTGGCACCGACTTCAAACCAAGCAGTAGTTAGACTAGTTAGTTAAGAAAATAATAGCTTTTTTATTAATTACATAGTAAGTAGTAATTTAAAAGTATTATAAATTGCATATTTAGTAAGTTATTTTTTACTTTTTGGTTTTTTATTTACTTTTTTATTTTTTATTTACTTTTGAAGTCGGTTTTTTTTTTGTTAAAAGTTATTTTTGGTTTGCTGGACAATGATCTGCTAAGTTCACTGATATCAATAAATCTTACTTGGGCCCTGAATTGATTTGATGAATTCTGTCAGAAGTCATTATTCTACGAGGACGAAGTCGCGGGCAGCAGCTAGTTTATTTATTTTGTACTTAAAAAATGTCGTTTCCTGGACGGCTGTAGACGTCGCCGTCGGTGGCGTGTTTGGTACGTTTTCGTTTGTCGGCTATAGTCGTCCGTGGCGGTAAAAAAAATGAACTACGAGTACTCTACAGACAGGAGTTATGGGTGTACGCAACGTTCTTCAAGAAGTAAAGAACCCATCAGTTCCTTTCAGGATATCGGTTTTTGTTGAACCTGGGAAGATTCATATTACGACATGAACAATAGCCACAATTTCACTGTATTATAGAGAACTCGCAATTCATTTTAACTTTGAAGGTAAACTACACACTTAAAATCTCACGTAAACTTTGATTGCGTGATGTAGATGTCGACCACAATGCAAGTTTTTTTCCATAATTTTTTTCAGGACCATTCAATTCACTGATATGATAAAGGTATCTGAAATACCCACGAAAAAAACGTGCCCACCTAAACTTCACTTTTTATTTTGTAATGGCGGATGAAACTAGGGATGTGACTTTTGAAACAGTAGAAGTATCGATATTTTGGTATTGGTTTTACCACTGATCTTATTTTAGAGAGATTCGGTACAACAATAGTCGATAGAATAGTTTTTATCACTCAAACCTTACGGGAACGGGCACTGTTCTGGTAAGATCCTTGCGGGATTCTTTATTTTTTGAAACCACGATTGTTAACGCCGAACCGCGCGCCCGCGCATCGCCAAGAAGTGCAAGCCGGCGCACCTGCGCTGATTCATTTCGCCACTGGCCGACCCAACGGTTACACGCACTCGTGCAGCATCGCTCGCATCGATAGTTACACGTGTATGGTGTATCATACATTTAGCTTACTTAATTAACCCTTATCTTCCCAGTGTTCCATTTTTGGAACGGCAACTTTGATTTTTTTTGTAATTAAATTATTTTCTATTCTTTATTCTTTTTTTGAATAGTGGTAACACTGAATTAGTTGTCTGTCAAAATTAAGCGCCATTAAGTGCATAGCGCGCGTATTTTGATTGTCAATTACAATTTTGTTGCGAGTATTTTTTGTATCATGTCATCACGCAGTCGGTAAGTGAAAATTATTTATATTATTAACAAAATTACGTATTTTTTTGTGAATTTTATATGAATTTAGTGTTAATTATAATACCTTATAGTAAAATTTATAAATATAATGAGAATTTATTGTTTATGGCATATTTTCGAACACCGTTCCATTTTTCAAACAATGGGAACATATTACTCTGTTACCATTGAGAAAATGTATGAATCCATTAGGCTTATTGTTGCATGTTTTTTGTTTTAGGTTAACGGTAAATGACATAATATCGTATTTAGAAGATGATGATGATGTGCTGGAAGCTGACGTGTATATAACTCCCCCCGAAAACTTTGATAAAAGTGACGAAGATAGTGGTAATGAAGAATCTACTGATATCAACTGCTTGTCTCGACACCAGTTATTGGCAGAAGCAGAACTTAGGGCCAAGGTTTCAGTAGAGGGACGGATAGAAGAAATAGAGCACCAAGAATTCCAAGAAGACCCCATTCCAAGTAAGGTACATAACCCACACCCTGAAAAAAAATGTAAACGTTCGATTGCTAGGAAATGGCGAAATGTGGATATCCCTCAAAGAGCAGAAAAAGAGTAGTTTTTTAGAAGATTATCATAATCCATTAGATTTTTTTGAGTTGTTTTATGATGAAGAGGTGATTGAACTACTCCGCTCACAGACAGAACAGAATGCAAAGCAGAAAGGTCACGTAAATTTCAAAGTTAGTTCTGATGAAATCAAGCGGTTTATAGGTATTCTGTTATTGTCTGGCTACAATGGAGTTGCTCGCTAAAGAATGTATTGGGAGCAAAGTATTGACTGTCATCATCCTGGCGTTGCAGCTTGTATGTCAAGAAATAGATTTGAAGAACTATTGCGATTTTACCACGCATGCGATAACACCAACATTCAGCCAGGAGACAAATTTTGTAAAGTACGTCCGTTGTGGGAACTTCTCAATCGAAAATGGCTCAAATATTATCCAGGCGACAGAAATTTGAGTATAGACGAGTCAATGATCCCGTACTTTGGAAAACATCCTACTAAACAACACATTCATGGTAAGCCTATTAGATTCGGCTACAAAGTATGGGCCATTTGTACTCGATTAGGGTACCTAATTTATGGAGAACCATATCAAGGAGCTAGCACCGGCAACACACATCCATCCTTTGGAGTCGGTGGATCTGTAGTACTTGATCTGATATCGAAACTTCCACCAGGTAAATACAGCTTTTATATGGACAACTTTTTCACCTCAATACCTCTGTTGTCTGAAATAAAATCCTTAGGACACGATGCTACGGGAACTATCCGTGGTAACAGAGTAGAGAATGCGCTGCTAAAAGATCCTAAAGATATGAAAAAAATGAAAAGAGGCTCATACAACCAAATCACAGATGTGTCATCAGATATAACCTTAGTAAGATACAACGATAATAATATTGTAACAGTTGCGTCAACAGAATGTGGAGTGCAACCAATAGGCAAAGTAAAACGATGGTGTGATAAACAGAAAAAAGAAGTTGATCAGCCACGCTGTTTCATAAATTATACCTCTAATAAATACATCGGCATAAGGTTGAAGAGATGGTACTGGCAACTACTTATGTTTCCACTCAACGTGAGCATGAATAATGCTTACCAGCTGTATAGGCTGTCGCCGGCTGCAAAGGAGAAAGATGTTCACGACCTACTGTCTTTCACTAGATATGTGGTTCAGTCGTATTTTATAACAAATCCTGTGACGAATGATAGGTCAGCATCCAACGGCTCGATAACAAAAACAAACAACAACATAACATCACGCCTTTTTATCCCCGAAGGGGTAGGCAGAGGTGCACATTACGGCACTTAATGCCACTGTACAATGTAACACCCACTTTTCACTATTTATGTTACGAGTCCCATGTAATAGGGGGTGAGCCTATTGCCATATACCGGGCACATTTCCAGACTCCGTGCTACTACTGAGAATTTTTTTAAAAACCCAGTAATACTAACAAAAACAAAGTATGTACCCAAACCTCCATTAGCTGTGATAAAACGTGTCCCTTCAAGCGTGCGTTTAGATGGAAAAGACTACTACATAGTAGATAACGGAAAGCAGAGTCGATGCGGTTTGTGCCATAAAAATACAACAAAGAAATGTGGCAAATGTGCAGTTGCTTTGCATGCTAAATGCTCAATTATATTTCATACAACCCCATAATTTTAAACATATTTTAATTTACATATTTTTTATAAACTTTTCTAAACTATTGCTTATTTATACTAAGGCTTTTATTTGATCTCCTTTATGTTTACCTTTACAAAGAAAATACATTAGGTGATGTTCCCATTGTTCTGACTTTTCCTGTAACCCGTATATATGTTACTTTACATAATAACATAAACATAAGCAAAAGTTAAAAAAATTGGATGAGAAATTATAGTGTTGGGAAGATATGGGTTAAAGTGATTTATCTCTCCATACACCGTGGAATCATTTTAACAACCCTCGTCAACAAGATTCGAGCCGGATACGTCTTTGGAAACCGTTTCGAAGACAAAACGGAACAAAGAAGTATTGACATTGACGAGGTCATTCGAGAAGGATCGAGACAGGAGTTGCCACGCAGTGCATGAAACACGGCGTGAATCATCCAATCTAAAACGACAAAATCAAGAAATACGGTCGTCGCTGTGCTGTATTTTGTAACCACTACAGTTCGAGAAACCAAGATGCGGGGTTTGCAGTGGCGTACTTGTCGGTTCGTTCCAATTATTCCGTTAATTCGTATTGAATTCCATCCATTTTTTCCCATAAATTATTGCCTAACAATATCCACGTACAATCATGTTTCATGATCGAGCACGTGGATTCATTTAAACAATGCACATCGCCATGCTGGTATTATATTCCTTATAAAATACTTGCCGTTAAATCGTAACGGTATTAATTTCCTGATAATATTCCATCTTTCTCAAATTTAACGTAATCTTTGCTATCCACTTTTAAACAGAAGTCTCATTTACTGTGTTGTGCCAGTTGTACCAGTGCAGTGTAATCCATTGTATGTACATTTCTATTTTTTAACATTCCAGCGGAACCAAGGGTCCAAAGTCCACGGCGCTTGGCCTACGTGACCACGCGGCGGTCGCGCTGTAGCAGCCTGCTTACCTGCAAATAGTATTTCTTGCCTGCGTTTTCGAATTTAAGTATTTCTTCATATAATTCTTTTCACTTCGCTTTCATTTCCTTGCGTGTTATATTATAATTATTGTGGCTTTCAGCTGGGCAGATTGAGAGTGATTTTATTGCATACCTACTTGCATTTACTTATTCGCACAATGGATCTTAAATCATTAAAGAAAACTAGAGCTAGCCATAAAGCAAAGCTTACCATATTTAAATTGTAGGGACACATGTAAGTATGTATGGCAGAGTGCAAGGCAAGCAAAAACCTATGTGAGCGTGAAGTATGCGAGGCACGGACAGTTACTGCGCACTGGTCCGAGTGAACGGTCCTATCTGGGGGTTTACGTGAATATATCCGGTATTCGAACACCGTTGTTTCTCTCAACCCCCTGCGCCCCATGACCAGAAGAGGCAGTGCTCAATTAGGGATCCCCGTAATCACGATCCCTAAAGTGGTGACCCCGAACGCAAATTATAAACGTGTTGCGTGAATTGCGTGGACATTTATAAGCGCATCGTAAGCGCGAACTTTGTACAAGATGATGCAACCACAAGTGCCAGCTCAACCCACAGTGAAAGTAGAAGGCAGTGATTTAGCCCAAATAACCATCAAGACGCAGATTCCGGATTTCTGGACAGACCAACCGCGACTATGGTTTGGCCAATTCGAGGTCATAGTGGCAGACCAGAAACTAGGTGAGAGAAAAAAATTCAACTTAGTGATCGCAAAGCTGAGTAAAGACAGCGTCAAAGAAGTGTCTGACTTAATACTTCAGCCGCCAGAAGATAAACAATATGCAACGCTGAAAGAGCGATTACTTAGCGTCTATGAAGAGTCAGACAGTCAGAGAATTCGGAAACTATTGAAGGAAATCGATCTGGGAAATCAGAAACCGTCGCAACTGCTTCGAAGAATGAAGGACCTTAGCAGAGGAAAATTCCCAGACGATACCCTACGCATCCTGTGGATTGGACATTTACCAGCGGCAGTACGTACCGTTTTGAGTACCAGTGAAGTTACCGACCTTAAGAAGCTAGCTGAGCATGCGGACAAGATCATGGAGGCAGCGGAGACAAACGACACAGTCTCAGAAGTCACCTCCGGCGCGTCAACATCGAGCACCGACGCATTAGTAGCAGAAATATCGAAACTAAGCAAGAGGATAGACGATATGCACACAGACAGGCAGAATAGGAAAAAGTCCAACGCTCGATCTCGTTCACCATCTCCAAGGAAACGGAGGTACTACCCGTCGCAACAGCGGATCAGGAAGAGATCGACGGATTGGGTATGCTATTACCACTTTCGATTCGGCAAAAGAGCTACGAGATGTGAACAACCCTGCAGCTGGAAAGGTGGCGCCACGTCATCGGAGAAACGCCAGTCGGGAAACTAGCAGCGGTGCAGCCTACGGTGGGGGACTGCATCGACATGTCAAACCATCGACTAAGCATCAAGAACATCAACACGGGTATGCGTTTTTTAATAGACACTGGTGCTAATGTTTCCGTCTTACCTGTTACCAAAAAATCATACAGTATAAGCGATAGTTCTAACTTTAAATTATATGCGGCAAATGGCTCTGAAATTCAAACTTATGGTACAAGAAATTTAGAATTAAATCTTAACCTTAAGATAAAATAACTTTTAACAAAAAAAAAACCGACTTCAAAAGTAAATAAAAAATAAAAAAGTAAATAAAAAACCAAAAAGCAAAAAATAACTTACTAAATATGGAATTTATAATACTTTTAAATTACTACTTACTATGTAATTAATAAAAAAGCTATTATTTTCTTAACTAACTAGTCTAACTACTGCTTGGTTTGAAGTCGGTGCCAAGCCACTGTGCCCACAGTATTATGTACTTTGTATCAGACCAACAAAATAGTAATTATCACTATCTGTCATGCAAAAGGAATATCACATGTCATAACATGTAGCATACTACGTTCACTAGATGGCGTTGTCGCATGACGTTATTTTCTGAATCGTAACTGTACTAACATTTCATCGCCAGTTGCATTCATTTTCTAAATATTTGATGCGTACTTAAGGTTTAAAAGTATTGTTCGTACCTATACAGTGGCTGATATCTCTTTGTCAATTATTATCATTGAAATTCGAAATTCATAAAAAGAATATTCTCCATACTATTTTCATTTTAAAAGGTCTTTTTCAAGACCACTATTATATTGTTGTAGTGTAAAATAGGGTAGAATTAGTTAGTTCTGGTTTAGAGTTTTATCAGTTAGAGTTAGAGTTTTGTTTGTTGGTTATTTTCGACTTATTGATTTATCTACGTAGCTTGTGCTGGAATTTAATGTTGATTATTCCAAGTATAATTATTTTGTATTTATATAAGTTAGTTTAATTCATCACGCTTGGCACCGACTTCAAACCAAGCAGTAGTTAGACTAGTTAGTTAAGAAAATAATAGCTTTTTTATTAATTACATAGTAAGTAGTAATTTAAAAGTATTATAAATTGCATATTTAGTAAGTTATTTTTTGCTTTTTGGTTTTTTATTTACTTTTTTATTTTTTATTTACTTTTGAAGTCGGTTTTTTTTTTGTTAAAAGTTATTTTATTTCACAATTTTAAGTGATGGGTTGACCAAGCAAGGATGCTTCTCGAATGAGAAAACGTCGATTCCTTGAAACGAAAGATGATAGATGGAAACGATTAGACAAAATAAAAATACATGCTAATAAGAAGAAAGAAAATAAAACACTAAAGGAACGTAAAAAGAGATTGTCGGCTATGAGAGCTTATGTATCAAAAAGACTAACGATCGAAAGTCAAGAAGATCGTACTCACCGGCTCAGTTTGATCCATGAACGCTTATCGAACGAAACCGAAGAAGCCCGTGCTCACCGGTTCAGTTTGATCCATGAGCGCTTATCAAACGAGACCGAAGAAGCTCGTGCTCACCGGCTCAGTTTGATCCATGAGCACTTATCAAACGAGACCGAAGAAGCCCGTGCTCACCGACTCAATTTGATCCATGAGCGCTTATCAAACGAGACTGATGAAGCCCGTGCTCACCGACTCAGTTTGATCCATGAGCGCTTATCAAACGAGACCGAAGAAGCCCGTGCTCACCGACTCAGTTTGATCCATGAGCGCTTATCAAACGAGACCGATGAAGCCCGTGCTCACCGACTCCGTTTGATCCATGAGCGCTTATCAAACGAGACCGATGAAGCCCGTGCTCACCGACTCCGTTTGATTCAAGAGCGACGATCAAATAAATCTGCTACACAACAATCTCAACGATTAAGTTACTTACGTAACAGTTCCGCACTAAGGGTACTTAATGAACTTCCAGAAGAAAGGGCCAGTCGATTGACTGTTCTAAGACAAGTATCAAGTCGCTTGAGAAATACTCATATATCCTTAGACGAACAGCTGCAGAAGGTATGGTTAATAATTATAATGCAGATTTGTTAGGGCTATAGGAAGGCAACATTGACATGCAACCTTGTGGAAATGTTACTGCTGTTTCCTATTACGTTGCGAAATTTTATCAAACCCAAACACAAGGTAGCTACTGGTAGCCGCCGAGGAGTTCCCTCAACTGTCGTACTACTTCATCATCAGACCCTTAATGACAATCACATCCCATCTGGGTGTAAAGTCGTCATCAATACAAATTATCAAACCCCAACACAACATAGCTAGTGGCAACCGTTGAGGAGTTCCCTCAACTATCGTACTGCTTCATTGTCAGACCCTTATTGACAATTACACCCCCACTTAGGTGTAAAGTTCTCATCAATACAAATGAATCAAACCCAAACACACGAGTCCCCTCGACTGGCTCTCGGCTCCATCATCAGATCCACCCCAGACCTTTATCAGATGGCAGTGGTTTTTAATACTTAATAAAAAAAATAACAAATGCACTAGTCGCCCCTATAATTTTTAAAAGATCCCCTCGGTTTCCTTGGTCTTCCATCATCAGATCCTGATTTCCTTATCATGGGACCATTCTGGGACTATCTCCTTTCCAACAAAAAAAGAATTATCGAAATCGGTTTATAAATAACGGAGATATCGGCGAACAAACATAAAAAAAAAGCATATATACGGTCGAATTGAGAACCTCCTCCTTTTTTTGAAGTCGGTTAATAAAACTAATGTGAGTACATTTGCTGCAAAAACTAAAATGAATTGCTTTATATGTGGGAAGATTGGTCATTTAAAGAAGGACTGCTGGCATGCAAGAACAAATTTTCAAGCACATCAAAGTTACCAAGGAAAACAAAATCATCGAGGACTGCAGCGAGGTTACAGCAGAGGCGGATCCTACAGAGGTCACTACCGAGGCAGAGGTCAAAGTCATTCGAGAGGCGAACCATCAAGGAATCTTTCATCTGAGTCGTGGACAGTTCAAGTATGTAATTCAGAAATTAATCAAGACACCGAGTACACTGGTAAGGATGATTATACTAATAATTTTGAAATTAGCTGGCTTTTGGATAGTGGTTGTACAGACCATTTAATAAATAATGATTCTTACTTTTTAAAATGTATAAACTTAAAAAATTCAGTAGATGTGAAACTGCCAGACGGTGGATTGTTAAAAGCAACTAAAATAGGCACTGTAAAGGTCAATTTCAAAACTTATTATAATACTAGCTTTTGCCCGCGACTTCGTTCGCGTGGAATAGTGACTTCTAATCTCTTCAAAAATGAAATGTGGAAGATATTCTAGGGAACTCTTCAAAAATCAACATAATGAGCTCTACGTTTGAATTGAAGATATATATACTCACTTAGGGTATTAAAGCCGTTATTGCCGTTCGAAAAAGGCGAAAATGTTGTTATTCCCTTATTTTCAAAATATTATTTTGATTTGCCATTTCAGAAAAAAAGACTATCTCCCTTGACAAATTACCTAATCCCTTAACAACCAAGCTTAAATCTATAATTAACTTAAAACTATATAAAAGAACGATCTAATTAATTTATAAAATAACTTTTAAGAAAAAAAAAACCGACTTCAAAAGTAAATAAAAAATAAAAAAGTAAATAAAAAACCAAAAAGCAAAAAATAACTTACTAAATATGCAATTTATAATACTTTTAAATTACTACTTACTATGTAATTAATAAAAAAACTATTATTTTCTTAACTAACTAGTCTAACTACTGCTTGGTTTGAAGTCGGTGCCAAGCCACTGTGCCCACAGTATTATGAAAATTACACAGTATTGTGATTGTGTTGAATGTAGGTAATCCATGCATTCACGAGGGACATGTCTAAAACACGGATGACTAAAGGCCAATACCATTTTTTACCTCTAAAGCGGTAATTGGATATTTAGAAATCAGCCAATCATGTTTATCCACTCCTCCCATATTTTTATTATACCTCTAATTATGAATAAGCAATGGCTGATTCACGGCTACTTTCGCCTTTTCTTTCTTTGAGTACCTATTCGTTTTTACATAAGGTTCAACAGAATCAAAATTTGTCAAAAGACAAACAACATTGTTGTCGTGCCATTTCACGCACAAAATTTCATTATTTTTATCAAAACGATAATCGGAAAAGCCTCGGTCTTTCTTTTTCATCTCTTGTTTGGTCATGATAGGACATTTTTTAGTCCTATTTTCTCTGACTGTCCCTGTAGCTCTGAACCCTTGAGATTTCAAATCAATCAACAATTGCATGCTACTGAAAAAGTTATCGAAGTAGACTACATGTGCTCTGGGAGCTATACAAACTGCAAGCAACTTCTTTACCACTGTTGCACCCAAGCCATCGTTATGACTTGCAGAGGTTTGAACATCCTTTCCTGTGTAAAGCGAAAAGTTATAACAGTATCCGCTGACTCCACACAGTGCCCAAAGCTTATATCCGAACCTTACTGGTTTACCTTTTATAAATTGTTTGATTCCATGGTGAACGAAGTATTTGACGATCATTTCGTCAACAGCTAAATTGGATTCAAATATACCAAACTTTCGGAATGATTCATTAGCTTTATCGATAAGTGGGCGAATTTTAAAAGCTTTGTCAGTATTATCTATTTGTGAGTTGTCATTGAAATGTAAATAGGATTTAATTTTATCAAAACGATTACGGGACATTGCCTGTTCAACAAATGGAATATGTACATCTTCATCTCTACACCAATAAAGTTTACTTTGCGGCAAGTGATGATACGAAGAGAAAAACAAAATTCCTATGAAGACTTTTAACTCATTTATAGTTAGATTGAAGTTCAAATCATTTTTATAGTGTTTGGCGTAAGATACAGTTTCGTGCACAGTATATTCTAGAATCCCGTCACACAACAAGTTTTCGAATATTTCTACCGCTGACTTTCCTTCCAACTGCGTAATCATATTTTCTAAACATTGTTTAGCAGTATTAGATTCCGGCTGTATTTCAGAATATACTGGTTCACGAGATGTGGTTTGAGTAGGATGATTTTCCGCGCCGCTATCGATCGTGCACGAAAATTCCACTTGACCAGCTACATCAGACACTGGCAAAACTCCCATATCGTCGTCAGGACCTTCTTCTATGTCAGTCATTTCATCTACCGCATCCGGCGGCAATATGGCAATTTCAATGTCATTCAACTCCTCATCACTAAAATCTTCAATACCTTGAAGATAGTCTACAATTTCGGACACCTTCAAAGCGTTTTTATACTTCTTTTGCACTGGATCCATGATCTATAAATAACAAAAAATAGAATATATTAATATATAGCCAGACGTATACTTATAATCATACAGACAGATATATTGTTTACAATTAGATACAGAATAAAACTAAAATATTTTTACTTACCAATAATTTCTCAACCTCGTAAATAATTCACTTTTTACTCTAGGTCGATAAATAATCACAATCGTTTCGAGGGACGAGATGTAACGTGTTCGGCGTAGACTAATAGACTAATGTAAATACAAGCAAGATTCGCAAGAAACAAACAATTGACTAGTTTGAACTTGTACTTAGCGTGACAGGATCGAACACGCTTACGCGGCAAATTGTACAGTCAGATTCCCGGTGTCATATTTATAGGACGGCTTATTTTAAATGTATATAACAAGTTCACAAATTATGCCTGCCTCGACTGCCTCGTTGGCCGAGTGGTCGCAAGTGCGACTGCCGGGCAAGGGGTCTCAGGTTCGATTCCCGGGTCGGGCAAAGTATTACTGGGTTTTTAAAACATTCTCAGTAGTAGCACGGAGTCTGGAAATGTGCCCGGGATATGGCAATAGGCTCACCCCCTATTACATGGGACTCGTAACATAAATAGTGAAAAGTGGGTGTTACATTGTACAGTGGCATTAAGTGCCGTAATGTGCACCTCTGCCTACCCCTTCGGGGATAAAAAGGCGTGATGTTATGTTATGTTATGTCACAAATTATAATTTGGTTTTGTTTTTATTTGTTTTATATTTGATAGAGATCTAAGAATAAGTCTTGTATACTTTGAAGTAGGTAACATTTTTCTTTTACGGTATATAAAATTGGAACTCAATGCTCTCCTTCAGTCAGCAAAAATGATCAATTTCAAAAAATGACATTAAAATTACGTAAACTTTTTAACAGCAAAAAAAATTATATTTTATTAGAAAAATAGTTTAAAAATATGAATTTCATCAGAAATAATAAAAATATAAGACCCAATACATGAAAAAAAATTTTGAAAGTAGTGTCCTAAAAATATGACAGTGGGAAGGAATGGGTTAAGTTTGCCATATCCAGACATGTCAACTGAAGACTGCAGCCTCATCTCGTGTCGGTCTTTCAATAATTTCAGTGTTTCTTTCGAGAGCTTTTGAGGTCTATTACGGCGTGGGTTTTTTAAAAAACTCTGAGCCCACCGCTTCGACAGTTTCTACTAACCCATTATTTAACTCGTCAATCGTTTCACACTCAGCCAGGCACTTGAAGCGATTATGCAGTTGGAGCTGGAACTGTTCGGGGTTCTGGACCTGGGCGCGACCAGGACGGAGTGTGGACCCCACCAGGCGTGACCTCTCCAGCTTGACATTGATATTCAGTGTGCCTCTGACAATACGGTGATCGCTGCCGGTTTTCACCTTAGCTATCACAGAGACATCACTGAATATGCGCTTGTTGGTCGCCATGATGAAGTCGATCTCATTTTTGGTGTAACCATCGGGGTTTATCCACGTCCACCTCTTAGCTGGTCGCTTTCGGAAGAAGGAGTTTATTAGAAAGAGTCTCTCCCTCTCCATAAAGTCGACCAGCCGCTGGCCCCGACGGTTTCGCTGCCCATACCAAAATGGCCCCATTCTCAGCTCTTCGCCGTTCCGTGTGCCCATATATATAACTATAATATATAACTATATAACTATTATAACTATAACTATATTAACTATATCCAAATCCAAACTTCCAAACTAATATTATAAATGCGAAAGTAACTCTGTCTGTCTGTCTGTCTGTCTTTGCTTCACGCCTAAACTACTGAACCGATTTGTGTTAAATTTGGTACAGACATAGTTTGGAACTTGAGAAAGGACATAGGGTAGTTTTTATTACAAAAAAATAATAAAAAAAAATATTTCGTACATACAGCGCCATCTATTGGTCAAGAGTCGGCATCAATTCAGTACTGAAAATTCAACGGGAAAATGTATATAAATAGTAAAAAGGTATGAAAAATATAATATAATACAACTTTTAGTACAAAGAAAATGCTCTAACGGAGCATAGATAATTCTATTATGTCGAATTGGTGATCGCGCAATGGTGTCGATAGTTATACGAGTTCAGTTCATACTATTGTTTTAATTCATCGGAAAAAAGTAAATAAATAGTTAAAAGGTATGAAAAAAATAATATCAATATAATAAAACTTTTAGTACAAAGAAAATGCCCGAACGGAGTATAGATAAATAATCCGAGTTGTCACTATGCTCGATGGATGGAAAAAAATATTAATTATAGTTTTAAACAAGATTCTACCCTCTTAATTATTTGTGGAAATAGAGGTAGTTTAAATAAAAAAAAAAAATATTGCAATTTTATAATTCACTTACAGCTCTGTATAAAATGCTCTAACGGAGCATAGATAATTCTATTATATCGAGTTGGTGATCGCGCAATGGTGTCGATAGTTACACGAATTCGGTTCATGTTATTGTTTTAATTCATCGGAAAAAAGTATATAAATAATTAAAAGGTATGAAAAAAATAATATCAATATAATAAAACTTTTACTACAAAGAAAATGCCCGAACGGAGTATAGATAAATAATCCGAGTTGTCACTATGCTGGATAGATGGCGTTGGGATTGAAATTGATCGCGCTATGGTTTCGTTACACGCATTTGGTTAGGTATCGGCCAAGTGCTTCGGTACTGTCGTGGAATTGAGGATTGATCTCGATTGATTGATAGTTCGATCTCGATTATTAGTAGATACTAAAATAATAATTGTATGTCTAAATTCATTTTAATTTTTAAATTAATTAGATCGTTCCTTTTAAATTATATAGTTTTAAGCTTGGTTATTAAGGGAATAGGTAATTTGTCAAGAGAGTCTTTTTTTCTGAAATGACAAATCAAAATAATATTTTGAAAATAAGGGAATAACAACATTTTCGCCTTTTTCGATCGGCTTTAATGCCCTAAGCGAGTATACATATCTTCAATTCAAACGTAGAGCTCATTATGTTGATTTTTGAAGAGTTCCCTAGAATATCTTCCACATTTAATTTTTGAAAAGATCCGGAACTATGTGAGTAAAACCAAAAATCTGCCGGAAGTCACTATTCCACGCGAACGAATTTGGTACAGACATAGTTTGGAACTTGAGAAAGGACATAGGGTAGTTTTTATTACAAAAAAATAATAAAAAAAAATATTTCGTACATACAGCGCCATCTATTGGTCAAGAGTCGGCATCGATTCAGTACTGAAAATTCAACGGGAAAATGTATATAAATACTAAAAAGGTATGAAAAATATAAAATAATACAACTTTTAGTACAAAGAAAATGCTCTAACGGAGCATAGATAATTCTATTATGTCGAGTTGGTGATCGCGCAATGGTGTCGATAGTTATACGAGTTCGGTTCATACTATTGTTTTAATTCATCAGAAAAAAGTAAATAAATAGTTAAAAGGTATGAAAAAAATAATATCAATATAATAAAACTTTTAGTACAAAGAAAATGCCCGAACGGAGTATAGATAAATAATCCGAGTTGTCACTATGCTCGATAGATGGAAAAAATTATTAATTATAGTTTTAAACAAGATTCTACCCTCATAATTATTTGTGGAAATAGAGGTAGTTTAAATAAAAAAAAAAAATATTGCAATTTTATAATTCACTTACAGCTCTGTATAAAATGCTCTAAGACTTTCGTTGGTAGTGGTGAAGGTTACGCACGTGCTTTTGTCATTCCTACGTTTGTTTTCAATTTAAGTGAGATAATTCATAGTGATTGGAATTGAATTCTTTTAAATTTTGTGTTGTCGTGTTGGTTAAGTGTGTGTGTGTAAGTTTTTAACAGGTATTGGTGTAATTCTAAGTAAAATTTTAATCTATTCCTCTGCCCACATCTCCTTAATCAGAAATGGATGAGGTGAAGCCACCAGACCCTCCCGATCCCGATAAATCCCCGGAATATGAGACGGAAACCATTCTGACAATCACTCTTCCTCCCGACACCCCGGATATCGAATTAATGGATTCAGAAGTTCCCAAAAACCGAAAACGACCTGCAGGCTCCCCTCCTATCACCCAGAACAACCCTCCGAAATTGGCGAAAAGTATAAACGGTCGACAATGTTATACGGCCAGGGATAATCCCCCTTACGTAGTTTATGTGTCTCTTAAGGACTCCCAGACGTCTGGCACTACTCTTCACCCAGTCAAGTTTGGAATGTTTTTAATGAAACTCAATATTAATAATGTTAAAATCGGTGGTGTCAAACGGCTGGGGAGGAATAAAGTTTCGGTTGAGTTTGTGACGCACCAGGATGCAAATAGCTTTCTGGTAAACGGTATGGTGGCTCAAAGCTATGTGACTTCGATACCACAATTTAACATTACACGAATGGGCATTGTTAAGGACGTCCCTGTCGAATGGACAGAGGACGAAATCATTAGTAATATCAAGGTTTCCGCTGGGTGTGGGGCTGTGATAAAGGCTAGGAGAATGAACCGCAGAGTCTCAACCACAAACGGTACCGAATGGAAGCCTACTCAAACTATAGTGCTTACTTTTGACGGCCAAACACTACCTAAAAAAGTGTTTTGTTTTTACTCAGCGCTCCCGGTAGAACTATACTCGTACCCTACTATACAGTGTTATCACTGTTGTCGTTTTGGGCATACCCGCACTCTTTGCCGCTCCAAGCCACGTTGTTTCAAGTGTGGCCAGGATCATCCAGGGGATGGATGCCAGATTCCAGCTGAGACCGCCATCTGTGTCAATTGCAATGGCACCCATTTTGCTAATGACAAAGCTTGTCCTGAATTGGGCCGCCAGAAGAGCATCAAAGCTCTGATGGCTGAAAAATCAATTTCATATGCGGAAGCAAGCCAGGTTTTCCCTACTGTAAAAAGGTCTTATGCTGAGGTCTCAAGATCAGTCAACCTCATAGATCCATCTCCTATTAAAAAAACACCCCAACAAAGAGTCTCCTATAAAAAAACTATACACCTTAAACCTAAATCATATGCTCCCCTATCTCCTAGCTATGATAAGAAGGCCCATCAGGCCCACCATCCAAGACCACTCTTACTCCCCATCCAAAAACGGTTGCGCTTTCCCTGTGGAATCCGGAACCAACATTCGTAGCTCCAAGTACATTCTTAATATAGTTTCTGATATGCTCATGGCAGTACTATCAAACCCTGCCCAAACGGTACCGGACCACGTCGCACAAAAGCTTTCAACAATTCTTGATTATATTTTTAAAATTCCTACCTCTAACACTGCTTCAGTGGAACGTGAGGAGTACTCTTCCCAGGAAGAGTGACTTACTCCACTTAATGAATAAATTTAAACCATCGATTTGTGGCATTGCTGAGACATGGCTTCGTCCGAATATCAATTTCGGGATCCCATGTTTCAGTGTTGTCAGACATGACAGATCTGATGGTTATGGAGGGTGTGCTTTGTTAATTAATAACAAAGTACCCTTCTCCCAGATCCCTCTAACCTTCGTTGGCGATGACATAAATGTTGTCGCTGTTAAGGCTGAGGACATAAATATATTTGTATTTTACATTGCTCACCCTCATGTTGACCACCTTATTTTGATTAAAAATTTACTTACCTCAGTAAGTGGCCCATTACTTGTTATGGGTGACTTTAACTCCCATCACTATAGATGGGGTTCAGATTTTTGTGATAATATGGGTAATGAGCTAGTTGAGATGCTGGACGAACTCGATCTGTGTGTCATTAATGATGGCAGCCCTACTCGTAGGTCTGCATTTGGTCAAAGAAACAGCTGTGTGGACTTGACCTTTTGCTCGCCTGTTATGGCTAGCGTGCTAAATTGGAGTTGTTTAAATTTGACCTATGGTAGTGATCACTACCCCATCATAATTAAACACCTGTCAAAATCCATCCCAGATAAACCCCTTCCCCCCCTATTAAGATATCGTTTAGATTCCGCAGACTGGGATCTTTACTCTAAATTATTAGACCTCCGCATTTCTCTCCTTCCACCAGTTAACAATGAGAATTCTTTGGAATGTTTCTCCAAATTTTCCGACCTGATATCCTCCACAGCCGAAGATTGCTTTCCTGTGAAAAATGCACCGAAAGGCAAAATCCCTTCTCCACCATGGTGGGATAGTGAATGCACTGCCATGATAAGAGCTAGGAATGCGGCTGAAAAGACATATAACCAAGATATGAACCTGGAAAACCTCCTAAATTTCAAGCGAATTTTGGCTAAGTCAAGGAAATTGTTCAAGAAAAAGAAGAGACAAGGGTGGCAGAGATATTGTGGTTCACTAAATCCATCGACACCAATATCCAAAGTTTGGCAGAGAGTTAAAAATTTTAGGAACTCCACCAAACCTCCCACTATCTCCACCTTACCCGAATCTCTGAGTAACAGTTTTTTCAACCACATTGCTCCAACGTATGTTCCTACTGCAGATGAATGCTGCCTGAAATCCCATGAGATTGAGCGACCCGAGTCTCATGACCCGCTCAATTTGGAGTTCTCACCTGAAGAACTTCAAACGGTACTCAATCATGTGAAGGACTCGGCACCAGGGATTGATGGGTTCCCCTACTCATTCCTAACTAAAGCAGGAACTAAAGCGAAGCAATACTACCTTGACTTGGTCAATTTTTGCTTTATTTCAGGCTATATTCCTCCTACCTGGAAGGTTCAGGTTATTATGCCGCTGTTAAAAGCTGGCAAGGACCCTGGTGACCATTTGTCGTACAGACCTATTGCCCTATCGTCCATACTTATTAAGACTTTTGAACACCTCATCAAAAACCGCCTTGAATGGGTGGTTGAGAGCCAGAGGCTGCTTCCGGCGACTCAGTTCGGCTTCAGGAAAGGTCTGGGTACGGCTGACAGTGTGGGTACCCTCACTTCAGCCATCCGACTGGCCCTTAGCAGGCAGGAGTCGTTGGTCGCAGTCTTCTTGGACATCTCAGCGGCCTATGATTCTGTCCTCTTACCCCTTCTCAGGCAGAAACTGCAAAAGCTGAGAATCCCGAGTAGGATCTGCCGAATTATAGCCCACATCCTTTCCGATCGTACCCTCCAATTAAGAACTCCTGAGGATAACCCAGTACGGAGGTCCTCCTGGAAAGGTTTACCTCAGGGGTCAGTCCTTAGCCCCATCCTTTATAACATTTATACATATGACCTTCCCTCCTGTCTAAATTTTAACTGTAATGTCCTTCAGTATGCTGACGATATCGCACTAATGGTTACTAACAGCTCTATAACAGACGCCGCCCACTCCATCAACGTCTCTTTGGCCTCATTAAACCAATGGCTTCTGAATCACGGGTTATCTTTAAGCGCCCCAAAAAGCTCAGCTGTCATTTTTACACGCAAACGACGCACTCCGGATCTTCGTGTAGAGATAGACGGTCAGGATATCCCAATCAAAAGCAGTGCTAGATTCTTGGGGGTTTATCTCGATTCAAAGATGTCTGGGGCGGATCACATAAACACTGTGGTTGCAAGGTGTGAACGCTCAGTATCGATACTCAGAGCTCTGGCCGGGGTATGGTGGGGTGCACACCCCTACTCATTGAAGCTCATCTACAATGCATTGGTCAGAAGTGTAATGGACTACTGTTGCTTCCTTATTGTTCCTTGCAATAAGGGTGCATTAACTCGTCGAATACCGGTTTTGCAGACACAATTATAGAACAATAGGTTGCGGTCACCGGTGACCGCTTGGTATTTGACAGTTTAAAAAAACTAGACTCCATTCAGGCCAAATGCCTTAGAATAACTATCCGAGCTATGAAATCATCCCCCATAAATGCTCTTCAGGTTGAATGTGTAGAGCCTCCCCTCAACCTTCGAAGACAATACCTGGCAGACCGCTTCATCTCAAAAGTCCTCTCCCTCTCATCACACCCCCTTCTTCCTATCCTAGAACAAATCCACTGTTCCTATAGGTCCTCTTCCTACTGGAACAATAAACCTGTCCCTCCCGTGATTGTCAGGTACAGGGAGCTTAAAAACCTCTCTGCACCCATCAGGCAATATCCTGTACTCCCGGTTTTCTCTTCCGTATATGAGGTTATCCACTTCAGGCCAAAGGTAATTCTAGGACTCGGCATCTCGAAATCCTCCGTAGATGCTGCGGGCGAGTTTGGGCGCGCTTTGAACAGTTCAACTGGAGGGGCTGGAATATTTTCTTCACCGACGCGTCTAAACTATCCCGAAATGGAAGTACAGGAGTAGCAATGTACTTCCAAAATTGAAGATCGCCCTCCTCTCCAAGTGTCCCCCGGAAGCATCTGTCTTCACGGCAGAATGTGTTGGCATTTTAGAATCAATAAAATTTATTAGAGCACACAACCTTAGAAATTCTGTTATTTTTTCCGACTCCCGAAGTAGCCTACAGTCTCTCAACCAAGACCAGCTCCATTCCCGAACTCATAGCAGTTGGTTGTAGAGATAAAGGCGCTTCTTTTTTCTTGCTTCAAAGATGACATAAATATCGAGATCGCTTGGATTCCTGGTCACTCTGGCATATGTGGTAACGAGTGTGCGGATTCATTGGCCAAATTTGCGGCCTCGAATGAGGTCGAACGCCAACACTACGTTGTGTACGGGTATGATATACGTGCCGACACAAAACACAAGCTGTTTGACTCATGGGCTGCAGTGTGGGTAGAAACTTCCAAACGGAAAGGTGCCTACTATGCAGTTGTCCAGCCCGGCATCCGACGGAAACCTTGGTTTTCCAAGTACCCTAAGCTTCCCCGTCATACTGTTTCATCCTTGTGTAGGCTCAGACTCGGCCATTGTAGTAGTCCGGTCTTCCTCAACAAGATCCGTGTCCGCGACAGCTCGCTGTGCGAATGCGGCCTTGATGAGGGAACCTTAGAACACATATTTTTTTCGTGTCCCTTAAATTCCCAATCCTTTGACCTCTATAAAAAACTTCCCAGTATCCAAATCCCACTCCCAATCAGTTTCCACCTCCTTTTAACTCACTTTTCCCACAAAGTAATTATTTATATATGTAAATTTATGAATGAAAATGAGATCAAAATGTGACGGTGTCCAATGATGTATATTAATTAATATCTGTCTATATTGTGTATGTCCCCCAACTATTTTTTACACCACTGTATATATACAGTAAAATAGTTGATAATGTTTATGTTTTACTAACCCAATTGTTTTGTCCTTTCAGCTACTAACAACTAAAAACTACCGCAAAGTTAAGTTCGACGGTCCAATAATTTTGCCGTCACCACTCGACACTGGCAGTATAGTCGACAACACCATATTGGAGACTCAGTTGCCAAAGAAGAAGAAAAAAAAAAAAAAATGCTCTAACGGAGCATAGATAATTCTATTATATCGAGTTGGTGATCGCGCAATGGTGTCGATAGTTACACGAATTCGGTTCATGTTATTGTTTTAATTCATCGGAAAAAAGTAAATAAATAATTAAAAGGTATGAAAAAAATAATATCAATATAATAAAACTTTTACTACAAAGAAAATGCCCGAACGGAGTATAGATAAATAATCCGAGTTGTCCCTATGCTCGATAGATGGCGTTGGGATTGAAATTGATCGCGCTATGGTTTCGTTACACGCATTTGGTTAGGTATCGGCCAAGTGCTTCGGTACTGTCGTGGAATTGAGGATTGATCTCGATTGATTGATAGTTTGATCTCGATTATTAGTAGTTTCGGACACGAGCGCGTACCATGCCGGGGCGGCGTAGGTGAGCCGTGTCCGAATGTAGGCCTTGTAGATACCGAGCTTCGCACGGAGAGGCAGCGCTGAGTCGATCACCGGGCGCAAGAGGTAACGCGCGGCGCGCGCCTGAGCAACAGCCTGCTGCACGTGGGGCGTCATTGAGAGCGAGCGGTGGATGGTCACGCCGAGGTATTTAACGCTCGGCGCCCACCGGACCTGCTCTCCCATGAGTGTCATGGGTGTCGGCTTCATGATCGCCACGGCGAGCGCTTGAGTCTTGGCCACGTTCACAGCCAGTCTCCACTTCTCCAGCCATTCAGGGAGTGCATCTAGGGCGCGCTGTAGTTTAACTACTGCGTACCTCGGGTTCAGCGATGTCGTGTAGTAGGCGGCGTCGTCGGCGTACAGCGCTAGTTTGACGCCGCTCGCGACAGGGATGTCGTCCGTGTACACGCAGTAGCACACAGGTGAGATGCAGCTTCCCTGGGGCACGCCGGCTTGGATGTTCCGCTCGGTCGACAGAGTGCCTTCCACTGCCACTTGGAAGGTTCTGCCGTGCAGGAAGGTGGCCACGATCTTAACTAGTCGTCGAGGAGTAGTAGATGTGGCCAGCTTGCTGAGCAGGCCATGAGCAGCATGCCAGACGCGGTCGAACGCCTTCTCCATGTCGAGGAATACTGCCGCGGCGTGCTCGCGCTTGTTGCACGCGGCCGCCAGGTCGTGCAGTACCCTCGCGACTTGCAGGGTGGTGGAGTGTTCAGCCCTGAAGCCGAACTGTTCGCCGCGTGGCTGGAGATGTGGGCGCAGGTGCAACAGCAGCAGCTTCTCGAAGAGCTTCGAGACAGTATCCAGGAGCGTGATGGGGCGATAGCTCCCCGGCAGCAGTGTGTTCTTCCCCTGTTTGGGCAGCATGATTGCTCTGCCGAGCTTCCACTTGGCAGGGAAGTGTCCGGTGCGGAGGATGCCCTTGAATAGCCGCGTCAACGTCGCGATTCCTCGTGGCGGCAGGCGGCGGAGGGCTTCGTTGGGTACTCCGTCCGGGCCGGGTGCCTTGCGTAGTGGGGCTCGCAGAGCCATACGCCGCACCATGCCAGGGGAGAGCACGATTGGGTCCTCTTCGGGGGAGATCGGCTGCTCCAGGTACTGTGCTACCTGAAGTTCGATAGCTGCTGTGTGTTGCACGTTGCGGGCCGGGTTGGGCTGGAACTGGCTCTCCAGGGAGTCGGCGAAGAGCTCCGCTCGGTTTTCGGCTCGGTAGCGGGGTGTACCTGGCGGTCAGGGCGTTGAGCGAGCTCTTCATTGTCGGGCATCGGGTCCTTTGCCATTGCCTGCGGAGTCTCCTCTTCCTCTCGACCATGGCGACTATGGCGGCTGGGAGGGGTGATGGCCTCCTCGGTGACGACACGTTTGCCATCTGGGACTCGGCTAGTGCGGTCTGGGTGGCCGCGGTGAAGTCGGCGGCGAGTCGGTCGACGTCGGCGGGCGTGTCGATCCGGTATGACGGCGAGTTTAGCGCCATGTGCGCCGCGAATGCGCGCCAGTCCCGCCGTGGGCGAGAGGGAAGAGGTCGCAGGTGCTGTGGGATGTCCTCGATAGTCAGACTCACTGGCTGGTGGTCTGACCGGAGATGGTCGTCCAGGACGTCACAGCTGACCGTCGCGGAGATGCCGGGTAGGACGGCCAGATCAATGACGTCGGGCGTGAGTTGCCGGTCGTGCGGGTAGTGCGTCGGGGCTTCCGGCCCGAGCACGACGTAGTTGTGGAGCTCTGCATCGTCGAGCAGGCGGCTGCCTTCACGTGTGTTGGCGTTCGCGTTCCACGCCGTGTGCTTCAGGTTGAAGTCACCGGCGATGATGGTTGGCAGTGGCGAGTCCAGCAGGGTGTGGACGTCAGCCACTGCGAGGCGGTAGTGCGGCGGTCTGTAGAACGCGAACACCCGGGTCGGCTGATGGTCGATGCAGATCTCCACGCCCAGTGCGTAGGACGCGCGCAGCGTTGGCACTGGCAGTAGCTGGTGGACGACTTTTCTCCTGACCAGGATTGCCAGTCCCCTGTAGGCAATCCCTGACGGCGAGATGTGATCCTCCCGGTAGATGTGGAAGCCAGCCATCTTCAGCTTGTCTACCGGTCTAAGGTGTGTCTCGTTGATCAGGGCTATATCAGCTTGCCGCTGGTCTAGCAGCAGCTTCAATAGCCTGGTCTTCTCGGGGGACATCCCATTAGCGTTCCAGTGAATGATCTTAAGGTGCCGGTGGTCCATCGCAGATCAGGGACTTGATTGCGTCTAGGAGCAGCGGCACTGGATCGCTCTGCTCTTGAATGAGCGAATGCTAGACCGGACATCAGCCCCTTTAGCGTAGGTATGCTAGACCGGACATCAGTCCCTTTAGCGAATGCTAGACCGGACATCAATCCCTTTAGCGTATGCTAGACCGGACATCAGTCCCTTTAGCGTATGCTAGACCGGACATCAGTACCTTTAGCGAATGCTAGACCGGACATCAGTCCCTTTAGCGTATGCTAGACCGGACATCAGTCCCTTTAGCGAATGCTAGACCGGACATCAGTCCCTTTAGCGTATGCTAGACCGGACATCAGTCCCTTTAGCGTATGCTAGACCGGACATCAGTCCCTATAGCGAAACATGCTAGACCGAATTGCAATCCTTATTGTCGGAGGGCTAGGTCGGATCGCAACCCTTTTAGCTGAGTCATTGGACCGGATTTTCCCTTCAATGACTCTTTCATACATTTTTTTTTAATTTTATAAATAAGTAATCAGTTACAACACTCATTCACTCTGGTAAATCTGATGATGGACTTTCCATATTATTACTAATAGCGCTCAAGGTACGTGAACTACCCGATACAGTGCTGCTATTAACAGATATAGTGTCGCCATTAACAGATATAGTGTCGCTATTAACAGATATAGTGTCGCCATTAACAGATATAGTGTCGCTATTAACAGATATAGTGTCGCTATTAACAGATATAGTGTCGCTATTAACAGATATAGTGTCGCTATCGGAAAGTTCATCCTCAGCCTCACCAATCACAGCTATGTCACACAGTATATTATTACCGCGATCAGTTTCATGGACAAAATCACTCTGGCTATCATCCGCCGTCACGTCATCATCATAACTTTCGGCTATTTCTATAAAACCTAATGGACCGCGGGGTACCTCGCGTAAGTTCTCATGGGCGACCTTGTACGTTCGATTAGAACCATTAACGAGTTTCTATTCGTACCTATCGTTTTCTAAGAAATCAGTGATTTTGTAGGGACCTTTATACTTTGGGAATACGTTTACAGTTAAAAGTTTAAAAAGTTACGACGTTTCAGTAGCAAAATCAATATCCAGAAAACTTCTAGACAAACTGACGTTTCACAATCTCACAAGAATATTATTCTACCAAGCAACCCAAAGCATTTAAAATTTACAAGTGATCACGGCTGTGCATAGCCCAGTAACTCACAGCTACTCTTTTCTAACGCGAAACTTACAGAACAAAAGAGAACGTGAACGAGAGAGACAAGAAACATCTATCTGCGGAGTATCTCTGGAGGATCGAATCAGAGACAAGATAATCTGACAGATAACCAAACATTTAATCTTACAAACTGAAACTGCATAAAAATCAATACGATACTAACTAACGTCACACAGACCAGTTGCCAACCAGGCAATTCACCAATCAGATGCATTGCCACACAGGCGGTTTGCCATACAGGCGCTTTACCACACAGGCCCATCGCTACATGATCCTCATGAATGCGGTCTGGTGTGTGAAGACCCATAGCCACAAGTTCCTCATGGGTGCGGTCAGAGTACGAGTGCGTGAATATGATGTAAGTGTGGGTATGTGAGTTATAGGTGTTGAGTGCAACTCATGACATTGACACTTCATAAAATTCTCGAAGAACCTGGTGATCAGATATTCTCCTCATCCTTAGTCCTCAGATCTACTGTATTTCAATTTCATCTGTTACAATTAAACTGTCAAACACCAAGCGGCCACCGGCGACCGCAACCCACTGCTCCACAACTGCGTCCACAATGACGGCACTCGACGAGTTAAATTACTCGACATTTTACGTAACTTATAGGCGCTGCGATAGACATTTTTTGTAAGACGCAATATAATAATGAAATGCAGAGTCTCGTTACTCCGCGTTTTCTCTATTAGACAAAACCCGACTTCACTACATCTGGAATAACCACCGAACAGCCTATCCACTCACTACAACGCACTCAGCGAAAACATATCTCAAGGTCCTTTAAATCAAAATAAATGATCAACAGCCATCAAGATTTTCAAGGTAACCACAATTTATACACTACACAAGTGTGGATAGTTACTCCAGTATTTCAGAGTCACAAGTCAGCCACGACTGTAGTTTCATTATATGGACTCGAGTCCCTGCCCCAGTAACGACTATGACTAGCACACACGATATAGTAGAATAAATGAAAAGTTTTACCCTTACAATTACTAACTCACTAGGTACTGAAAGGCCTTAATTATAACAAATCCTAATGGCAAGATCAAGGGAAGCATGTTTCTCATCAGAGTATTCTTAGCGCTTTAACTATTTTCCAACCCAACAATAATCCTAAATTAATGTAGGACTTTAGAGGACTCCTCAA
This sequence comes from Spodoptera picta, assembly GCA_038387885.1. Classification (NCBI taxonomy): domain Eukaryota; kingdom Metazoa; phylum Arthropoda; class Insecta; order Lepidoptera; family Noctuidae; genus Spodoptera; species Spodoptera picta. Next base: position 164,686 of record JAZHFQ010000099.1, on the reverse strand, counting down.
TTCTGACTTTAACTACCAATTATTATTAGCAGCTTTTGACCTTTATTTGTTATAAACTACTTTTTTTTTTCAATACTCTGTACCGCGTTAGACAGCAAGCACCACTTAATTCTGCATCTACCTCGCGGAAACCATACCTCCAAGTTCCAACCAAATGAAAGCCTAAGAAAGAAGAAGAAGAAAGAAAAATAGTTTATTTGCACACCGTCACAAGGTACAATAACACAAAAAAAATATAAAACAATATAGCAAAGACGGCGCAAAAAGGCCAGAGCTCAGCTTAAATGCCGTGACACGAGTGTGCTCGAGTCGCGGCGCTGATTTTCAGCACTTGCCCGTGACTTATAATATTATACATATAATAATAACAATAGAATAACAATAAAATATATATAGGTACATACAAATTAAAATGACAATGTGATGAAAATAAAAAAAAATAAAATAATAATAAGTAATTATTAATAAATTTCGCGAACTAAACGCATGCTTGACACTGACATTTACAATAATTTACATCACAGATGTCACATTCGCTAATAACCTCAAGCGCACGCGACGACGCAGTAGGTACCGGTAAGCGGTAGTGGCGTCCCCGTTTATACAAACCGGCATCTGAATGTGTATTACAGTAAAATAACGTTATAATGGTCAGTGTTTTTGAAAGAAAGTGCAACCAAAGCAGAGACGCCGCTGATCAACCACCACACCGCGCGGCGCTTTTGGAGAACATGCTGATAATATAGTGAGTGTGTATAATTATAGTATGAACAATCTAAACAAACAAACGAGTAATAATAAATAAGTAAGATATTAAGTAAATAAATAAATAAATGTGTGCATTAATAGTTGTGAAGTGTACATATACTAGGAACAAATTGCATCAATGTACATAATGTAACAATGTGTAATAAGTTGTAGTATTATAGTATTATGGATTTCCTGAACCGGTACCACATACCAGTACCGGAGCAGGACAAGAGACGCAGGACACTGTGGACGGCCAAGCTAAGTCAAAATCAGATACGCCGCGAGCACCAGGACACAGCGGACACGTGGCAACAGGCAGCGACCCGCGCCAGCGACGCCCAGCCGGAGATCCCACCCGTGGCGGCAGGCCAGGACACATGTGGTAAACAACAACAATGTATAAAATGCCAGTAAATCAGATCAAAAACCTCCTCTCCAAAACAAACCCCACACCCGTACCCACATACACACCTTGCAAATTAAACAAAATCTTGCTAAAGACAAAGTTATTGGAGAGAAAGTTGTTGATGCAGTAGCATTCTTTTAAGTTGGTACTTAAACGACTGTGTTGCTTTTAGGCCTCTTAATGGTGGTGGGAGATCATTCCAGCAGCGAGTCGCTGCAAATTTAAAACTGCCCCTGAAAGCCGCTGTCCTGTGCTGCGGCATCTTTAGCGGATCAACCTCAGAACGAAGACCGGAATCATACCGAGTCTGACGCCAAGTGAGTTTTTCATATAAGTACTCTGGCTTGTAAAAAGCCTGTAAAAACAACTCCTTGCCACATTTTTTATATGAGCCTCAAATCGCAGCTCTGGATCCAGGGTTAAGCCCAAACTGCAAGCTTGCTCAACTCATTCAATTTTTTCCCCTTTTATCATAATTACTGGATTGGCCGACAGTATGGCTGCGACCTGTTTCCTTGTACCTATCACCATGAACTTGGATTTCAAGGGGTTCAAAACCAAGGAGTTATTCTCAGACCATTCCATTACACGTTTCAGATCCTCATTTACCCTCCGCACCGCCATAGCCGTATCATCTCCCCTGAAGGTTATGTACAGCTGGATGTCATCTGCATACATGTGGTACATACAATTAATAAAGGATCCGGCGATGTCAGCGCTGTAAAGGATGTACAGCAACGGCCCAAGTATCGATCCCTGCGGGACTCCTCTGGGCACTCGTAGTGGAATTTTTAAGACTACTTGAGATATTACCTAACAATACACAACACAAAATAACACTATCAGATATAATTCTAATGACCATGTATAATCTCGGATCTAAAACATCACGGCTATTTTCTTTAAATAACTACCCGACAAAATAAAATAAAATTTCAAATTGGAAAACTAATAATTGTAAACTCAAGTCTTTGACTCGTTTTTGAACCATAAAGTACTTGGTATCGGAATCATAATAAATGGAACAAAGTCACCTGGTATAATCTCGATGGCAGCAGTGTCCAATTGCAGACATCAACACGCCGCTCACCAAACGCTGCGTTAACGCCGCGTATCTCATGCTGTCACTGGACGCCAATGTACTCCGGCTTGAATTGGGACCACGTCATGTCTTCATTTGCTGCTTCAGATAGCGATTCAGTTCGAAGTAGCTGCCTCAACGTTAGCCACGTTGAATCTTCACTACTGAGTACCTAGCTATGTATAGCTAAGCACTTCCAATCTTGCAGCACTATCTTCTTTGTCGCATTTGCATGTAGGTAGTTCTTCACGAACCGGCTCCGATAATTTTAACATTTTCAATAATCCTGGTCCATCCCACTTCTGATGTCGGAAGGATGGTGCGGGCGATGTCAAGCGAGAACCCTCTTCGTCATATATATCGGTAGAGGTATGTTTATGCAGTAATAAAACAATTAAATCTTCGTAATTAAAGTAACGTTTACTTTCGACAGTGCACAATAAAATTACTCAGCGATTGCGTAACGTGTGGACTGGGCAACGATTGACGAACGACTCCCCCGAGCACTTCGTGGTCATCTCTCCGTCCCTGACTGGGGGCGTGAGGTCGCGCGTTCCAGGCCGAGGCCTGTCTCGGCGGTGTCTGGCGCTGCCTGCGACTGCAGGCGAGGGGTTGGGTTAGTCGGGCTCCTTGCGGGGCCCGATGCGGTGTCGAGTCCGATGGTTTTACCCCGCCGTGAGCCGCGCTCTAGCCGGGCAGGCCCAGCGAGCAGCAAGCTGTTGGCGGGATGTTCATGTCCAGTGGGGGCGCCGCTGGGGGCCGCGCTCGAGCCGGGGGGGAGCCCGGCGAGTGGCGGCCTGGTAGCGGCGCGCGGTCGTGTCCGGTGGGGGGGGGGGGGCGGGGTCTCTACTGACTCGCCTTGGCGAGCGGGGGACTCACGCAGAACTTGATGCGTCGGTCGGGGGGACCAGGACCGGTGATAGGGCGCCAGCTCCCGGAGGTGGTCGTGTCGCGACCGGTCAGAGCGCTCGAACATATTGGTGCTCAGGCGCTGCACGAAGGCGTCGATGCTCTCTACGCCGAGGTCTCGGGCGATTGTCGCGTTCTGTACGAAGCGCGGGGCCTTGACGATGGTGCGCAGCGTCAGCGACTGCTGCTCACGGAGGCGTTTCCGGTTTGATTCGGACACGAGCGCGTACCATGCCGGGGCGGCGTAGGTAAGCCGTGTCCGAACGTAGGCCTTGTAGATGCCGAGCTTCGCACGGAGAGGCAGTGCCGAGTCGATGACCGGGCGTAGGAGGTGACGCGCGGTGCGCGCCCGAGCAACAGCCTGCTGCACGTGGGGCATCATGGAAAGCGAGCGGTCGATGGTCACGCCGAGGTATTTAACTCTCGACGCCCACCGGACCTGCTCTCCCATGAGGGTAATGGGTGTTGGCTTCATGATCCCCACGGCGAGTGCCTGTGTCTTGGCCACGTTCACGGCCAATCTCCACTTCTCCAGCCATTCAGGGAGTGCATCTAAGGCGCGCTGCAGTTTGGCTACTGCGTGCCTGGGATTCATCGACGTCGTGTAGTAGGCGGCGTCGTCGGCGTATAGCGCTAGCTTGGCGCCGTCCACGACGGGGATGTCGTCCGTGTACACGCAGTAGCACGTGTATTGTTAGGTAATATCTCAAGTAGTCTTAGGCTTTCATTTGGTTGGAAATTGGAGGTATGGTTTCCGCGAGGTAGATGCAGAATTAAGTGGTGCTTGCTGTCTAACGCACAGAGTAACGTACAGAGATTGAAAAAAAAGTATTTTATAACAAATAAAGGTCAAAAGCTGCTAATAATAATTGGTAGTTAAAGTCATAATTGAAGAGTCCTCTAAAGTCCTACATTCATTTAGGATTATTATTGGGTTGGAAAATAGCGCTAAGAATACTCTGATGAGAAACATGCTTCCCTTGATCTTGCCATTAGGATTTGTTATAATTAGGGCCTTTCAGTACCTAGTGAGTTAGTAATTGTAAGGGTAAAACTTCTCATTTATTCTACTGTATCGTGTGTGCTAGTCATAGTCGTTACTGGGGCAGGGACTTGAGTCCATATAATGAAACTACAGTCGTGGCTGACTTGTGACTCTGGAATACTGGAGTGACTATCCGCACTTGTGTAGTGTATAAATTGTGGTTACCTTGAAAATATTGATGGCTGTTGATCATTTATTTTGATTTAAAGGCCTTGAGATATGTTTTCGCTAAGTGCGTTGTAGTGAGTAGATAGGCTGTTCGGTGGTTATTCCAAATGTAGTGAAGTCGGGTTTTGTCTAATAGAGAAAACGTGGAGTAACGAGACTCTGCATTTCATTATTATATTGCGTCTTACAAAAAATGTCTATCGCAGCGCCTATAAGTTACGTAAAATGTCGAGTAATTTCAAATGTAACAGATGAAATTGAAATACAGTAGATCTGAGGACTAAGGATGAGGAGAATATCTGATCACCACGTTCTTTGAGAATTTTATAAAGTGTCAATGTCATGAGTTGCACTCAACACCTATAACTCACATACCCACACTTCATTTTTCATTTTTTTGGGGGGATCGAACACATATAGAAAGAAAGTGTTTAAAGAGACATCCGGCGTCAAGGATTTAAGACCAGCTCCTTGATCACTGGTTTCCTGCCTAGATAACTACACCCATTTGTACGGTCTCTTCTTTGTGCCTTCAGGCTTAATTCCGTCTCCTGCAGTAATATTCACCGAGGGAAGTGGAAACTATAGTTTTTTCTTCTTCTCCTCTTATTATATCTTCTGATTCACTTCGTTGCGGGAACCAAGACAGTTAATCATGACCCTGGGACGCGCCGGACTTCAATGTTCCGGTGTTTTCATGGTTGTATCTACTGTAGATCCTGGCTTACAGGAGTTGCAGCGGTTTTGGGAGGTTGTGGCGGGCTTGTCCCATCAAAAAAAAAACCCACACTTACATCATATTCACGCACTCGTACTTTGACCGCACCCATGAGGAACTTGTGGCTATGGGTCTTTACACACCAGACCGCATTCATGAGGATCATGTAGCGATGGGCCTGTGTGGTAAGGCGCCTGTGTGGCAAACCGCCTGTGTGGCAATGTATCTGATTGGTGAATTGCCTGGTTGGCAACTGGTCTGTGTGACGTTTGTTGGTATCGTATTGATTTTTGTGCAGTTTCAGTTTTTAAAAATAAATGTTTGGTTATCTGTCAAATTGTCTTGTCTCTGATTCGATCCTCCAGAGATACTCCGCAGATAGATGTTTCTTGCCTCTCTCGTTCACGTTCTCTTGTGTCCTGTAAGTTTCGCGTTGGAAAGGAGTGGCTGTGAGTTGCTGGGCTATGCACAGCCGTGATCACTTGTAGGGTTTAAATGCTTTGGGTTGCTTAGTAGAATAATATTCTTGTGAGATTGTGAAACGTCAGTTTGTCTGGAAGTTTTCTGCTTATTGATTTTGCTACTGAAACGTCGTAACTTTTTAAACTTTTAACTGTAAACGTATTCCCAAAGTATAAAGGTCCCTACAAAATCACTGATTTCTTAGAAAACGATAAGTACGAATAGAAACTCGTTAATGGTTCTAATCGAACGTACAAGGTCTCCCATGAGAACTTACGCGAGGTACCCCGCGGTCCATTAGGTTTTATAGAAATAGCCGAAAGTTGTGATGATGACGTGACGGCGGATGATAGCCAGAGTGATTTTGTCCATGAAACTGATCGCGGTAATAATATACTGTGTGACATAGCTGTGATTGGTGAGGCTGAGGATGAACTTTCCGACAGCGACACTATATCTGTTAATAGCGACACTATATCTGTTAATAGCGACACTATATCTGTTAATAGCGACACTATATCTGTTAATAGCGACACTATATCTGTTAATGGCGACACTATATCTGTTAATAGCGACACTATATCTATTAATGGCGACACTATATCTGTTAATAGCAGCACTGTATCGGGTAGTTCACGTACCTTGAGCGCTATTAGTAATAATATGGAAAGTCCATCATCAGATTTACCAGAGTGAATGAGTGTTGTAACTGATTACTTATTTATAAAATTAAAAAAAAATGTAGGAAAGAGTCATTGAAGGGAAAATCCGGTCCAATGACTCAGCTAAAGGGGTTGCGATCCGACCTAGCCCTCCGACAATAAGGATTGCAATCCGGTCTAGCATGTTTCGCTATAGGGACTGTTGTCCGGTCTAGCATTTGCTAAAGGGACTGATGTCCGGTCTAGGATACGCTAAAGGGACTGATGTCCGGTCTAGCATTCGCTAAAGGGACTGATGTCCGGTCTAGCATACGCTAAAGGGACTGATGTCCGGTCTAGCATACGCTAAAGGGACTGATGTCCGGTCTAGCATTCGCTAAAGGGACTGATGTCCGGTCTAGCATACGCTAAAGGGACTGATGTCCGGTCTAGCATTCGCTAAAGGGACTGATGTCCGGTCTAGCATACGCTAAAGGGACTGAGGTCCGGTCTAGCATTCGCTAAAGGGACTGATGTCCGGTCTAGCATACGCTAAAGGGACTGATGTCCGGTCTAGCATTCGCTAAATATTTATCCGGCCTAGCACAATCGTCTCCAGTTCTAATACTGATGAGTGATCATAACGTAGTAGTTGTGGTAAGCTGAAGGGTTAACCGAACCCGCACAATATTGAAAGCTTTTGTTAAAGGTTATACTAGATAGAGATTAGAAATGCCAGGATGAACGAACGGGTTGTTATCTTGTTCCCAGATGCTCGGAAGACGCTCGAGGACGAGCGTACGTCAGTATGGCCGTGACGGCGCCGCCGTCATTATTTTGTAAACTGCGAATGTAATGGGCAAGCAGTGAACAAACAACTGGCCCACGTCACTTCAACCCCACCACCGAGTGATATATAAAGCAGCGCAAGCGCAAGCTCGGGTAGTCGTTCGTCAATCGTTGCCCAGTTCACACGTTACGTAATCGCTGAGTAATTTTCTTGTGCACTGTCGAAAGTAAACGTTACTTTAATTACGAAGATTTAATTCTTTTATTACTCCATAAACATATATCTACCGATATATATGACGAAGAGGGTTCTCGCTTGACATCGCCCACACCATCCTTCCGACATGTACATATACTATTATAGGAAAGGTAAACATTAAAAAGATAGTAAATATACGTAGTTGTAAGAAAGAAACATAAGTAACTGCAGGGAGCGCACCTCCATCCAGCCCCCATCATCAGGACATAACACAAACATTTACACATTGTAACCACATGATGATTAGAGTATTGCAACTCAATTAGCGCAAAATATACACACACATTTATTAAACACGAATATTTATGTAAGATATTAGGAAACAAAAACGAACTAAAAATCGACCTACACAGAACATACAATACCCTCACAGGGCAAGAATTATTAACCAGCATACTGAATAAATAATTCAAAAACAACAAACATGCACATCTCAACCAACCCGACTGTTGCCAAAAATCAAGTTGCCGGAAACAAGACACAGACGGAAGGCTCTTGTCATTAATGGAGTTGCAGAGGCTTTTTTTTTTTTTTATATGGGACAAGCCCGCCACAACCTCCCAAAACCGCTGCAACTCCTGTAAGCCAGGATCTACAGTAGATACAACCATGAAAACACTAGAACACTGAAGTCCGGCGCGTCCCAGGGACATGAGTAACTTTCTTGGTTCCCGCAACGAAGTGAATCAGAAGATATTATAAGAGGAAAAGAAGAAAAAACTATGGTTTTCACTTCCCTCGGTGAATTACTGCAGGAGACAGAATGAATTAAGCCCAAAGGCACAAAGAAGAGACTGTACAACTGTACAACTGGAGTTGCAGAGGCTGACAATGAGGACTGCAGCAAGATGATGCTTGATCTCTTTAAACGGAAGCTGGACCTCAACCTTCAATCATCTATAAAATCTTGCCAGAGGCTTGGTAGTGCTAAGAAAGATCACAACCGGCCTATACTCATCCGTTTTGATTCTACGGGCACAAAGGCATCGGTGTGGAAGGTTAAGACCAAACTGAAGGGTACTCCGGTATCTATGAAGGAGTTTCTGACCCGTAGCAGGCAGACAGTGTTTGGCAGGGCACGGCAGCACTTTGGTATGAGGTCCTGTTGGACTCGGGACTGCATCATAAATATCAAGACTGCTGATGGGAAACGTCATAAAATCTCTTCCATGGATGAGCTCAGTCCTTTGATTGAGAAGTATCCTAAGCTGTTGCCTGTGTCTCCATCAACAAGTAGGAGTAGGGTGGAGGATGCAGGGAATCTGAAACAGAGCAAGTAATTATTGGCAGACTGCAAGGTAATGTTTCATAATTTGTACTGTACATATCATGCTTATTGTAATTTAACTTACTTGTGGGTAGATTCCTTCTGTGCACGACGGCAATGCTAGGCCGCGAGCCGCCCGCGACGTGTTCCGAACATGTCCGAACCATGACAAAAAGGCAAGTTCAGATACGAATATCAAAGGCGTGCGGCGGCGATCCTTTGTTCCGCGCCGCCGCTCCTTGGTTTGAACTTGCCTTTGAGCATGTACGGACATGATTCCGTCGCAGAGCGGCCGAATCGCGAGCCCATAGCGACAGGATTAATCCTGTCCGCGCGCGGCTCACCTATAAAAGGACGCCTCCTTGCGAGGCGCAGTTTAGTTGTCAATGATAAATCACACAGTCAGTTGTCAATGAATTGTCAATTCATCAGAGCGTCAGAACAGTGTGTGTAGTTATTATATAAAGTCGATCGTAATATTGTCAATTTCCTTTCCACTAGTGCTGTTAACATTATCATAATTAAAGTATATCAGTGTACAAGAGTTTCTCCATTTCATTATACAGTCCATTTGCTCTCCATAAAGGACCTAAGCTCGTCGAGGACTGATCCACAGCCTGATCCCTCCGAGCCCGCACATTTTCTGGTCCTTCGAAGCCGAATAAAGTTCTAGCAAGATTGTGTTAACACGCAGCCGTAGTGGAGAATCTAGGAGAGAACAGACCCAGCAAGAGCCTTCAGTGACCGCCGGACCGGGTGCCAGCAGCTCGGCACCAGAATCGAGCTCGGTCCGAGTGACGGACACAGGAAGCGGGTCTACGACGACTACCTACCTCTACATAGACGCCACGCATGGTATGCTCAAGCCCAGCGATACCAGATCACGCCGTTCTACGAATTCGAAAAGAATGCGCCTCGCAGAGCTGGAGGCCCAAGAACGGCTGGCTGAGGTGAAAGCCAGGGAAGTACAGATGGAAGTCAGACAATTGCAGGCAGAGAGAGAGTTGCAGGAAGTACGGCTGCAGCGCCTCAGAGCCGAAGCTGAGTCGAGTGACGACGAGGAATTGGTGGACGACCTCGCCTCCGTGAGGATTGGAACGTGGCTAGCGCGACCCGCGCCGCCATGCGGAGGCGAGACTCGGCCGCCGCCACACGACGCCAGCGGCGGGAGCATCAACAGAGACGCAGCCCACGCAGCGACAACGACGGCGAGCGGCGCCCCGGCGGGCGCGCAGCCGCCGCGAGACGACGACGGCTACAGAAAAGTGTGTGAATGTGTGTGTGCGAAATCAAAGGGCAATATCGCGAGTGAAGTGTCACACGGTAACGTGAGTGATAAAGTGATAGACGTAGGAACACTCGCCGCGGCACTAGCACAGGTCACGCGTAGTTCCAGAGAGCCCCCGAAGTACATGCAGCGGCTACCAGTCTTCGACGGAAAACCCGGTGAGTGGATAGCTTATAAGGCCATGTATTGTGACTCACACACGTACTTTTCTAGCGTAGAAAATTTAGCTAGGATTAGGATAAGCCTCAGAGGCGCCGCAAAGGAAGCTGTAGGGAGCTTATTATTTAGTCAATCTGACCCTCAGCTCATTCTAGACGCACTAGAAAGACGTTTTGGTAGGCCTGAGGCCTTGATAATGACAGAATTAGATAATGTAAAGTTATTACCTAGATTAAACGATAACCCTAGGGATATTTGTATTTTTGCTAGCCGTATTGCAAACACAGTGGGTACGATAGAAGCACTAAATAGAATTCAGTATTTACATAGTCCTGAAATGTCGCGTAGTACCATAGAAAAGTTAACGCCAATACTAAGAAATAAATGGTATGATTACGCGGCGAATAGAAAGCATGAAGATACTCCCGTATTAAAGCTCTTATCTATGTTCATGAATGAAGAGGCCGACAAGTGTAGCGCGTACGCGCTGCCGGAGCGTGTTAGTGATAACGCCATTGATGTACCACAACGGCGCAGAGTTGAGCGCACGTTCATCGTGAGTAAAATAACATCAAGTGAGCTATGCCCGGCATGTAAACAACACGGCCACAAATTACCAGAGTGCAGTAAATATAAACAACTAGACATAGATACTCGGTGGAACATAGCAAAAAACAATAACATGTGTTTTAGGTGTTTACGAAATAAACACAGAAGATATATGTGCAGAGTGCCTATTTGTGACGTCAAGGGATGCAACATGAAACATCACAAACTGTTGCACAAAGAGCGTGATGTTAATTCAATACACAACACACCGCCGCACGCGCCGCCATCAATGACGCCTGTTATCGCACACGAATCCGTGACGTCAGCGCGCGAGACAGTCTCAACGACTTCGCCTCGAAATCGCCGCGCGTATTTAAAGATAGTATGTACCTGTAACATTAAGCGGACCACGTACGAGTATAGATACATACGCCCTGTTAGACGATGGGAGTACAGTCACCTTGTTAGATGCGACAGTAGCAGACATCCTAGGTGCAGATGGGGCAGCAAGTTCTATGTGGATACAAGGCCGAGGTGGGGAAGTCAAGCATGAGCAAAGCCGCACTGTTAGTCTCCACATACAAGGCAAGTACCACAGCGTCCCACAGAAGATAGAGGCAGCGCGCACTGTAAATAGGTTAGAAGTCATGGCGCAGACTGTACACACAGAAGACATAAACAATTGTGGACATTTGAACGATATAAGAAGCACTCTTGTTTATGAACGCGCGCGACCGATGATTTTAATAGGTCAAGATAACTGGCATTTATTAGCAGCCACAAAAACACGTACAGGTGCGCGTGATCAACCGGTAGCATCGTACACAAAGCTCGGTTGGGTATTACATGGATGTCATTACTCAGTAAATAAAGACAGAAGAAAATTTTGCGGCCACATTAATATTAGAGAAAATGAAGAACCAACTAAAGAAACCGTGAGAAACTTTCAATCAGAATCACTATGTATAGATCCTAGGATACCTAAATATGACCCGCAACTGCAAGACTTAGGTATCCTAGAACGGAAGAGTCAACGATCGCCCGATGACAGCATCACGACCGGACCACTGAGGAAACCAGAAGCACCTACAGTACCTAACAACCACCTAGGTACCCTAGATCTTGTACGGTGTCTAGATAAGGACGACGAACGCGTCAATCATCATGTAATCAACAAAGTGAATAGTCCAGTTAAGCACATACCTACACCTGCTGCTTACGCTCAACGCGCCAAAGAACAAAAGGACAAGGACCCGCAGGCCGAAACCGTATCAAAGGGAACCGCCGCCATACAGGATAAAAAAGCGGCGGCCGGCAACAGCTCGTTATCAGCGCTAAGTACATGCAGCGCAGGCGCACGTGTTTTACGTTTGCGCGGGAGAATCACAGCGGTGGCAAACGTGAATGCAGAATTAAAACACGCTGTTATATTCAAAAGTACCTCTAAAAGCAGACACAAAAACAATGTGTAGATCGATTTACATAGGAATAGTTATATCGGTTTATAGAAATAGGTTAGCTATAAGTATAGTTATAGGTTAGCTTATAGGTATAGATTAGTCTCGTTAGGTACTTATTTCAAAGCGGCATATAGGGACCTAGGTATAAGTGCCTTAAGCGCTTTAGGTAGTGAGTCCAATGCGCGGTTTATAAGCTTGAAGCTTATACCACCGGTGTCGCCATTTTGGCAAAGATGGATACATGGGTACCAGCCGCTCCTTCAAGACCGGCGGGAGCCCTACGGCAGCTGCACCCCACCCAAGGTTGGAGACGTCATCGTGATCTCCGACCCTTACCTCCCACGCAACAGTTGGTTCAGAGGAAGGGTGACACAGGTGCTGCCAGACGCAGATGGAGAGGTACGAGTAGACCACAACGTCATGACCAGACGACTCGTACTACGAAGAACAGCGAAGCGCATTGTCGTGCTCACCAAGGAGTCGCCTGATGGCGACGGCGGGAGAAATGTGCACGACGGCAATGCTAGGCCGCGAGCCGCCCGCGACGTGTTCCGAACATGTCCGAACCATGACAAAAAGGCAAGTTCAGACACGAATATCAAAGGCGTGCGGCGGTGATCCTTTGTTCCGCGCCGCCGCTCCTTGGTTTGAACTTGCCTTTGAGCATGTACGGACATGATTCCGTCGCAGACCGGCCGAATCGCGAGCCCATAGCGACAGGATTAATCCTGTCCGCGCGCGGCTCGCCTATAAAAGGACGCCTCCTTGCGAGGCGCAGTTTAGTTGTCAATGATAAATCACACAGTCAGTTGTCAATGAATTGTCAATTCATCAGAGCGTCAGAACAGTGTGTGTAGTTATTTTATAAAGTCGATCGTAATATTGACAATTTCCTTTCCACTAGTGCTGTTAACATTATCATAATTAAAGTATATCAGTGTACAAGAGTTTCTCCATTTCATTATACAGTCCATTTGCTCTCCATAAAGGACCTAAGCTCGTCGAGGACTTATCCACAGCCTGATCCCTCCGAGCCCGCACACCTTCATTCCATTTTCCATACTACCTCTATATACTACTCTCACGATAACAATTTAATTTATCATTCATCTCATTGCTTGTAGCTGGTGCCATTTTAACCTTGTTCCATCTCGTGCTTTTGTATCATCCGTTTATTTAATTTGGTTTGTCTTTATCACAGAATACGCAATCATACTGCCTGCTGCCTCATTGGCCGAGTGGTCGCAAGTGCGACTGCCGGGCAAGGGGTCTCGGGTTCGATTCCCGGGTCGGGCAAAGTATTACTGGGTTTGTAAAAACCTCAGTAGTAGCACGTAGTCTGGAAATGTGCCCGGTATATGGCAATAGGCTCACCCCCTATTACATGGGACTCATAACATAAATAGGGAAAAGTGGGTGTTACATTGTACAGTGGCATTAAGTGCCATAATGTGCACCTCTGCCTACCCCTTCGGGGATAAAAGGCGTGATGTTATGTTATGTTATGTTACGCAATCATATTATTTTATTTTTCATAACATTGTCGTCAGTTCATCACAAAGCATGTTGATTGTTGTGTGTGTAGTTTGACAGTTCATTTTAGCATCCATCAATATGTCATTTGTCAGTGTTGTTGGCTTGTGACAGTGACAGTCGCTATTTTAGATGCGTTCGGAAATGGTACCAGAGTAAGTAGTATAAAAATATTGTTTTATTCATTTTTTCTCATCATGTTATGATTTTTTTTTTATTTTGCTTTTGTATTGTCTTAATTTTTGTTAATGTCGATGTCGGCCGGCGGGTGGTGCTGGATTAGGTGATTGGAATAATTTTTAGTTCATTGATATTTATGTATTTAGCTTTTTAAAATCAATTTAATATTTACATATTTTTATTATTTATATTTATTTATATACACAGTTTTATAATTTATTATGTCAGATAGTGATTCTTTTGTTTCCGCTAATGATGATGCCTCTAATAGTGATAGTTTTTGCTCGTTGGGTGTTACTCTTGCAGACTTCATCGATCGCTCTTTTTCCGATAAGAGCGGCAGATTTTTCAATGTTTGCCACATAAACGCACAGAGTGTTCCCAGTCACTACAGTGACCTCTTTGATGCGTTTAACAATGGCAATGTTCATGCCATTCTGATTTCCGAAACCTGGCTCAAACCTCAACTCTTATCGACCACTTACCCCCTTACTGGTTACGTTCTTCTTCGGAATGATCGGATTGTAAGACGGGGAGGTGGCGTGGCAATTTACCTCCGTAGTAACTTTCCTCACAGAATACTCTTTTCATCGTCTCCAAATTCTTCTGCGGAATATTTATTTCTAGATGTTTGTGTCCGGGGGGTTAAAATGGTCCTGGGTGTTATTTACTGCCCTCCAACTAATGACTACTTCACTGAATTCGAGTCAGTTCTAGAATCTTTGGGTTCTGAGTACGAACATCACGTGATCATGGGTGATTTTAATACCGATCTCCTTCTACCAAACTCCTCTAGATCTAATAAGCTCCTTCATCTTATCGAGTCAGCGAGTCTTCACATCTTACCGCTGAATGCTACTCATCACAATACTGTTGCTGATGACTCTTGGCTCGATCTTATACTCACTTCGAACCCTTCCTTGGTTCCCTCTTATGGTCAGCATGACGCTCCCGGATTTTCCCATCATGACCTTATTTACCTATCCTATGCCCTCAAACCACCCAAGGTCAAACCCAGGGTTCTGTACAGGCGCTGTTTTGCGGGGATGGATGGGGAGAGACTTCGGGGTGATGCATCGACACTCGATTAGGGGCCGCTTTTTGAGGCGGAAACGGTTGACGAGAAGGTAGCAATTTTTAATGCGTCTCTCGTTAGTCTATACGACCGTCATGCACCCATCAGAAGGATCACGGTTAGGCGTCCACCGGCTCCTTGGATGACCGCAGGAGTACAGATGGCAATGCGTCGTCGTAGGGACCGCGCGTTCCGCAGGCATAGGAGAAATCGTACTGACGAGAACTGGGAGGCTTTTAAAATTGCGAGAAACAGATGTAACCAAATGGTACGTAACGCTAAGCGCCGTCATATTCTCAATAATATTTCTTATTCATCTCCAGCCAATATCTGGAAATTTTTCCGGACTCTTGGTATTGGTAAACCTCAAAATTCAGACCTGTCTATAACAATTGGTTTAGATGACCTTAACCAACATTTCTCCACTGTTCCTACTCTAGATCAACTAACCAGACTAAACACCTTGTCTTTTATCAGTGGTCTGACGCGTCCCAACATAAACAATTTCTGTTTCATTCCAGCTGATGCGACGGAGATTCGTAAGATTATCCTTTCAATTAAATCAAAAGCTGTGGGTTGTGACTCCTTATCCCGAGATATGATCACATATATCCTAGACCACGTGCTGTCACCGACTCATATTATAAATTTCTCCATGTTCTCCGGTGTATTTCCAGCAGTTTGGCGTAAAGCTTTTGTTCGACCCTTACCTAAGGTTAGTACTCCCACTCTGCCGACCCACTTCCGTCCTATCTCAATCCTTCCCTTCCTATCTAAGGTGCTGGAGGCTTGTGTCCATAAACAATTGTCTCACTTTGTTTACAATCATAGCTTAATAAGCCCGTTGCAATCTGGGTTTCGACCTGACCACAGCACTATGACTTCCCTCATTAAAGTGACTGGCGATGTTAGGGCTGGTATGGAGGATACCAAAGTAACACTTTTGGTATTGGTTGATTTTTCTAACGCGTTTAATATGGTCAGTCACAATATCCTTTTGGCAATCCTATTCCATCTTGCGATCTCTGGCAAATTACTGGAATGGTTCTCTTCATACCTTCGGGAGCGTCAGCAGTCTGTCCAGTATGATGAGAAGTTCTCTGACTGGTGTGACTTGACGGCAGGCGTTCCTCAGGGCTGCATTCTTTTTCCACTTCTTTTCTCTATTTTTATCAACCTTATCACTCCTGAACTTCAGTGTGCGTACCATTTGTATGCGGACGACTTGCAGCTGTACCGTCAATCTGGGGTGGACGATCTGCCCAGTGCTATCAGTAAACTTAATAGCGATCTAACAGCTGTTCAAAATTGGTCGGAGAGGTTTGGCATAGCTGTAAACCCAAACAAGTGCCAGGCCATCATCATAGGTAGCTCTCGGAATCATGGATCGATTGACGGTGCAGCACTGCCCCCTATCTCGTATAATGGTGTGACTGTCCCGTTCAGTCGGGACGTGAAGGATTTGGGCCTGATTATTGATAGCACATTGAGCTGGCGTGCTCAGGTCGCAAGTGTTTGCCAAAGGGTGACTGGATCGTTGCGGGCTCTGTATTGTCTGAGGAACTTTCTTCCGTCCTCTGTGAAGACGCAGCTTGTGCAGACCTTGATTTTCCCGATTATTGATTACGCTGATGTCTGTTACTACGACCTGAATGCAGATCTACTCAACAAGTTAGACCGACTTCTAAATAACTGCATTCGATTCGTTTTCAACTTACGTAAATATGATCATATTTCTGCACATACATCTGCACAACTGAAGTGGCTGCCCATACGCTTGCGCAGGCAGCAGAGGGCACTAACCACTTTATTCTCTTATCTTGACTCTCCTTCTTCACCTACTTACCTTGCTTCTTACTTCCAATATACGTGCGCAAACCACACAAAATTTCTTCGTTCGTCTCAAAATCGACATCTTCAATGTATCTCTCATCGCAATGACTTCTTTCATTCTTCCTTTTTCATTCAAGCTGTTATTTTGTGGAATGCGTTGCCCAAGGAGATCAGAATGGCAACATTTCGCAATTCCTTTAAATTTAAAGTCCGTGAGCATTTACTTAAGCATTGGCAGACTCAAAACAATTGAGGAAACTATTCTGACGTTTTTTTCTTTATATATACATAATATATTGTAGTATTTATGCAGTAGGTATAAGTATTTGTTTAGTAGTATGTCAAAGTCAAAGTCAAAGTCAAAATCATTTATTTCAATTAGACCATAGAGGCACTTTTGAACGTCAATGAAGAAAATTAACAAGTGAAGCTATTTGCTCATTCCAAGGTGTAGATTCCTATGGAGAAGAACGAGCAAGAAACTCCATAGGTTACTCTTTTTCAATCAATTTCACAATTCTCCAGTTACAGTTTTGTTGTTTGGGTTGTGCGAGAACAATGTAACACTAAAATACAGTCAAAGAGATCGAAAAAAAATAACCCTAAAGGACATTTAAAAAAAAGAAATATACAGTCTGGAGCTGACCAATCCCAGTTGACGGCGCCCGTTCACGAACATGACACGTACACCAGCACCGCCCAACTCAACCATATTGTAGGGAATCGAGCGATCCACTGCACGTGCCACCGCCAATGAGACCTTAGAGTGAGCATGACAACTCCAAGCTGACACAAACATATTCAACTATTTTAATTTAATATTCAGGTAATTACAGGGCTCTCACATTTACAATGATTATGCAAGTTAAACAATATACAAATGAGCAACATAGCTGTATTAATTACATGTTTGGATTTCATTAAAACATCAATGCTTTTCGTTTTCGTTATCCTGTGGAGCCGGACTAGCTTGCATCCAAGCATTTTTATCCTCTATATAATCATTAACCTTGTAATATGCTTTTCTACATAAAGTTTTTTTTATACATGATTTAAATTTTGTTTCATTTAGGTGTTGTATGTCGCCTGGTATCTTGTTATAACATTTAACACAGAATCCCATGAACGACTTACCTACTTTCGCCAATCTCAAAGTTGGTTGACTTAATCTATCCTTATGTCTAGTTTGATAGTGGTGTCTGTCCGACACTTTACCAAATAACTGTAGGTTTTTCCTGACATACATGATGTTTTCATAGATAAATTGACAAGAAACGGTCATAATGTTGATCTCCTTAAACTTTTCTCTGAGAGATTCGCGACGACCTAGATTGTAGATAGCTCTGACGGCGCGCTTTTGCAAGATAAAGATAGACTCAGTGCCAGCAGCGTGTCCCCACAGCAAAATGCCATACGACATAATGCTATGAAAGTAGCTGAAGTACACCAGTCTTGCCGTGCCTATGTCAGTTAACTGTCGTATCTTCCAGACAGCATAAGCTGCAGAGCTCAATCGTCCCGCTAATGATGTAATGTGAGGACCCCATTGCAATTTGTCGTCTACAGTGATTCCCAGGAAAGTTGTCTCTTTTACAAACTCCAATCTCTCACCATTCAAGAATATGTCACATTCATTGCTTTTAACGTTTGGCAAAACAAATCTAATACATTTTGTCTTTTTATCGTTTAGTACTAAGTTATTTAATGTAAACCAATTATGAACCTTCATTAGGGCATTATTTACGTCGTCATAATAATTTGTTCGTCGATTTATTTTAAAAACTAATGAAGTGTCATCAGCAAATAATACCATCTTAGGTTCATTTTTAAATAAATGGGGCAAGTCATTTATGTATGCCAAAAATAAGAATGGACCTAGTATTGAGCCCTGCGGTACACCCATAGATATGCTAGCACCCTGTGAATTTACTTCATTTACCTGTACTTTAAGTTGCCTATCCTGAAGGTATGATTTCAACAGTTTTAGCGACGTCCCCCGAATGCCGTAGTATTCCAGCTTCAGCAATAGTGTCTCATGTTCAACACAGTCGAACGCCTTCGAAAGATCACAAAATATTCCGATGGCATCCCGTGCTTCTTCCCATGAGGCGAAAACCCGCTTAATGAGAGCCACTCCCGCGTCAGTAGTGCAGCGACCCTTGGTGAATCCGTATTGTTGAGCATGAAAGACGGAATTAATGTTGAAGTGACGCAACATCTGAGAAAGCATCAGCCTTTCAAACACTTTGCTGAGCGCTGGTAAAATAGAGACCGGTCTATAGTTATTGGGTTCTGCGCTATCACCGGATTTAAACAATGGAACTACTTTACTATGCTTCATTAAATCCGGAAAAACTCCGTGATCTACACTTTTATTAAAAATGGAAGCTAAATGAGGCGCTATAGTTTCTATAAAAGACCGACACACCCTAACAGACATTCCCCAGAGATCTTCAGTTGACTTAACTTTGATATCTTTGAACGCTTTAATTACTGCTTGGGGGTTTGTGTGCTGAAATCGAAATTCAGAAAGACACTCCTTGACATTACTTCTAAGGAGTTCAGCAGAAAGAGTTGGAGACGATTTCAACGCTTCCGTAGTTTTAATCGGTATGTTTTTAAAGAAACTTTCAAATTCTTGGGCAACTTTCAAATTTGAATTAATGTGTCCATTCGCAGTATTTAGATTAAATTCAGCATTGCGCGATATGTATTATATGGTATGTATATGTCTATACTGATTTATAAAATACTAGCTTTTGCCCGCGACTTCGGTGTGCGTCAGGATTGCTCCGCCAAGTTATCAAATCAGAAAATGGTTTCAGCCAAAAATTTGTCGATATTTGTCAAAATC
Source organism: Spodoptera picta (assembly GCA_038387885.1). Classification (NCBI taxonomy): domain Eukaryota; kingdom Metazoa; phylum Arthropoda; class Insecta; order Lepidoptera; family Noctuidae; genus Spodoptera; species Spodoptera picta. Next base: position 145,260 of record JAZHFQ010000099.1, on the reverse strand, counting down.
GAAAGAAACAAACCCCGTATTTGTCAAAGCAGAAATAAAGAAGTTATAAGCGTTTTAAGTTGGCCGCGCAATCCTGACGTCAAGGACTGCGCGGCCACGGAGATCTCAGCAACTACTTGGGATAGAGAAATAATTCCTTTTGTCAACTCAAGTCTGTATTTGTCAAGATTTGTCGAAAAATGAACCAAAGCTCTATATCAATATTATAATTAAATATTCGCCTTGAAAGTCATGGCCGCGCAGTCCTTAATTTGCTATTTTGTTTTTAGTATTTTTTTTATTAACATTTCCACGAGCAGTAACTTGCAAGATTCTATTATTATAATTCTGTACATTTTGTTTATAATGTATAAGAATATCTAAATATTAAAAAAGTTTTTTATCAGTTAACAATAGAAACCAGAACAGAAATGCGCTTAGACTGTATTGTCTTGAACTTATGGTCTTGAAATTATGGTCACTCTACTAGAACATTGTATGGGGTAACATAATTCTTGAGATTACTCGCGTCCCAAACAGTGTTGAGGGTAAAAGGATATGTCATTTTAATGGGGTTAATATGAGGATTATATGGACGTCTACAGCAAAATCCTAGCTACTATAGTTATTGAGATATCATGGTTTAAAGTAACGTCAGGACTGCGCGGCCACGAGTTTTGTATTTTAAATTGATTTCGTCTGTTTAATTACACTTTAGTCGTATTTTAAAGCTTTTGTCAGTTTCGACAAATTAAGACCTTTCTCCTTTTAACTCCTATACTATATGAAGTCTTCAATTTTAATAAAAAAAATACTAAAAACAAAATAGCAAATCAAGGACTGCGCGGCCATGACTTTCAAGGCGAATATTTAATTATAATATAGATATAGAGATAAACACCTAAAACTATAACTCTCTTCGTTAAAATTAAGTTTAAATTATTTATCAACCATTACGAGATATAGAAACGGATAAAAAGTGTGTGTTAATATACGAACTAAATGTGTTAGTGATATTTGCAAAAACTAAGTGCGTTGGCGCATACAAATAAGTGTAATGTAAAATTGATAAACCTACTTGAGTCGTCATACATACCAAAAGTAAATACAAAATCCTTACGAACATTTAAAATAATTTCAACAGTGGAACAAAGTATCTACCTATCTAATTAAATGGAGATGCGCTGAACTACTTAGATAGTAAAGAATTCTTGTTTTAATTATAGTGCAAGTGAAACAGTATTGTGTATTGACTTGGGTGCAAATATTTTAATGATATTTACTGTCTACCTACACATTACTTTATGAAGGGAGCCATTGCACTGAGAACCACAATTTCGATTTGTTATTAAACACACTTCGTGGCTCGTTGGTTTTCCATACGGATCGCAGATCGTTAAAAGGTCCCCGAGTTCGATTCCAGCTAGAGGGTTGTCTTTTTGTGGTTTCTTTACTTGTAGAAATACTAACAATTTGACAGTTTGATTATTATCATCCAGACATTCAACGTCAACTCGACAGCCAGACAGACAGACGACAGCTAGACTGAACTGTCAGTAGGTCAGACGGACAACTATCTGAGTGTTGCCACTACAAATAATTATTTTCTACCAACTCGCATTTACGTTCCGTTTCACACAAGTTAATTTGTCAACATGGAAGAACAATTTCAATTATTATTCGATAAAATGAAAATAGAAATACAAAAACAGTCAAATGATCTCAAAGAATCGCTTACGAAAAATATAATGGATCGGATAAATGAAAAACTAAATCCTATGATTGAAGAAAATAGAATATTAAAACAAAAAATCAGTAACCTGGAGAACGAAATTGAATATTTAAAAAAGGAGAAGAGACGTAACAATATAGTTATTTATGGATTGGAGGAGAGTGAAAAATCGACATCAGAGCTGTTTCAAAATGTTAAAGATATTTTTAAAAGAGATTTAGATTTATCTGTGGAACAAAATGAAATGAACAGATTGTACCGTTTGGGAAAAAGAAATGAGGACAAACATAGACCTGTTTTATTCTCATTTACAAACGGATGGAAAAAAGATGAAATCGTAAAGAATAAAAAAAGCCTTAAGGGAATCTTTATAGCAGAAGACTATTCTAAGGAAGTAATAGAGAAGAGAAAGGCTCTGCTACCACAGCTACTAGAGGAGAAGAAAAAAGGAAATATTGCTTTTATGAAATATGATAAACTGATAGTTAAAGGACCAAACACCGACAAAAGGAAAAGAGAACTATCCAGTTCACCACAATCATCGTCAACTAACAATCCTAAGAAACAACAAACGATAAGTTCTGTCAAAACTAACAAAACAAACGCCTTCGATTTGATGAGAACCCGATCAAACTCGCTCTCTGGCGGCTCTAATCATAATAAATTATAGCAATCGACAACCGGCAAACGGACAATCCCACCAAATCACGAAAACCAAACAATAGAAACAACACAATCTCCCCCAAGCCGACTGGTCCTCGTGGGGGATAGCGACCGTAACCCTCCAACAACACAGAAAAAATACCATGAAAACATCCAAAGAAAATCAAAGATATATATTGCAGCCCTCAATGTGCTTACATTGAAAAATGATGAAAACCTGGCAGAATTATCATATGCGTTAAAGCAGATTAAATGGGACATTGTTGGCCTGAGTGAAGTAAGGCGAATGGGGAAAAGAATTATTTCCCATCCAGACTTCCTCCTTTACCATATCGGAACAACACCAGGTCAATACGGAGTTGGTTTCATTATCAAAAAGCATCTTACAAATTATGTGGAGAGCTTCATAGGAGTATCAGAGCGCATAGCAGTGATGAATCTAAAGCTACCGGGGTTCAAAGATCCATGGTCTATCATACAAGTTTACTCGTTTACGGAACAATCTGAAATAAGATCAGTAGACTCTTTCTACCAAGATGTAAATAAAGCAATCCGAGATCATGCTTACAAAAACCTTATTGTACTGGGAGACTTCAATGGTCAAATTGGAGAACGACAGCCAGAAGAAGACTCAGTCTTGGGACCATTTATTTATAGAAAAAAGACGAGAAGCAGAAACGGAGAGAAGCTTGTAAACTTTGCACAGGAAAATGGCTTGAAAATCTTAAACACAATGTTCAAGAAGAAAGAAAGTAAAATGTGGACTTGGTTATCACCAGACGGGACAATAAAAAACGAAATAGACTTCATAATGACTAACAAAAGCAGATACTTCTCAAACATGAAAGTCATAAATAATTTCAATTTTAATACCAACCATCGAATGATTCGTGCAGAATTGTTGGCATTCCCACCGAAAAATCCAAGACCAAGAAACAAAGTGATGAAAACAAAGCCGACCAAATACCAAACAACCGAAATAGTCAATCTAATTAAGCCAAAACTCATGGAATACAATAAAGTACTAACTAACATGCAGGTGCAAGAAAAATACAACTGGTTAGAAGGAATAATCAAAACACCTATTGAACAAGGGACTTTTAACAAGAATGTATCTAACAAGTGGATATCTGCTAAAACCGTTAACCTTCTTAATCAAAGAGCTGACCAAATAAATGGCAAAAATACCAAAGACAGGCGAAAACAAATAGCAAAACTCAGCAAAGAAATAAAAGAAAGTATTAGAAAAGATAGAACTCACAGAAGAATGGAAACAATAGAAAAACACATTCTACAAACGGGAGGAATAAAAAAGGCATATAAGGAGTTAAATGAAAGAAAAAAAGATTGGATTATACGGATGACAGATGGTAAAGGATCGAAGGAGAGCCGAAGGCAAGGAATACTACAAATCGCTACAACTTGCTACAAAAAACTATACGAAAATACTAAAATGGGAAAAGAAATAGAATTGTTAGAAACTTCCCCAGTACCGAGTATCATGCAGGAGGAAATAGAATTCGCTCTGGAAACCCAAAGACATGATAAAGCCCCAGGACCAGACGGAATAAGCAACGAAGTATTAAAACAAGCGAAACAGAGTATAACACCTATTCTCAGAGAAATTTTCAATGATATCATCAATTCAGAAACGATTCCACAGCAATGGACTAAATCAAATATAATCCTTTTGTACAAAAAAGGAGATCAATACGATATCGGAAACTACCGACCCATAAGTCTGATGTCCAACCTGTACAAAATATTTGCAAAGATCCTACTCAAGCGAATAGAGAAAAAACTCGAAGAACAACAGCCAATAGAACAGGCGGGATTTAGGAAAGATTATTCAGTGCTTGATCATATCCATGCTGTTAGGCAAATCATCGAGAAATACGGAGAATATCAACTCACATACTATCTGGCATTTGTCGATTATAGCAAGGCATTCGACTCGTTAATACATATACATATCTGGGAGGCCTTAAGAGAACAAGGAATCGAGCAAAAATATATAAGATTAATAAGAAATGTATATAAAAATAGCTCGGCATGCATTCTGTTAGAAAAAAAAGCAGAACCATTTAAGATACAAAAAGGAGTAAGGCAAGGAGACCCTCTCTCTCCAAAACTTTTCTCCGCCGTTCTAGAGATGGTCTTCAGAAAGTTCAAATGGGAAAACTTGGGATTAAATATCGACGGCCGCACATTATCACACTTAAGATTTGCCGATGATATTGTGTTATTTGCAAAATCGTCAGAAGACCTAAACATAATGTTAAACGAACTAGCATTTGAGAGCGAGAAAGTGGGACTAAAATTAAATCCCGAGAAAACAAAAGTAATGACTAATGGAAATAAAAGCAGCATTAAAGTGGGCGACACACAGATTAACTATGTTGAAGAATATGTATACCTCGGACAGGTGATATCACCCAAGGATAACATAAATAAAGAAATCGAAAGAAGGATAGCAAACAGTTGGAAAAGATATTGGAGCCTAAAGGAAGTAATGAAAGACAAAAACCTCCATATCGCAACAAAGAGTAAACTGTATAACATCTGCATTCTACCAATTTTAATATATGGTAGCCAAACATGGGCTTTAACAAAAAACAGTACCGATAGAATTACAGTCTGTCAACGAGCGATGGAGAGGAGCATGCTGGGAGCAAAGAGGAGTGATAGAATTAGAAACAACAACATTCGTAAAAAGACCAAGATACAGGATGTAACCTTAAAAATAAAAAGGCTAAAATGGAAGTGGTCGGGACACATGATCAGAGGAAAGGAAAAATGGAACAAAATATTAACGCAATGGTACCCAAGAGAAGGTAATAGGAAAAGAGGAAGACAGCAAAAAAGATGGGACGATGATATTAGGCAGGTCGCTGGAAAAACATGTAGTAGAGTAGCCAGAGAGAGATCAGAATGGAGTAGGTTGGAGGAGGCCTTTGCCAACTGGCAAACGGATTTACAAAAAGTGAAGAAGCACCAAATACGCGAAAAATTTTAATTAAATAAAAATGTTCTAGTTCACGTAATGTAAGAAAGTATTTTTTTGTTTTTGTTTTTTGTTATCCGAATAAAAGGCTTATTATATTATTATATTGATATAGAGCTGTGACTGCACGGTTGGTGCGGTGGCTGGGCAACCGGCTGCCGTGCAACGTGTCGCGGGTTCGATTCCCGCACGGAACAACACTTTGTGTGATCCACAAATTGTTGTTTCGGGTCTGGGTGTCATTGTGTATGTGAACTTGTTTGTTTGTAAACGCACCCACGACACAGGAGAAAATCCTAGTGTGGGGCAACGTTTTAAAAAAAAAAAAAAAAAAAAAAAGAGCTTTGATTCATTTTTCGACAAATCTTGACAAATACAGACTTGAGTTGACAAAAGGAATTATTTCTCTATCCCAAGTAGTTGCTGAGATCTCCGTGGCCGCGCAGTCCTTGACGTCAGGATTGCGCGGCCAACTTAAAATGCTTATAACTTCTTTATTTCTGCTTTGACAAATACGGGGTTTGTTTCTTTCGATTTTGACAAATATCGACAAATTTTTGGCTGAAACCATTTTCTGATTTGGTAACTTGGCGGAGCAATCCTGACGCACACCGACTTCGTTCGCGTGGAATAGTGACTTCCGGCAGATTTTTGGTTTTACTCACATAGTTCCGGATCTTTTCAAAAATTAAATGTGGAAGATATTCTAGGGAACTCTTCAAAAATCAACATAATGAGCTCTACGTTTGAATTGAAGATAATTATGTATACTCGCTTAGGGCATTAAAGCCGATCGAAAAAGGCGAAAATGTTGTTATTCCCTTATTTTCAAAATATTATTTTGATTTGTCATTTCAGAAAAAAAGACTCTCTTGACAAATTACCTATTCCCTTAATAACCAAGCTTAAAACTATATAATTTAAAAGGAACGATCTAATTAATTTAAAAATTAAAATGAATTTAGACATACAATTATTATTTTAGTATCTACTAATAATCGAGATCAAACTATCAATCAATCGAGATCAATCCTCAATTCCACGACAGTACCGAAGCACTTGGCCGATACCTAACCAAATGCGTGTAACGAAACCATAGCGCGATCAATTTCAATCCCAACGCCATCTATCGAGCATAGTGACAACTCAGATTATTTATCTATACTCTGTTCGGGCATTTTCTTTGTACTAAAAGTTTTATTATATTGATATTATTTTTTTTCATACCTTTTAACTATTTATTTACTTTTTTCCGATGAATTAAAACAATAGTATGAAGCGAACTCGTGTAACTATCGACACCATTGCGCGATCACCAACTCGATATAATAGAATTATCTATGCTCCGTTAGAGCATTTTATACAGAGCTGTAAGTGAATTATACAATTGCAATATATTTTTTTTTTAATTAAACTACCTCTATTTCCACAAATAATTATGAGGGTAGAATCTTGTTTAAAACTATAATTAATAATTTTTTCCATCTATCGAGCATAGTGACAACTCGGATTATTTATCTATACTCCGTTCGGGCATTTTCTTTGTACTAAAAGTTTTATTATATTGATATTATTATTATTTTTTTCATACCTTTTAACTATTTATTTACTTTTTTCCGATGAATTAAAACAATAGTATGAACCGAACTCGTATAACTATCGACACCATTGCGCGATCACCAACTCGACATAATAGAATTATCTATGCTCCGTTAGAGCATTTTCTTTGTACTAAAAGTTGTATTATATTATATTTTTCATACCTTTTTACTATTTATATACATTTTCCCGTTGAATTTTCAGTATTGAATTGATGCCGACTCTTGACCAATAGATGGCGCTGTATGTACGAAATATTTTTTTTAATTATTTTTTTGTAATAAAAACTACCCTATGTCCAATGTTTCTCAAGTTCCAAACTATGTCTGTACCAAATTTAACACAAATCGGTTCAGTAGTTTAGGCGTGAAGCAAAGACAGACAGACAGACAGACAGAGTTACTTTCGCATTTATAATATTAGTTTGGATTGTATTAATATATTTATTCTATAGGTTATTTATGTGTGTAGTATACTGCACTGTATACGACTATATATATATATATAGTATACGACTGCACGGTTGGCGCGGTGGCTGGGCAACTGACTGCCGCGCAACGTGTCGCGGGTTCGATTCCCGCACGGAACAACTCTTTGTGTGATCCACAGATTGTTGTTCCGGGTCTGGGTGTCATGTGTATGTGATATTGTATGTTTGTAAACGCACCCACGATACAGGAGAAAATCCTAGTGTGGGTCAACGTTTTATTTAAAAAAAAAAAAAAAAAATACATATTACATAACTTTTTTTATTTTTTCAATTGTGTTCTGGCTTCGCATCAACCACTTCATTTCTCTGCACTTCCCTATGGCTGACTGTAAGAGAATGCCTTAAGGCATTAAGTCCGCCATTCACTGATATATTTTGTGAAGAAGAAATAAATAAAAAAATAAATAATAATAATAAAAAATCTGCGCTAGGTCCGCCTCATTGCGGATACGTTGAGCAGGGACGCCATCTTCCCTACGCGCATAGATGCGTCCGTCTTTTGTTCAGACGTACCTATACCTAGCCCGCTGCCCAGCCTCACGAGCGCTGTGAAACAGTTTGCTATTCGTGTGTGTGAGACGCTCATTTACATACACCCTACGCGGCGGGCCGCTCATGTCGAGGTCAGCTGTGGTGAGACCGCGTCGCACGCGCGCCGCCCGCAGTAGCTGGTCGCGGACACAGCGGCGCGCCAGTCGCACCGCGATGACGCGCGCCCGCGGTTCTCCCGGCGGCGAATCAACACCGTCAATGAAATTGCGCCTCACGGCACCGATGCGCTCGATGTTTACGACATCCTGCTCCTCCAGGGTGACACCCAGTTTCGCCTATCGGCGTACTATCGTACCCTTACCGTGTGGGATCTGTTTTCAGCCTTTGTCTCCGGTATGCCAGTGGTTCGAAAGAGCCTTGCGTTAGAGCGAGTCAGACTCTCGTTAACGTAGACACCCTGCGGCTGGCCGGCCAGATCGAGGTCTGCGGTGGTGAGCCTGCGGCGCGTACGCGCCGCGCGAATCAGTTGCTCCCGGACCGCACGGCGAGACAGGCGCACGGCAATGACGCGTTGTCCCGGTCGCTCCGTTATGTCACCTTGGGATGCATTCGTGACAAAGTTGCGCCGCACCATGCCAAGACGCTCGACGTCCACGATATCCCTATCGTCGAGAGCAATCCCCAGCTTCAGAGACACTGTTTTTATTAAATGCGCCGGGTTCTCGGCCTTCGATTCAGGAATGCCTGACACGATAACATCGTTGAGCAGCAGGTCCTGGTCGCGCTCGTTTAAATGGAGTTTCAGGTCAGCTATCGTCTCCTCTAGGTGGTCGTAGGATGACGGGTCCCTAGCCTCAAAGCGCTGCTCGAGGTTGGTCACCCTGTGCTCCACTTCGTCCATGCGCTCGTTGCAACCCCTGATGGCAGCCCTGAAGTCAGCAGTCTCCTGCCGCATTTCGCGTATCTCCGCTCGGAGTGCACTCAACTCCTCCCTGAATGACCGTATCTCCCGTGCCAGATCCAGACTCGCAGTGGTGTCGTTGGGCGGACTATTTGTCTCCGTGAAGTCAGCTGCTGCACTCTTCACTGGGGTTGCGGAATTGTCGGTCTTAGGCAATTTCGCCTTGCAGCCGGGACACAGCCAACCAGGCTCGGTGATAGCAGCCCGTGCACTTGCCGCACCGGATACCAGCTGACGCCGCAATGAACTGTCCACATCCACCACATTTAGCCATTACTCACAATTATTCACACTCGATTATTCACAAAAGACACAGGAGAAAATCCTAGTGTGGGGCAACGTTTTTTAAAAAAAAAGAAAAAAAAAAGAAAAAGAAAAAAAAAAAGAAAAAAATTTTTTAGCAATTGTGCAGATATTTCGCGGATGTTTTTTTTTTATTTGTTATTATTGCTATTATCGGGTAGTTTGAATCACTATGACGATAGTGTTGATTTAATGTTTATCATTTAATTGATTAATACGTTTCACTGACACTTTTCCACAATGTATATTGTAAATTGTTCGGTTATAGACACTTAGCTATAAAAATTCTTTAAATAAACACTGTTGTTTTATTTTTATTGCAACAATGTACACAAAACACCGCTAATTAGTTAGCAGCGCCACACATCGACACTACTGTCTTTTACACAGTGAACATGTGTGGGTAATTTCATATTACTGTGTATAAAAATATTCGTCCACCACATTCACATTGGTATTTTCATTCTTGTGTCGGTATATGTATTTTTATAATTTAATTCACGGGTAAGGTTAAAACTATTTACAATCATTGATATGGCCCAACATTTTGATGGGTATTAACGTAGTGTTCATGGTCGACTGGTTAATGAGCACGCTTTTATCGTCTTTCAATGATCAATGATGATGTGAGTTCTATTCCAGCTAAAAGATTCTTTTTTTATTTTACGATTTAGTTTTTCTTACTTTTTTCTTTGTTTTTTTGAAATATTAAATCAGGCTATAAAAGAAGCAGATAAGCCGATAAATAAAACAATACTATATTTTATTACAATTAATTTATTTATTATACAAATAAGTGGTTTTATATTCAATATTTGTGCGCTCTAAATTGTTTACTTTTGTATGAAATATTGTTTCTCAGTAAGTGAATTATGTATGTGATTCTTTATGAGAAATAAAGATATTCTAAACTAAATATTTATAATAATTAATTATCATACCACAGTTAAGTTCATAAAGTTCTTTAAATAATAATTAATAAATATGCCAATAAACCTTATAGTCGAATTGGGAAATATCATGCGATAAATATATACTTTTAAAATTAACATAAGAAGATTTAGAAAAATAGGATAGAAAAAAAGAAAAGATTAAAACATTGTTTCAAATTTTAAATATTTGATTAATGAATTCTTGAAACAACTTGTGAATGCTGGAATCGATCCGGCGGCACTCTGGAGGTGATAACCATTACGCCAAACGCGCTGTGAATGAGATCATCGAAATATTGTATACCATTCAATAACATAAAAATACGATGAGAAAACACTATATTTATATGGGTATTGTATAGCTCGATTGCTCATTATTTGATTTCGATTTATTCAAAGTTTGTTATAAGTTATTTTTATCTTTACCCTCGTTTTTATTTAAACTTATTTATAATTACGTATACCGACACAAAAATAATATTTAAATACCAAGATGTGTGTGATAGACGAATGTTTCTATACATATGTATTAATATGAAATTACCCACACATGTATATTGTGTAGTCATACTAGTGTCGATGTGTAGCGCTGCAAACTAATTTACGGTGTTTTTTGTACGTAGACATAAACTGCTGTTACCGTCGACCGTGACGTCACCATCAAGTGGCGAAGATAACATCAGAATTAATCCGAAATACTTTTATTCCTACTTAACTCGTCGAGTACCGGTTTTGTAGACACAATTATAGTTTTTTGAAATATTAAAATATTGTTCTATAATTATGTCTATATTGACGGTACTCGACGAGTTAAAGGATAATTGCAGTAATATAGTTCAAATATCCCAAACTATGGTTTTGAACGATACGGTGGAGTCCGACGGTTGTGGAATTAGCAATCTATTTGCAAACTACTTTTCTTCCACATTTGTAGAATCCACCTGCCATACTGCTTCACCCGTTCAGAATACCTCAAGCACTAATACTGTGGGTGAAATTTAACTTGCGTATGGTGCGGTCGTCAGGTACTTTAACCTTTAAGTATGGACGTGGAGTCTCACAGGCTACTCAATGTTTACGTTTTCATAGTTTCGCCTATTTCCCCCCGCTCCCCGCGATTGAGCAGCTCAGTAGCTTTTGTTTTAGTTGCCAAACTTCCAACGAGGGAGGAGGTTGCGTCGTCCGGTGAATCTCACGTGAGTTATAGCCATCGAAAAATTGACTGGAGCCTGTTAGGCTACACGTCCATTGTTGTCATATAATATATTTTATAAGGGCGATTATGTTTGTTTCAGATTTTGTAGTAAAAAATGTCAAAAAGAAATAATAATGAAAGAAAATCAAAACGACCGTCTACGGGTTCTGTGCAAGGCCCTGCGCGTAAAAATTTTCGTGTCGCAGATCCAACTTTCGAACAAGAAGTGTGTGAGTTGTCAGCTTCGGATCAGTCTGACAATGAAGAGAATATTGAAGGTTTGTTTATATTGGAGTCCGAACTAATACAAAATCATGACAGTGACAATGATGAAGATCAGGACCAGGAATCGGACCAGGTCCTAGGAGGAGAGACCGATAGTGATAGTTCCGACAATATTCCGTTAGCACAGTTAGTAGTTAGCTACGGCAAAAATAGGTATAAATTAACCAAAAGCAATGGAAAGAGGAGATTTTCTAAAAAAACTAGCACGTGTGCTTGTAGTGCCTCATGTGCAAAGACGTGTTATAAATGCACGATTGCCAAGAGAACTGAGGTTGACCATGAATCGCGTTTTAGGCGATGATATGGTTACAGAAGGTGTCCAGGATCAAGAAACCATTGAAGGGTCCAGAAGAGCATGTAGAATCTGTCCCACGAAATAATATAGGAGAACTACCTATGTTTGTGTAGGGTGCAAGAAACCTGTGTGTCTTCAACCTTTGTGCACTGACTGCCAATAAATTTGCGTTATTAGACTGTTGTCAAATTTTTTTGTTTTAGTTACCTGAAGTAGGTTTTTGTTTTTGGTTCCTTATCTATTATATTTTAAGAAAAAAGACTAATTTTGTTATAATAATAAGTTGAGCTGTTTTAAATATCTAAAAGAAAGAAAGAAAGAAAGAAAAACCATTTATTTTGCTACGACACACAACAAGAATTTAGAAACACCGAAAAAAAAAAGCCCATGGTGCGTCGCAGCGCAAAAGGCTGGAGCTCAGCTTAATACCGTGGACCGGGCACAGAGGCTCGAGCCCACGGCGCTGATTTTCAGCACCAGCCCGTTATAATACGTACTAGCTTTATTAACGCTGCTCGGAGTACAGCATGATGTATAATATGGTAAATTAATATTAAAGTGACAAAACCAACAGCTACGATTACTGCCAAAAATCTAAATAAATGGATAAAAAATAAATAATAAAAATAATAACAAGAACAACATTACATTACACATACATATTAATAACAATAGCACATATATTGAAAATAAATATAATTACATTCAAAAACAATTATGTTAGAGTTGGACGCATCACCATAGACAGTGAGTATCTTTACTTTGACATTTGCCTCAATGACATTGACAATATACTATATATATGACGCAATCCAGACGCGGCTGGACAAATCAAATAGATAAACAAGTGCATGTGGTAATGAATGGTACTCAGATTACGGAAACAAAACAACCTAGTTGTGCATAATGTTGTCGATATTGATCATGTTTATTGTGAGTGGAACGCGAACAAGATTATGCAGTACTATTGGCGAAAACAGAAAAGCTAAGGAGACAACAAGTGTAATTCTACATTCAAAACAATCATAACAAACAATTTTCTTGTTTATTAGAGTTAGTGTGTGGTTATGTGTTGAATAAGTGTAATAAAAGCAAAATAAAAATAAAAATAAAATAAAATAAAATACAAAGATATTATAATTATATAAATAAGAAACTTTCCCCCCAGAACAAGCCATACATAGATATACACACACATTTTAAGTTAAAATAAAAGCTTGACAAAAAACAGTTACTGGTACAAGGTTATTGGAGAGCCAGCTGCTTATGCAGTAACATTTTTTTCAGTTGGTATTTAAACGATTGCGCTGTCCTTAGGCCCCTCAACGGCGGAGGGAGATCATTCCAGCAGCGAGTCGCAGCAAACCTAAAGCTGCCCCTAAAAGCTGCAGTCCCGTGCTGCGGTATCTTGAGAGGGTCAACCATGGAACGGAGACCGGACTCATACTGAGTATGCCGCCAGGTTAGTTTCTCATACAAGTACTGTGGCTTATGAGTCGCTACTACACCGAACATCAGGCCAGCCAAGTGCAACATACGCCTGGCAGCCATCTTCAGTACCCCTAGCCGATTTATGTGTGGTGTGATATGTTGTCTGCGTGGTACCTGTACACAAAAACGAATACAGGCATTCTGAATGCGCTGAATCAGTCTATCCGTTCTAGAAAGCAGGCATGGGCCATAGACAACGTCACAATAATTGAGCCCAGACAGAATCAGACTATCCACCAACTGCTTTCTTATCGGAATACTTAGATAGTTTCTTATGCCATACAATACCTTTAATCTGTAAAAGCAATTCTTTGCTACTTTTTTTATGTGAGCCTCAAAGCGCAATTCCGGGTCCAAAATCAAGCCCAAATTGCAAGCTTGTACAACACGCTCTATCTTCTGCCCCATGATTGTAATGACTGGATGGGCTGAGAGTATAGCTGCAACTTGTTTCTTGGTACCCAGCACCATGAATTTGGACTTTAACGGGTTTAGGACCAGAGAGTTGTTCCCAGACCAGCTCACCACCCTCTCCAGATCCTCATTCAACCTCCGCACCGCCACCGCTGTGTCAGGTCCTTTGAAGGTTGTGTACAGCTGGATATCATCTGCGTACATATGGTATTTGCAATTGAGAAAGGACCCAGCAACGTCAGCACTGTAGAGGACGTACAGCAAAGGCCCGAGTATGGATCCCTGAGGGACTCCCCTAGACACAGGAAGCGTAGCCGAAGACATGGATAATCCGTCCCCGGCCTGAATCTCCACATATTGAGATCTGTTGGTTAAGTAGCTTTTAAACCAGCCGACAGCACCCTGATCAAAGCCATAGTATACCAGCTTAGACAGAAGTAGATTGATGTTAATGGCGTCGAAAGCTCGCGAAAAATCCAAAAGCACAAGTATAGCGCCCTCCCCCCTATCACGTGCCTCCAAGATGTTACCCACCACATCTATGAGAGCAGTAGCAGTACCTCTACCCCTACGGAACCCCGACTGAAGGTCAGGGAGAATATTATTGAACTCCAGGTATTCAATGACTTGCTGATATACCACACGCTCCAAAATCTTCGACAGACAGGGCAGGATACTTATAGGTCTGAGATCTTTTATACTGGTTGGGTCACTAATCTTGGGTATTGGGCGCACTATGGCACGACGCCAGAGACTGGGGAATGTACGCGACTCTATGGATCCATTGATGATGTCAGTGATGGCTTGCAAGGTGTTAGGCAATGTGAGAGTTATCATGTCCAGACTGATGCCATCGACTCCCTGCGCATTCGACCCCAGACTCCTGATTATCCGTAGGACTGCCTCTTGGTTGGTTGTAGACAGTGAGAATTGAGCTGAGCAGTATCTACGGGTACCAAAGCTAGCTATCTGTAAAATGTTATCACTGTCATTTCCCGGGACTTCTAAAAATGCACGATTGATGCTATCCGGATTGTCGAAATGAGCCGGTAATATCCTATCTGTATGATTTGGAAGTACATCGCACTTGAGGTTCTTCCACAACCGTTTAGGATCACTAATGTGGTCGTTTACGTTTTTTTTAAAGTATGCCGTTTTTTCTCTCGCTAATGCGGCGGCAGACTCACGCTTGAGATCCAGGTAGAATTTTTTATGATGTATGTCCTTGGTTCTGCGACATCTTACCCTGGCTTCATCCCTCAACCTAAACATCCGCCTAATATTCTCGGTGATCCATGGTGTAGGCCGCCTATGATAGGTTCTTTTCTTAATGGGGGCATGTAGATCATATAGCTGGATCATGTGTAGGCTGAAGGCATGCACCATTGCGTCTACATCACCCAAATCCTTTATTTCGGACCAAGGAACCATACCCAGGTCACTTTGAAAGAAATTCGGCAATATGTCCGAAAGGGAGCGAAAACTGACCATCCTGGGCCTAACTTTTGGCTTCGCAAAAACAGTTTCGCACGTAATGAAGGAGTGATGGCCAAGCTCACTAATGTGATTCACCTTAACGCCGCGAGTTACAGCGTCAGTACACACGATGTCAATGAGTGAGCTGCCATCACCCACGAAGTGTGTGGCTGTGTCAACCAATTGAACAACACCTATGTATTCAAAAAATTCTGTAAGCTGTTTGTATTTTAAGGTATTTGTATCCAGCAGATTAACATTCAGATCGCCCAACAGCACAAGGTTATCGTAGGGAGCCAGACCACTCACGCTAACAGTTACGGCATCAATGAAAAGTTCCAAGTCTTGCCAAGGTGGGCGGTACGCGGTCCCAATCAAAACCTTCCTCCCGTTTACGGTTAGGCCAAGCCAAAGTTGCTCAACGGTAGGGTGTTCGGGATGAGCTCTCACACGCGCGTTAATGCTGTCTTTTATGTAGAAGGCAACCCCCCCGCCACGACCACCCCGCGTAGTCGCCGGTCTCGGTATGTGTCTGAACTTGTACCCACTTATACTAGGAGCACGATCCTCTTCCCCTTTACGTAGCCAGGTTTCGTTGATGGCCATGATATCCACCGAGTGGTTGCTCATGGCGATTAGGAATTCATCCTGATTTGTCCCCAGAGAGCCCGCATTTAGAAGACCAAACTTGATGCATTTACCAGGACTCATTGATGCTATGGAGAGGTGTGGTGGAGGGTGGTTGACGAACTTCGCAGCCTGCGATCCCCGAGCCGCCGGGAGGTTGTACAAGTGGCCAGCGCAGTAGTGAAACGTGCTGTATACAAACCCCTACGAAAAGCATAGCATATAATATATAATAATACATACAAAAGGCATGTCGTATATAATGGAGTGTATAAAATATGTAGAGTATATAATGATAAATATGAAGGGCATAATAAATAGCACAGTCCAAAAATACTCCCCACAAGTAACATTTCTAGAAATGTAATATGTACGTGAAATATTAAGGCATATGTCAAAAGAATAGAATAAGTAAAAGGTTGGTATGCAGGAGAAGTACAAATGTTGTCCATTTCTAAAAATAAAACATTAAAACAGTGATCCACACAACAGAAACTGTATTTAGGCCATTTCGATTTCAGTACCGAAGATTCTGGAGAAATCTTCCTCCGTGCGGATCCTCTGCGCCTTGTCTCCAGGCTCCCTCCTAGCGAAGATGCGGCCCTGCTTGGTCCAGACAAACCTCCACTTGAGGAGGCTAGCGGCATCCCGCGCCCTCCGAAATAACTGCCGGTTGACTTTTGTCAACCGCTCATTCACGAAGAAGCGCTGCGCTGGGCCGGGCATGTCTAAGTCGTCAGTTGTCGCACCACGCCGAACTCGCGCGCCCGTCAGAAGCTTATCACGCAAGTCCCTGCGAGCAAAGCGCACGACAAGCGGTCGCGGACGAGACTCGGTCGGACCCGCCGAGCTTGTTACGTTGAGCTGCCTCCCGCCGATGCGCTCCGCGCTGACGATGTCACAGTCCTCGAAATTAACTCCAAGCTTGCGGCCAATCGCCTTTACAATATGAATCGGGTTTTCCGACTTTGTCTCCGGCAAGTTTGAAACTTCGACATCATTGACGAGGAGGTCCTGGTCTCTATCGTTGATTTCCCTCCTCAAGTCCTCCACGACCCGGTCCAGGTTACAAGAGCCCGAAGAGACTGTAGTGGCGGTGGCTCGCTGCTCCAGTACGTCCAACCTGGCCTCCACACCATCTACGCGAGCGCTACATACACCCAATGCGGCCCCAAGTCGCGACATCTCTACCTCCATCTCCTTTCTAAAGCCCTTAATTTCTTCTCGCACTGCCCTAAGCTCCACAACAATCATTTGCAAGTTCGTCTCCGCCGCGACAGACAAACCAAGAAGAGGAGCAGAGGCAGCAAGCGAGAGGCCCCCCTCAGCTCCTGCCCGAGGACTCCTCGGCTCACCAGAGTCTGCCATGGCAGTCATTTTGTTGGTGTCGGCAGTGGGGCTCTGCGCGGAACCCCTGACTGGGGTTTCAGTCCGGTTATCTCGGGCAATATGCTTCTTGCATTCCGGACAACGCCATCCCTGAGCAATACCAGATTTTGTGGGGATGCCAACACATGCCCTATGGTATATTTCCTGGCATTTGGTACATTTAGCGCCGTCCTGCGTCGATATAAAGCGCCCGCAACCTCCGCATTTAGTGCCCGGCATTTTTAACTAAGTGTTAGGTGTTGTCGGGGGCAATTAACAGATGGCGTTAGTATCGAAAAACTTTATGTAGTGTCTTCCCTCAGATATTAATATTCTGGTGGGTAGTTGTAAAATCGCAGCTCGTCAATTGCTTAAGTTTCACTATATAACACAGCTCACAGAATACACAATCTAGCGTTTACTACACTGTATATTATACTGGTGATCACAGAGAACAGTAATAAATTGGTTTCGCTGATAATCGACTTTTTATTCCATTTATTTTCGTCAACACTTGCACTGAGATGTACTCCGAAACCCAAAAAAAAATGTACCCTAAGTAAATTAAGACTTAAAAGTGCCATAATTTTTGATTTTTCACATTTCTATATTTTTGTTAATAAAAGATGATTATATAAGCATGTTATTTTATTGCTAAATCCCTTAACTTTAATATCCAATAAGTTTTTAAGCAACCTTATATCAAATTCTCAAAAAAAAAGTGTTAGTATATAGGAGCCTGTGAGACTCCACGCCGCAGTAGTGTTAAGAAAAAATTACGTCCATACTTAAGGCTTTGGCTGCCAACAAATAATTGTTGAAGGCAAATCCTCCGCTAATGTCGGTCACCGGTGACTGCCATGGCGTTTAACGTGTTAAAGGTTAAGGGTCTTAATATACGCAAGGGACCGGGACCGGATGGCATTCCTCCATACTTTATATCAAGATGTGCATCATCTTTAAGTTTGCCCTTTTACCTCATTGTGAATAAATCCTTGTTGACAGTTGCATTTCCTGAAATTTGGAACTCTACCAAGGTGGTCCCTATTCACAAAAATGGGAATAAGGAAAATATTACAAATTACCGACCCATATCGATTCTGTCTGTATTTGCGAAGTCATTTGAGGCCTTAGTTTATCCTTACCTAAAGCATTATACTAGAAACTTATTTTTTTATTTATTTTTTATTTATTTACACTTTTTGTAGATATACAACGGCGGACTTAATGCCTAGTGACATTCTCTAACAGTCAACCTTAGGGTGGTGCAGAGAGATACAATAGTAGGTGTAAACGTTTAAACTGTCAAACACCAAGCGGTCACCGGTGACCGCAACCTATTGTTCTATAATTGTGTCTATAATGACGGTACTCGACGAGTTAACACTTATTAGAGTGACACAACAATTAACATTAACATTAACATCATATATAATTATACATATCACACAATATATACTAATTAAATATAATGAAGAAGTATTAAAATATATACGTAATGCAAAACGTACAGTAGACAAATAAGTGTGGGACATATATATACCTAAATATACGAAGGAAAATACATAACATAACATATATACATACATAATTATACACATATAATATATATGTAAATACGCACTAGACCTAAGTGTGTGTTGAGTCTGCTAGCCTCTTCTGTAGATACTCACGAACCTAAAATTTGAAGGACAGACGACTGGTCGCCGTCCTGATATCCGTCGGCATCGCATTCCACAGCAAGATGGATTGGACGAAAAAAGAAGAGTGAAGGAAGTCAGTTCGATGTGTGGGACATTGTAACAGAAGATTATTAGAAGAACGGAGGTATTTGCTATGGTTAGCGCTCACATACTGGAAATATGAGGAAAGATAAGTAGGAGAATTGGGAGAATTAAGAAGGGAGAATAAAGTGGTTAGCGCCCGTTGTTCCCTGCGCTGACGTATGGGCAACCACTTTAGTTGCAATCGAAATGCAGAGACATGGTCGTACTTACGCAGGTTGAAGACGAATCGAATGCAGGTATTCAAAAGGCGGTCAAGTTTGTTAAGTAGATCTGCATTCAGGTCGAAAAAACACACATCAGCATAATCAATAATGGGGAAAACCAAGGACTGGACAAGCATTATTTTAGCAGAGGACGGAAGAAAGTTTCTCAAACGATACAGGGCCCGCAGCGTCCCGGTGACCCGTTGGCATATGCTAGTGACATGAGCACGCCAGTTTAAGTTACTGTCAACATACAAGCCAAGATTCTTCACGTCGCCGCTGAAAGGTATGATCGCACCGTTGAACAGTACAGGCGGCATAGTTGCACTGTCAACCTTACACAAGGTACGAGAACTTCCCACCATAATCGCCTGACATTTATTCGGGTTCACAGCTATTCCAAACCTCTCAGACCAATTATATATAGCAGCTAAGTCAGCGTTCACTCTCGCGATTGCCCCAGGCAAATCCCCGATCCTAGCCCGACAGTACACCTGTAGGTCGTCGGCATACAGATGGTACGCACACTGAAGTTCAGAAGTAATAAGGTTTATGAAAATAGAG
Source organism: Spodoptera picta (assembly GCA_038387885.1). Lineage (NCBI taxonomy): Eukaryota > Metazoa > Arthropoda > Insecta > Lepidoptera > Noctuidae > Spodoptera > Spodoptera picta. Next base: position 125,400 of record JAZHFQ010000099.1, on the reverse strand, counting down.
AACAAAAGAGGAGAGAGAATACCGCCCTGAGGAACGCCAGTCTGCAAGTGGTTCCAGTTTGATGAGGTCTCATCAAAATGAACTGATTGCTGACGCTCCCGAAGATAAGAAGAAAACCATTCCAGTGCGTCGTCAGAGACCGAAAAATGGGAAAGGATAGCCAGTAGGATATCATGGTCGACCATGTTGAAGGCATTTGAGAAGTCCACCAAAACCAATACTGTGATCTCAGTGTCCTCCATTCCCGCCTTCACATCGCCAATGACCTTGAGGAGTGCAGTTACAGTACTGTGCCCAGGCCTGAATCCAGACTGTAGAGGACTAATAAGACAGTTACGGTAAATGAAATTCGAAAGTTGATTATGGACACAGGCCTCAAGCACCTTCGACAAAAAGGGTAGGATGGATATAGGGCGAAAATGTGTAGGAAGACTAGGATTAGATATTTTTGGAATGGGACGGACATAGGCTTTGCGCCACAAGGATGGGAATATTTTAGAGTACAAGGAACGGTTTACCATATGAGTTATGATCGGGAGGAGGAGGTCCAGTATACCTGTAATCATATCACGCGATATACCGTCACATCCCACAGCCCTGGATTTGATGGCAAGGATAATCTTCCGGATATCTTCCAATTGCACTGGTGTGAAGCAAAAAGGACTTATTGCACAGGAACGCATCATACCGGAGATAAAAGAAAGGGTTATTCGCTTGGTCTGGAGATCCAATTTAGGTACGGTGGAGAAATGGTGATTGAGATCATTCAGACCAATCGAACCAGGAAGGTCCGTGTGTCGGGATTTACCAATACCCAGAGTTCCAAGGAACTTCCAGATATCGGCAGAAGAAGAAGAGGAGATACTGTTAAGAATACGACGGCGTTTAGCATTGCGCACCATCTGATTACAGGAACGGGAGTTTACGGGAACGAGAGGAGTTATGGGCAAGGAGATTAGTGTTGAAGTCACCCATGATTATGTGATGAGCGTAATCTGAACCCACAGATTCCAGTACCGATTCGAATTCGGCGAAATAATCGACCAAAGGAGGACAACAGACAACGCCCAGAACAATCTTTACCCCCGGACACAAACCTCAAGAAATATATATTCCGCAGCACATCCAGAGTTTGATGTGAAGAGAGTTTTATAACAAAATTCGCTGCGCAGATATATGGCCACACCACCCCCTCGTCCCTCAGTGCGGTCATTGCGAACTAGAACATATCCAGTTAAGGGGTAGTTTGTTGATGGTAATTGAGGCTTGAGCCAGGTTTCGGATATCAAGACAGCATGCACATCACTGTTGTTAAATGCCTCATAGAGGTCATTGTAGTGACTGGGCACACTCTGGGCATTTATGTGGCATACGTTCAATAAGCGACGATCTTGGTTACTAAATTGTTTCTTGAGAGTGTCACCCAGAGTGCCCCCCAACGAACAGTAACCGTCACCCTCAGAAAAACTACTTTCACTTGCAGATACAAAAGAATCAGCATCAGACATGTATATGTATATATAAATATAGATAATAATAGATATTAATAAATAAATGTATAAATGTAGCTAAATAACACAAAATATACCAAACATTAAGAAGGTGTTTACCACTGAAAGCATGCAACTCTGCACCACCCGCCAGTTAACATCAACAAAACAAAAGAAGAAAACAAAAAGATGAAAAACAAAGACAACAACAACACAATTAATTACAGTTCTATGATCACATTTCCGAACGTGCAAACTTCAACGAATGACAGCTTGAGAACTGATAGATGACAATGTCATCTGTCATTATGACATTATATAATTCCGCTTGACGACAATGCAATGCAAACAATTTATTAACATGAGGGTGAAAAGAAATTTAAAAACATTAAGTTAAACATATGGAATTTATGGAAGATACTGGAATTTTTTATAATTAGTAACGTCATTGATAACAGATTGGAACAAAGAAAGTAAAATAATCGTATTAGCAGTGGGTAGAGGTATCAAAAGTTCTCAAGTCTTATGAAATTATACAACATGCAAACAAAGAACTAATGAGGTATTATAAGCAATGGAAATGAAAGAAAAATACAATCAAAACTACAAGGTAAGGGGAACAAGCGACAACAATAAGAACACGTTCGCTTCCCCACGCCCGGCTGCAGGCTCCGGCACTCCTGCCACCTTCGGGTATTTGCTGAGGAGAGGACTTAGATCCCCAGAGCATTTTACCTTATGCTTAGCGCCGTCTGCTGTCTTCAGGAAGATATTGCCATCCTGCGTCCAACAAGCACGTATGCCGAAGTGATGGCGGGCCTTGACAAACAACTCCTGTCTGGATCGTGTTAAAAACTCACGCACAGAAGTTTTAGAGCCCCGAAGACCAGTTTTAGCTCGCCAGACCAAAGCCTTATTTTCGATGGTTGTGAACCGCACCAGGATTGGTCTAGGAAGATCTTTAGTGCCTGCTCCCAGCCGACGGCTTGTCTTGATTGCAGACAGTGGAAGATTGAGTTGTAGCCTGGTGTTTATAATTTCCAGTACTACCTTGCTGCAGTCCTCCTCCTTAACTTCGGGTATACCCAGAAACACTAAATCTTTACGTCGGTGCCGAGTCTCCTGGTCATCAGAACACCCGCAGCACTCTGAGATTTGTCTCCGAAGCGTGCCCAAAATGTTATAGACCAGCACCCGGAAGACTCGAAACTCCTCCGCTATCTTGGCCACTGTGTCCTTACCGGGGCCGGCTGCCTCAATTTGATCATTGATCTCATTCATCCTCGCCAATAACCTCTCCTCCATGGACAGATTGGTGGTTATAAGATCAGCGTGCGACATTGTGGGTGTGAAGTGCCTGGTTGCCTTAGTGAATTGTTGTGCTGGCAGGTGGTGGCTAAGTTGAACTATAATGTTACATAGACGTTGTAACTATTAATATTATTGTATAATTTTTACTATTTAACCTAATACTGGATAATGCACTTTAAAACTATTATAATCAATTTATGCAATTTATTTTCGCAATAAACAAATTACGCGTGTGTACTTATTTAGCACCTACCGACGAATCATTTGTTGACGAGCAGCACGCATTCATCCAGTCGCGGTCCACAACTACCAATTTGGTTACTTACCATAACGAAATAGTTAATGCGGTTGACTCGGGGGTGCAGGTAGACGTGTTTATATGGATTTTGCAAAGGCATTCGACAGGGTATGTCACCAGGTGTTACTGTCGAAACTAGAATATTACGGTATTCATGGTTCTCTGCTTAAGTGGTTCCAGTCGTATTTATCAGGCAGGACGCAATATATTGTGGTAAAGGGATTTAAATCTCGAACACAGGGTTCTCATCTTGGTCCCTGGCTATTTAACTTGTTCATTAATGATATCGTTTCTTGTATTAGACACAGTAGTGCTTATTTTTTTGCAGATGACCTAAAGATATGCAAAACTTTGATTGAAGCCACAGACAGGAACTTACTTCAAACAGATGTCGATGCCATAACCACCTGGTGCAGTGCAAACAGAATGTCTTTGAATACAAACAAGTGCTACACAGCTACTTTCACGCGTAACCGCAACATAATACAGAGTCAATACCTCGTCGATGGAACTACATTGCAGCGGAAAGCTGAGATGAGGGAATTGGGCGTGATCTTCGATTCGAAGTTGAAGTTCTTGCCACACATTGACAGTATTATTAATAAATCGTCAAAGATGCTGGGATTTATTATACGTAACAGTTTTGGTGGTAGGTGCAAAAAAGTTAAGACGTGTTTTGCTTAGCTCCACAAATTTAATATTTATTAAATAATTGTAAACAGTTATATAAGTCACAGTGTAGTAAACCCTTATAGTTTCATAATATGTATTAGTGTTTATGTAGTACTAGTCCTATTACATCACCACCTGCCAGCCACTTGCACTAGAAGCATATCCATATTATAAAACACCGCATAACACCATGTCTCAATCTGAACTAGCGAAGGTTCAAGCTGGCCAGAAGAATTTGGAGGCTGGCCAGAGGAGCTTGGAGGAGCTTGTTTTGGGCAAGTTTAAGGAGATGGAGGCTCAGTTCCAGTCTCCTAGTTTGGATAAGGCAAACACGATTGCCAAGCTAGCAGCTGAGTTTCGTTGTTTCCAAAAACTGGTGCTGAGCATGCTGAGTCTTCTGCGGAAACAAATTCAAGAGTTCTCCAACATAGCTGATGCACTCAACATGAGGAGCCGACGCAAGGCACTTATTTTCACTGGATTTCCTGAAACGGACACGGAGAACTGTAAGTCTATGATTTTGGAGAAACTGCACTCAAAGTTATCTTTAAAAGATATCACAGCTGATCACATTAAACAGTGCCATCGACTCGGTGAAGCTGGTGAGGGCCGTGCTCGGCCTATCTTGGTGAGATTTGTGAAAACAGAACTTAAATCTGCTGTGTGGAAGGCTAAACCGGGACTCAAGGGCTCTTCTATTGCCATTAAAGAGTTCTTGACCAAGACCAGGCAGACAGTGTTTGGCAAGGCTCGGTTGCATTTCGGAATGCGGTCATGCTGGACGCAGGACGGAACTATCGTCATCAAATCTTCGGACGGCAGACGGCACAAGATTACAACTCAAGAAGAGCTTGGTCCACTGATGGTAAAATACCCAAAAGGGCCCACTGAATCAACAGTTGTGTCTCGTAAACCCTTGAACAAGCAGTAAAGTTGTATTGTGTGCATAATTTTACTAACATACGGAGCGAATTTTGTCACAATTTATACAGTTAGTACTTTTATGGATCATCCATGGTATGTATTTGATGATTTCATCTCACTTCGTTGATAGCGTTGACGGTCAGCTCTTGCTTCGTTTGACTAACCCTCATTAATTTAATTCAGTGTATTTTCATCATATCATTTTTATAAAACCACCGGCACATAAACTCTTAACTAAACCAAACAGTTAAACAGGTAATCGTAACTAAATAGAATAAACATCTTTATATAAGTGAGGGTTGGTCAACAATTATTAGTTCTGTCACTGTCTGTCAATTGTCATATGTCATTACACACCTGATGTTGATTGTCATTCCATTGCGTTTAGTTGCACGTAATTGTGAAGTTATTTCTGTCATTTTCTGCAATCTACATTATTTTTCTGTGATGATCCTGTTACGTTTCGTTGCACGCAATTTATTATTATTTCTGCTGTTCCCTTTTTCCTAATGTAATTTCCTTTTTTTTTTCTTTCTTAACATAAAATGCACTTCGAATAAAGACTTGTGGATTGAATAATGTTTCCTCAGCTCGCCATCAATTTTAATTTACTTTTATGTTTATGGATGTGAGTTAATTCTGAAATTTGTTTTAGTTTTAAGTATAGTTAAATATTGTTAATTAACTGGTGCTGCTGGCGGGTGGTGCAGGGATGTGCTGGCAGTTTGGTACTGCACCATTTTATTATTAATAATAATAATTCATTTATATTAATTATATCATATATTTTTAATACAATCAGATGAGGATTCTTTTCTTTCTGCCAACAATTCCATAGACCTTTCGAACGCGAGTTTCTCCTCTTGTACACTTGGTGAGCACTTGCGTCGGACTTTCGGCCATTCAAATAAAAATTTGTTAAACATTTGTCATATTAATGCCCAGAGTGTGCCCAGCCACTATAGTGATTTGTATGAGGCTTTCTCTGATAACAATATTCATGCGGTCCTGATTTCCGAGAGTTGGCTCAAACCTCATCTTCCTTCCACCAGCTACTCCCTTCCGGGTTTCATACTGATTAGAAATGATAGGCTGGGAAAGGGGGGCGGCGGTGTAGCCATTTATCTTCGAAGTGTTTTTCCCTACAAAATTCTAGCTGCATCGCCTCCGGATTACTCTTCATCAGCTGAATATATTTTCCTCGAGGTATGTATAAATGGTGTTAGGGCTCTCGTCGGTGTGGTCTACTGTCCTCCTGCAGTAGACTATTTTTCTGACCTTGAGTTGGCTTTGGAATCCATTGGATCTATGTATGAGCATAACGTCATCATGGGTGATTTTAACACAAACCTTTTGCATTCTACCTACCGTTCCCGTAAACTTCGTGAGCTCATCGAGTCTGCCAGTCTTCATATTTTGCCACTCCAAGCAACTCACTGCAGCTCTGGAGGTGAGGATACGTGGCTTGACTTGGCCCTTACCTCATGCCCTTTTCATGTCTCCTCTCATGGTCAATGTCCTGCCTCTTGTTTTTCCCATCACGACCTTATCCATTTGTCCTACCGCCTTAAGCCCCCTAAACCTATCCCTAGGGTGCTGCGCATGCGTTGTTTTGCGAAATTGGATGTCGACAAATTACGTAACAATGCCGCCGGGCTCGAGTGGGAATCACAGGTATCCAATGCCTCCTCTGTCGATGATAAGGTAACCGTTTTCAACCGTTTGATAAAAAGTCTATACGACATTCACGCGCCGATTAAATCAATTACTGTTAAGCGTCCACCAGCTCCATGGATGTCGAAAGGTGTACGTATGGCCATGAGGCGAAGAAATCGAGCCTTCAGGAAATATAGACGGGATCGGTCGGATGAGAATTGGGTACTCTACAAGTCAGCTAGGAATCGGTGTAATCAGATGATACGTAATGCTAAACGCCGACACATTCTAGAAAATATCACTTCCACCTCCGCGGCTGCCATCTGGAAGTTCCTTGGAACGCTGGGTATCGGCAAACAAGGTCATGTGGACCTACCTAATACGATTGGTTTGGACGATATCAATCGCCATTTCACCACTACCTCTAGTTTGGATCGTTCAGCCATTCGTCAGACGGTGGAGTTCATCACTGGCCTTCCGCGGCAGAGTACAGACTCTTTTAACTTTTCTCCGGTAGCCCTGGATGATATCAAAAAGATTATCCTATCAATCAAATCCAGGACCGTTGGCTATGACGATATAGGTCGTAGTATGGTCATCCCGATCCTTGATTATATCCTCCCATCGATTACCCATATTATTAACTTTTCCTTGTTTTCAGGACAGTTCCCTTCCCTGTGGCGTAAAGCTTACGTCCGTCCACTCCCTAAAATCACAAATCCTACTCTCCCTACACACATCTCGATCCTTCCATTCCTTTCCAAAGTGCTGGAAGCTTGTGCCCATAAGCAGTTATCAAGTTTTATAGCCCGTCACAACTTTATAAGTCCACTGCAATCTGGGTTTAGACCTGGGCACAGCACCGCCACAGCACTTCTCAAAGTGACTGGTGACATTAGAGAGGGGATCAGTGAGTCTAAAGTCACTGCTATGGTCTTAATAGACTTCTCAAATGCCTTTAATGCTGTCAGTCACGACATCCTTGAATCCATCCTGTCCTATCTTATGGTGTCGCCTGGGGCACTGGGTTGGTTTCAGTCTTATCTTCGTGGGCGCCAGCAGGCTGTGCGCAATGAGGAGACGCTGTCGAATTGGTGTGAGCTTGCCGCTGGTGTTCCACAAGGCGGTATTCTTTCCCCATTATTATTCACTATATTCATTAACTTCATCACTCACAACCTTCAGTGTGCGTATCATCTTTATGCTGATGACCTTCAGATTTACGCTCGGGCCCGGCCGGAAGACTTGTCAATGGCCATTGACAGGATTAATAAGGACTTGGAGGCTATAAGTGGATGGTCTGGCCGGTTTGGTGTGGCAGTAAACCCCACGAAATGCCAGGGTATTATTATTGGTAGCCCCCGTATGATGAACAGGGTGGTGATCGCACATCTTCCTCCCATAACTCTCGATGGTACGGTGATTCCTATTGGTTCAAGTGTCAAGAATCTCGGTCTGTATCTTGATGCTACGTTGAGCTGGCGGACTCAGGTCTCCAGTGTCAGCCAACGCGTTACTGGTGCCTTGCGTAATCTGAACCGGTATAGAAGGTTTCTACCACCCACGACCAAGGCAATGCTTGTGCGGTCCCTCATCTTTCCCATAATCGACTATGGTGACGTGTGCTATTACGATCTCGGCTCGGACCTGCTCAACAAGCTTGATCGTTTTATCAACAACTGCATTAGATTTGTCTTTAACTTGCGCAAATACGATCATGTTTCTGGGCATAGGTCTGAGTTGAAATGGATGCCCATCCGGCAGAGAAGGGCTCTCCGTGTTTTGACAACCCTTTTCTCAATCCTTCATTCTCCCACTCCCCCTTCGTATCTGACTCCTTATTTTCAATACCGTTACTTGGGACACTCTAAAAATCTTCGTTCTTCTCACAATCTTCTTCTTCACTGTCCTTCTCACAGTTCCGATACTGTCCACTCATCATTTCACATCCAATCTATTCTTCTGTGGAATAGGCTACCCTTGGAAGTCAGGAAGTCCTCCAGTAAGCAGGCGTTCAAGGTTGGAGTTCGTAAGTGGATTTCGGGTGGAAAGTTGGTAGAGTCTTCATAACCTATCTCTTTTTTGTTTGAATATTTGATTGCACATATATATACATATATACTTATTTATTTATATATATATATATATTGATCTATATTAATAAAATATTTATATTTACAATAGACCGTTGTATGTATACTGTCATTTTAAAAATTATATTAGATATAGCTGTCAACTTATTGCACCGACCATGCTCTCACTGCATTACCTAAAGGTTGGCTAGTAAGAATGCCCATGGCATTAAGCCCGCCTATGTACTTTTGTTGCATAAAGTTAAATAAATAAAAAAAAAAAAAAAAATAACAGCAAAGTATTTCGCAGCCCAACCACTAAAATTACTTTATATAACAGCTATGTGCGAAGTCAACTAGAATATTGCTCGGTGGTTTGGTTGCTTCAGTATAATGTGCATCAAGTTAGAGTTGAACGCATACAGAGACGTTTCCTAGGACACCTAACATCGTATCGTATAGCGAAAGACTGAGACATTTTAGGATGGACCGCTTGACTGTTCGTAGAAAACTGCTAGACATAACGTTCATGTACAAGGTACTAAGAAACGAGTTTGACTGTCCGCCACTATTAAGCTTGTTCAATTTGCGTGTACATACCTCGACGTGTGCCTAGGCGCGCATTAATTAATACGGGTTTGCTGCACCAGCCATCTGCCAGAACCAACCTAAAGAGGTTCTCCACCATATCTCGTCTTTCTAGGGCCTATAACAACTCTGTCTGTGAGAGGGTTGATTTGTTTAGTGATAGATTGCCAAAATTCAAAAAAGCTGTTCTGAGATTGTTGAGAGATGAAGCTTAGTGTTGTGGTGTGCTGTTGACTTTGTGTTTTTATATTGCTGTTGACTTGATTTGTTCCGCAACCGATTTTATATATGTCACGGATGTCATGAAGTTATTATTTTTAAAAGTGCGGAACCGTTGACCACTCAGGCCATCGGTTCTGCTTTATATTCCAATAGCTAACACTAGTTTAGAAGGCAAGCTTAATTATACTGATTTCAACATAACATTTTAAAGTAATTTAAACCAAAGGAATTATAATTGATAAAACAAGCAAAATGGCAATTCAATCATTTATTAAACCAACATAGATTGTACTTACAACCTTTCCGTACCAAAGTCAGGAACAAAAGTGAGTCCTCTGCTCAAGACACGCCTTTTTATAACCTCGTTTTGACGTGCCAACATGGCGGTAGGCACAAATGTCAAACTTCACTTAATAAAATAAATAATGATGACATAATAATTGATAGTTAATATTTTTCAAAAGATTAATTTTCATAAGACGCCGTTTTGAAAATAACGATTATTTACTTAATTTAGTTACATCAATTTGAACAAAATCCTTAAGTTACATTTTTACTTAGAAGATTGTTTACATCCATAGAATGTTTGATTTACGTAAATAGATTTCTACTGAAATAAGATCAACAATTTATCACTAATTACAGCTAATTAAAATTAACAACAAAAATAATCAATCAAATAATTAATCATCACTTCGATTCATTCGTGATTCATAATACATAAGCATCGCGGCGACACGGCCATACTGATGCACGACGCGTGCTCAGCGTCGATCCAAATTTATTCTGTAACAAGAGAGAATATTGTGAGGGTCTGTACTTCCACAGTACACAACCTAATTAATGAATGTTGTATTTAGGCTCTGCTCACTCCACGTGACAACAGATAACATTTATAAAGTTACTGCTCATTCCACATGACGACAGTTTTGGCTAATATGACGACCCCACGCGTCAATGGCATCTTTTGGTGGCTTTAGACAACTCCACGTATCATAGCATCTTTTTGGTGGCTTATTGGACGGCTCCACACGCCAATAGCATCTTTTGGTGGCTTAAAGCATCTTTTGGTGGCTATAGACACTCCACGTGCCATAGCATCTTTTGGTGGCTATAGACACTCCACGTGCCATAGTATCTTTTGGTGGCTTTAGACACTCCACGTGTCATAGCATCTTTTTATGAACATAAAACTTATAACAAGGGTTTTAAATAAATGGAAGCTCCTCACCGTGTTCGCTGGGAGCGATGAATCCGGTATACTCAACTATAGCGGTATTGCTATAGTTTCTGAAGGCCCAGCTTGCTGACCATCTGGTTGCAACACGGGTCAAGCTTGCTGATCATTTGGAGGTGATATAGGTCTAGCTTGCTGGTCAGCCAGAGGTGATACAGGTCCAGCTTGCTCATCATCTGGAGGCGACACGGCCGCCTGAGAGGCCTCTCCAGGTTGAGGTGCCCGTCTTAGTTGATCATGCGCAACCTTGCGTGGTCTTCCATGATGTCCTATTACCTTTTTCACAAGGTAGCGGTCGTTGTCAAGCACCCTGCACGCTTCATAAGGAGCACTAAATTTAACCCGGCGAGGATGTGGTGAAAATAGTAACGTGGAGGTTGTGGAGGGTCTTATTGACCCTGTATATAATTGGCTTTAAAATACCTAAATTTATATTAATATTCCAAATATCAATCAATATTATTTATATTACATGTTATTTTTACGGTTTTATCGAAATAAAACGCAGATAATTAAATCACTTTTAACAAAGTACTACAAAATAATCAACTTTTACATAAACTTTCTAAACTTACACTAAAAACAACAAAAAGTAACTCCCTTCTTAGACGATTAACTTTTAATTTGGTACATACGTCGAGGTTAATTAGTTGCACTTACAGTCTTATCACCAAATTATGAATTACAAATCATTATTGTCTGTGATTGCAGCACAACCCTAGCAGAATGAAATAGTGTGTTCTGGACAAATATACTTATGGCAATCTTTACAAATATTGGCTGTCTTGCGATGGCGGGCATAAGGACATACTTGGCACTTTTTTCGTACACCTGTAACCTTAACAGGAGCTTCTTGTTCAGGGTCTCCGATGAATTCTCTGATTTTCTTGCGTAGCTGTCTCGGCAATTGAGGTGTTTCTTTGCGGCCCTGCAAGTGTTCAGTAACCTGGCCATCCGATTCCTCTCCTTCTGACATTTGTAGGTTCTGATGTTGCAATTCAGATAGTGGTACGTTATCCTCGCCATCACTGCTAGCATTTTGCTCAGTATCACTATTTTGACTGCGCGTACTCAAATGATCTTCCTTTTCGCTACCGTCGGATAACAAGTCATTTTCACTGTCAGACTGCATTAAAACAAGACGTATGCGTTCATCCTCAAACTCCTGGCTATTCATTGTGTACGAAAAAACATAAAATTATAATAATATTAAGTAAAAAATATAATTGAAACCTTACATAAAAATGTTACATCGCGGTTGTCGCGGGGTCATATTTACCCTATTTGAATGCACGCACGTTTTGCTCCCGTCGCAGGCGGCGGCCAACTGAACAGGGATGCGGGGCGGGCGCGCCGGTCCCTTAGCAATAGCTATTGTGACGTTCAAAACTCTTCGATCGCAGAATAAAAAATGACACACGATTATAAATTGACAGGGTCAGAATGACCCCTCCACATCCTCGAAGGGTTAAGGTCTAGGGAGGTCTGATTTCTGGGATTGTTTTTTATTAGTACAAAATCACCTCTATTGAATTTATGTATTTTTGCTTTACCTCTGTCAAATCTTGCCTTGTCTTTAGCGGATGCTTGGGTAATATTTTGCTGCACATGACGTTCTAAGGCCTCAATGTCTATTAACTCTTTATCTAGATTGACTAGGTTTACCAACTCTGGTGGGACACAATTTTGACGCCGAGTCAATAGTGTGAGTGGCGCTACAGTGTTATGAACGGTGCAGTTGAGAGCTAGTTGAAGACTGTCTAAGGCTGTATGCCACTCGGCCGTCTCGTAGTTTCTTATCATGACGAGACCATTCTTCAATGTTGCCATCACACGCTCGACTTGCCCGTTAGCTCTACTAACGCCCGGTGCTATAGAATGTATTTCTATATTAAATAAATCAATAAATCACAATAACTTTTGTACTCACCTAAAGAATTCGCGACCGCCGTCAACAACAATTTGCTTTTTTTTTTTTTTTTTTTTCCTTTTTTTTTAAGGGGGGAAAATCATCGAATGACTTCTCCCGCTTGGGTGAGGCGGGAGGGAGTGTCAGACTCTTACTGACTAAAAACCACCCCGTTCCTTCTCCTGCACGTCGAGCCGGAGCCCCGGTTACCCGTTAGGTTCTCCGCGACTCCGAATCGGCATCGGCCGTATTGGGCCCCATCTGTGGTGGTCTGATGGCTCTTTGAGGCGCGCCGTATGCTCGGGTCTGTTTCTGGTCGGACGGGGAGCCACCCATGCTCGCCGTCCGCAGGCCCGCGCTTACGGTGGCCGGAGATCGTCTCGATCCCCGACGCCCGGTGTGTCCTTCGCGATGGTTGCGAGGAGGCAGCGCTTCGCTGCCTCACGCGTCCCGCCTCCTCCTTAGCTAGCATCACTGCTTCGCAAAAGGAGGAGACGGCATCCCAGTCCCCCTCGCTCCGCATCATGGCCTGCACTAGGCCCGGACGCGAGAGGTCGCCATCGCCGATCACTTCCCTGAGGACACGGCGGTGCTCAGCCCACGAAGGGCATTCTCCCACCGTGTGTTCCACCGTGTCCTCAGGGCGGTCCTCGCAGTGATGACACCCGGGCGTTTCCTCCCGCCCCATCAGACACAGGTATCTCCTGAAACTTCCATGTCCGGTGAGAACCTGCGTCAGGCGGTAGGTGAGGACGCCGTAGCGTCTCTCAAGCCACTCCTCAAAGAGGGGACTTACCGCTGCGATGGCAGCGAGCCCAGCCCTCGGTTGCGACAGTCGTTGCTGCCATTCCGCCATGAGATCGCGCCGGAGCTCATCCCGCCACGCACCTATCTGGCGCGGCAGCGGGGTTTCGCCCCGGCGACGTGCCTCCGCGCGCATGCCGTACACGCGCGCGAGCAGCTTCGCCTCCAGATCCCACGGCGGTAATCCGGCAAGGAGGTTCGCCGACTCCCCAGAGATCGTGCGGTATCCGCGGATCATTCGGATCGCCATGACCCTCTGTGCCATGAGCAGCGTCCGAGCGGGACGCCGCAACAGGTTTGGCGCCCAAACAGGGGCACCGTAGAGGGCCATGGACCGCACGACCCCGGCGTATAACCTCCGGCAGGAGGCGTTTGGCCCCCCGAGGTTGGGGAGGATGCGTTTAAACGCAGCCCCCGTCCTCTCCAAGTTTGGGGCCAAACGTCGGAAGTGTTCTATGAAGTTCCACCGACTGTCGAGGACGAGTCCTAGGTACTTCATCGTCGTCTCGACGCCGATGGTAACTCCTCCCGCCGTTATTTGGGACCCACCCGGAGGTGGCGCGTTCCCGCGGCCATGAAAACGCACCCAGGGTGCACCACGGGGAGGTCTTCTGGCACCGCACCCCAACAACAATTTGCTTAGGAGCTCCAAATAGATGAATGACATGTTTCAAGCTGGCTAGTGTACTGTGGTGGCTTTTATCGTTGGTGTAGCGTAGCAATACGTACTTTGTGAAGGCATCCACTGTAACCACGACGTACTCTCGCTCGTTGGAAGTTCCCAATTTGCCGGTGATATCCATGTGTATGACTTCGAATGGAACAGTTGGTTTAGGAATAGGATGTAATTGTACCTGGGTAGCTCCTGATGTCTGCTTTGAAGTTCGGCACACAATACAGTTGTCAACGAATTCTCGTATAATAGTACTCATCTTATCAAAATAGTAAGTTTCCCTTACTTTATGAAGGGTCTTCTCCCAACCTGGATGCTTGAGTGCATTATGGAAGGTGTTAATCAGGCTCCACTGAAAAGACTTCGGCACAACAATGAGTTTCTGGGTACCGAAGATAGGATCTTGTTACTCAAATTTAAGAATACCATTTTCAAGATAATATCCAGGCACATTTTCACCGTTATACAGAGCATCTATAATAGGCCTCAGACGATCATCCCTTCTCTGTTCAATGTTAACCCAATCTAAGTTGCGTGTCAAGACATTAACAATTAGGGGATCCGGATTCCGGCTTAGGTAGTCTGTGTGTTGCATCCGCTCGCTCTTCCTGTATTCTATCTCAAATTCAAAATTTTGGAGGTATGCCCACCATCTATGAATGCGCGGTAGCAAATCTTTTTTATGTTTCGATGCTTTTAAGGCGTTACAGTCAGTAATAACTTTGAACTGACGGCCATATAGAAAATGGCGAAAATGTTTTATCGCCCTAACTACAGCCAATGTCTCAAGTTCGTAAGAATGGTACCTACTTTTGATGCTTGTTGTACGCATACTAAAATAAGCCAATACTACTAGCATCAGTAAATAGTTCGATAGGTTTACCTTCTTGGAATATTGTTAGCACAGGTGTAGATGTCAGATGACGAATGATCTTTTGGCGTGCCTCTTCATGAATATGAGTCCATTGCCACCTGATGTTTTGTTTTGTTAGTTCATACAGAGGGGACATGGTTCGCGCGAAATCTGGTATAAAACGGCGAAAGTAACCCGCGAGGCCGTTAAACTGACGTACCTGCTTAACTTTGGTCGGCACTGGAGCCTTCACCAAAGCCTCAACTTTTTTAGGACTAGGTCGAACCTGACCGTTTTCAACTACGTTCCCTAAGTATTCAATCGATTTCTTAAAGAAAAGACACTTGTCAATATTTACAGAAAAACCAGATTCTCCTAAAGCTATAAAAATTCGCTCTAAGTATTCTAAGCCTGACGAAAAATTGCGACATTTACTGATAACGTCATCAATGTACACCTGAGCTACGCCATCATTATGTATTTTATCTGCACTGCCTGGGTTCAAAAGGGGACCGAACGCACGGTTAATGCATCTCTGATATACTGATGGTGCATTACATAACCCAAACGGCATTGTTTTATATTCGAATAAGCCATCCGGAGTGACGAACGCAGTCTTTTCTATGGATTCAGGGGCAACTGGAATCTGGTGAAATCCAGAGGTCATATCCAGAGTAGTGTAATATTGACCACCAGCTAATTGATCTATTTGATCTCCAATTAAAGGAAGAGGATAGTGATCACGTATGGTGTTCGAATTTAACTTGCGATAATCAAATCAAATCAAATCAATTTATGTATTTGTGAACACAGGTTATACAGAAGGTTGTTTAACATACATTAATAGCATCTCTATGTTCTACCAATAAAATTGGTGTACAAATAGTTATTAAGTTAGGCAGGTACCAAGCATTATTAATATATTTAAATTAAACAAGTCTATAAGAATCGTGATAGTATGTCAAAATTTATCATTTAGAAATAGGTCAATAGAATAATATGTCTTGTCAATTAAAAATAATGTCAGTTTTCGTTTAAAAAGTCTAATATTATTTTCGTTTCTTATATATTTAGGCAGTTTATTATAAATTTTTGGAGCCATTGCAAAGATACTGTTCCTGTACAGTGCAGTTCTAGATTTTAATAAGTGTAACTGGTCACAACGACGTTGACTGGTTACTCGGTCAAAATTATTAAAATTGTTTTTGACGAATGTACCAGTTTCATAGATGTATAATGGAGGGGACCGTCAAAATTTTGAGGTCTTTAAAGAAATTGTAGCAGCTGTCGGTAGACTGCAGATTACAAATAGCCCTAATGCATCTTTTTTGACACTTGAATACCATTTCTTTACCGGTTGCATTCCCCCAGAAAATTATTCCATATCTTAATGTTGATGCTACTAGACCATGGTATGCTGTCAACACTGTTTTTCGGTTTGCAGTTTTATTTAACATGTGAAGAGCATAGGAATATTTATTTAACTTATTACACACTTTATCTATATGAACATCCCATTTCAATGTTTTCTGTATACTTAGTCCTAGAAATTTTGTTACATTTGTTTCATTAATACTTTTTCCTTGATATTGTACGATTAAATTTTTGTATTGACCCATTCGCTGTTCAAATTTCATTATTGCCGTCTTATCTAGGTTTATGATTAAATTATTATGTTTTAACCAATTTACAACAGATTCAATGTTAGCATTTATATCTGCTTCTAATGTTTCTAAGTCATCACCATCAAATAGTAAGGTACTGTCGTCTGCAAACATGGTCATTGGATATGTTGATGATGTTGGAAAGTCATTTATGTAAATAATAAACAGAGTCGGGCCAAGGACACTACCTTGTGGTACGCCGTAAGTAACAGTTCTCTGACCAGACCTATAAGTTACCTCACTATCTTTAGTGATTCTACTGATAACTGTCATTTGCCGTCTGTTATGTAGGTAGGATTCAATTAGACTCAATACGTTTCCTCTAATTCCATATGCATTTAGTTTACTTAGGAGTATTTTATGATCAACGCGATCGAAAGCCTTTGTCATGTCCATGTAAAGTGTTACAGCTGGTAATTTTTTATCTACTTGACTGCTAACTTTATCTAGAAAGTCGTATATGGCCATATCAATTGACTTGTTCTTCCTGAAGCCTTTTTGATTGTCAACTAGTAAATTATTTTTTTCAAAATATGAAGTTATTTGATTATTAATTACTTTTTCGTAAATTTTAGAAAATATTGGTACCAGAGCAATAGGTCTGTAACAGGACATATTTTCTCTGTTGTCTTTCTTAAAAAGCGGTTTTATTATAGTAATTTTTAATTCACTGGGAAAAGTCCCACACTCTATGCTCAAATTAATAAGATAACTCAATATTGGTGCAATAATGATGGATACGTGTTTTATAATTTTAGTAGATATATCATCGTACCCAGTGCTAGCCGTGTTTTTGAGCGAAATTACTATACGATGGATGTCAACCGGTGAAGTAGGGGACATGAACATCGAAGTATTTTTATTATTATTAATCGTCATTTTATAAGTGTCAATATTGATATGGTCAGTTAATTTTACTTGATCTACAAAGAAGTCATTAAAAGCTTCTGCTATTGCGTCAGGATTAGTTAATAGTTTTTGATTACAGTCGATTTTCATTATATATTCATTTGGTATAGTGGTTTTGTTCCTACTGATGACTTTCCATGTGGCTTTCCCTAGATTTTGAGCTGTACTAATAAATTTATTATTGTGTGCCCTCTGCGTAAGATTTATTACTTTTTTAAAACGGGTCGAGTGATTTTTTAGATTCAGTTAATTTTGTTCATTTGGCAACCTACGGTACTTCCATAATAATTGTCTTTTCCTTTTGCTACAAATCCTAATACCGCGGCTTATCCATTTTGATTTTATTTTAGTACACATTTTAATTCTGATAATCGGAAAACATAAATTATAAAGCAATGCAAACCACTCATAGAACAGCTTGAATGCCTCATTTGAATCCGGTTCCTGATACACATCGGAAAAAGTAATGCTCTTAAGATAGTTTTTAAATTTATCTATGTTTTCCATAGAGTAGTCTCGTCTTGTGGTAAACCAGTGATCTAAACTGCATGTTTTTTTAACTGGGCACCGTAGAACTTGAGCTGTATGATCAGATATTGCTAGTTCTAAGACTTTACCCCTGGCTCCCCGCACATTATGGATTATATTGTCTATGCATGTACCACTACTCAATCTAGTTGGTACGTTTATATCGAACTTGAGATTGAAGCCTGTAATTAGATACTTTTTTTTTTTTTTTTTAAGGGGGGAAAATCATCGAATGACTGCTCCCGCCTGGGTGAGGCGGAAGGGAGTGTCAGACTCTTACTGACTAAAAACCACCCCGTTCCTTCTCCTGCACGTCGAGCCGGAGCCCCGGTTACCCGTTAGGTTCTCCGCGACGTAATTAGATACTTAAATTGTGTAGAATTGTAAGTGTTTTTTAGTAGGTCGATATTGAAATCACCGCACCTTTCTATTCATATGAAATGAAACTGAACTTAAAAGATTATTTAGATTATTAAAAAATATTTCAAGGTTTCTCTTTGAATTGTTGCTATGCGGGCTTCTGTATACACAGATTACTATTATGTTATGATCTGTAAGTTCGACTGAGCAACACTCAATTACATTTGGGACACTGTATCTTTCCATTGACTCCAAAACTCGATACTTAATTCCGTTTCGTATCATTATTATATACAAGTACCACCATGTCTAGATTTTCGAGTGAAAAAGGTTACAAGATTGAAGTTAGGAATAAACAGCAGATTTACATCATCCAAAATCATATTATGCTCGGAGAAACACAGTACATCAATAGTTTCACCCAAATCACACAACTCATCCAATGCAACAGTAAACATAGCAGATTTATTTAAAAGCCCGTTTATGTTTTGGTGCATTATGGTTACATTGTTATACACGGAAGTTATGGTTTTGAGGAGAGTTATTTTTATTTTTGAAACGTCCCATGACAGGTTCAGAATGAGCTACTGACATCTCAGTTATAGTTAGCAATACATTTTGTAAAACGTTACACATTCCATTATTATTTATTGTTCTTTCTACTTTTGAAAACATTGTGTAATCGTATTCTAAACTCAGATTAGTATCAAAACCAAATGCATAGTTAAACGTTTGTGAATCCAAGTGTAACAAATTATTAAAAGTTTCTATACGCCAGTTATACATCGAAGAATAATTACTCAATTTAAAAGTGGGTACACATATAATAATATTTGTATGCTGTACTGTAAGTAGTGCCTCTCTCAGTTTGACAATTATGTCCACATAATTTTTTGTTCTTTTAAAATCCTCTTCTCCGATCAAAATAATGCAGTAATCTTCAAAATTATAATCTATCAGTTTTTTATTAATATCCCTAACAAGATGCACAGTATCACAGTTAGGCGAGACATAATGACAGATTTGATAGTTATGGAATGTTTCCTGAGCCAGAGACAGTACCTTATTAGTTTTGTTTGTGCTAATGATGCATAACTTCTTTGTGGTGTCAAACACGACATCACCGTCACCGTTGCTCTCGTGCGGAGCCGTGTATCGCGAGCTAGTGCTCAAATTACTTGCGCTGGTTTGTATTGATTCCACCCGCAAGTTTTCCTTAATTTGGCCTCTTTTTGGTTTGTTTTGTTGACTGCTTCTAGGTGTTGATGTTTGTGAGCCTTTTCTGGGTGTGTGTGCTTCACTTGATAGTTTTTTAGTGGCTTTCTTTATAACCTCGTTTATAGTCGTCAATTCGCCCAATGACTTCCTTAGTTCAGTATTTTCGATGTTTAGATTTTTTATTTCTTCATGTGCCGAATTGAGTTGTGATGTTAACTGTTCTATTTGACTTTGAAGTCCTTGTACATATTCGTTACTGTCATCCTTTGATATGTTTGGTAAGCTACTTGTGCTGCCATCTATTGTCGAACTATTGAGACTATTTTCTTTCGACTCATCATTCAAAGAACGCGTTCTTGTTTTTCGAAACGTTATATTTTCAAAGAAGTTCATTTTTGAAGAAATAAATAATTTACGATGTAATAAATACCACAAAAAGAAATCCTGTTAATCAACGCACATGCGATCGTTACCGTTCTTCTTTTTTACCAAAATAATTGGGCTAGAATACGGGGACGTACTTTCTTGCACTATATCGTTATCTATAAGTTCTTTGACTATTTCCTTAACTTTTTCTCGCTCAGCTGTACTTAATCTATACGGTCTACGTTCTACAAATTTATTAGGATCTTTCAAACGAATTGCTAACTTCCCTGTATTAACCCGAGTTTTTGAAAAGCCGCGGGTGAAAATCACAGAATATTTGTTAAGCAAACGTAATAATTGGTCAATGTCGAATTGATCGTATAAATCGTGATTAATATTTTCAAATAAGCCGGTAGGCGTCGTTTGAATATGCATGACGCGCGGCTGAGAACACAATGTCGCCTTTTGTTGGGTTACTATAACTGTTAGCCCTGTGTCATGTAAAATATTCGCTCCTATCAGAACGTCTGATGTCATTTCGTAGCCTGGTAAGGTGTAAAATTCGATTTCTACAGTTATGTTATCAATCATGCATACAGTTTGCAACGTAACTGTTGAAACGACAGGAAACGGACCTATACCTCGTAGATAACTGACTACTTGTTCTCGTCGGCCTGGTAATTTATTTGCGACAGATTCTCGCATAATAGAACATTCGGCGCCACTATCAAACACCGCATTAATAAAAACACATCCTACACGCACACGCATTGTATTTAAAGAAGTCTTTCTTTGTATGACTGAATTTACATTTGAGGCTATTTGTTTTTCTCGACGGTAGCAGGTTTCAAATGTATGGCCGGGCTTTGAACAAAATGAACAAACCTTATTATCAGTTTGTTTAGGTAACTGTTGCCCAGAATTACTACTAATTGGTATGTCGGTACTGGTTTTATGTCGGCAATCACGAGATACATGTCCTAGTCTTTTACAAATATTACAAACTGGAGAGTTACGATTATCAACAGAAAATCTTGAACGTTTGGACGGAGGCTAACACTAACCGTATTAAAATCATACAAATACTAACCGTATTTGTATGATTTTGATTTGGACGCTTTACACGAATGGAAGAGGCTACAGAAATCAATTCGGGTACGGAGGTGGCTCTGGCATTCATGAGTTCAATACGAAGCTGTCACTGACAGTACCAATCACCGCTTCTACTGCATCATCATTACCAAGTTTATCTTTAGTCACACGTCTCCACAAAATCCAAGACTGCGACAAAAACTCAGCAATGTCCTTGCTAGAATCATAGCTGTGCTCCCTAAACCTAAGTATATTCCTAGAGTAACGGCTTTCCGGCTCAAATGTGGTAACAATATTTTGGCATAGCTCATCCCATGTGGACGTTGTAACAAGCCAATTATCAGCCCACATTCTAGCCCGACCTTTGAGTAAGCTCGTTCTTTCATTCGAACATCATAATCGCTAAGGTTATAGTTTGTTTTGGCTAAGGAAATATAGTTACACCATTCGCGGACCCCAACATTTCCATCTGGGTCATATGAGGGTAGGAACACATCAGTGATTTTGATCTTATCACGTTCCCTCGATAGTTTTTCACTCGTGCTTTGCATCATGGATATCATTTGAGAGTAAAATTCAGGAGGTACGTTACCGCCCTGTTGTGTTGATGTGCTGGCACTAAGCGGTCCAGGAGGTCCAGGAGCCTCACACGCACGGCCAGGCGCGACGCACGACGTCTCATTCTGCGATGTTGATTCGGTTTGATCTTGTCCTTGTGTATCCATTGTAATACGTAACAACTGGTTAGATGTAGGTAGATCTGAAAAATAAAACAAAAAAAAAGGACAAAGCTATATCGGTTATCCCACTTCTGATGTCACGGATGTCATGAAGTTATTATTTTTAAAAAGTGCAGAACCGTTGACCACTCAGGCCATCGGTTCTGCTTTATATTACAACTAGCTTTTGCCCGCGACTTCGTTCGCGTGGAATAGTGACTTCCGGCAGATTTTTGGTTTTACTCACATAGTTCCGGATCTTTTCAAAAATTAAATGTGGAAGATATTCTAGGGAACTCTTCAAAAATCAACATAATGAGCTCTACGTTTGAATTGAAGATATGTATACTCGCTTAGGGCATTAAAGCCGATCGAAAAAGGCGAAAATGTTGTTATTCCCTTATTTTCAAAATATTATTTTGATTTGTCATTTCAGAAAAAAAGACTCTCTTGACAAATTACCTATTCCCTTAATAACCAAGCTTAAAACTATATAATTTAAAAGGAACGATCTAATTAATTTAAAAATTAAAATGAATTTAGACATACAATTATTATTTTAGTATCTACTAATAATCGAGATCAAACTATCAATCGATCGAGATCAATCCTCAATTCCACGACAGTACCGAAGCACTTGGCCAATACCTAACCAAATGCGTGTAACGAAACCATAGCGCGATCAATTTCAATCCCAACGCCATCTATCGAGCATAGTGACAACTCGGATTATTTATCTATACTCCGTTCGGGCATTTTCTTTGTAGTAAAAGTTTTATTATATTGATATTATTTTTTTCATACCTTTGAATTATTTATTTACTTTTTTCCGATGAATTAAAACAATAACATGAACCGAATTCGTGTAACTATCGACACCATTGCGCGATCACCAAGTCGATATAATAGAATTATCTATGCTCCGTTAGAGCATTTTATACAGAGCTGTAAGTGAATTATAAAATTGCAATATTTTTTTTTTTATATAAACTACCTCTATTTCCACAAATAATTATGAGGGTAGAATCTTGTTTAAAACTATAATTAATATTTTTTTCCATCTATCAAGCATAGTGACAACTCGGATTATTTATCTATACTCCGTTCGGGCATTTTCTTTGTACTAAAAGTTTTATTATATTGATAATATTTTTTTCATACCTTTTAACTATTTATTTACTTTTTTCCGATGAATTAAAACAATAGTATGAACCGAACTCGTATAACTATCGACACCATTGCGCGATCACCAACTCGACATAATAGAATTATCTATGCTCCGTTAGAGCATTTTCTTTGTACTAAAAGTTGTATTATATTATATTTTTCATACCTTTTTACTATTTATATACATTTTCCCGTTGAATTTTCAGTATTGAATTGATGCCGACTCTTGACCAATAGATGGCGCTGTATGTACGAAATATTTTTTTTTATTATTTTTTTGTAATAAAAACTACCCTATGTCCTTTCTCAAGTTCCAAACTATGTCTGTACCAAATTTAACCCAAATCGGTTCAGTAGTTCAGGCGTGAAGCAAAGACAGACAGACAGACAGACAGACAGACAGAGTTACTTTCGCATTTATAATATTAGTTTGGAAGTTTGGATAGATTGGATAGTTTGGATAGCTAACACTTGTTTAGAAGGCAAGCTTAATTATACTGATTTCAACATAACATTTTAAAGTAATTTAAACCAAAGGAATTATCCAAACTAATCCAAACTATCCAAACTTCCAAACTAATATTATAAATGCGAAAGTAACTCTGTCTGTCTGTCTGTCTGTCTGTCTGTCTTTGCTTCACGCCTGAACTACTGAACCGATTTGTGTTAAATTTGGTACAGACATAGTTTGGAACTTGAGAAAGGACATAGGGTAGTTTTTATTACAAAAAAATAATAAAAAAAAATATTTCGTACATACAGCGCCATCTATTGGTCAAGAGTCGGCATCAATTCAATACTGAAAATTCAACGGGAAAATGTATATAAATAGTAAAAAGGTATGAAAAATATAATA
Organism: Spodoptera picta; assembly: GCA_038387885.1. NCBI lineage: Eukaryota > Metazoa > Arthropoda > Insecta > Lepidoptera > Noctuidae > Spodoptera > Spodoptera picta. The sequence continues at coordinate 101,812 of JAZHFQ010000099.1, read as the reverse complement.
TAATACAACTTTTAGTACAAAGAAAATGCTCTAACGGAGCATAGATAATTCTATTATGTCGAGTTGGTGATCGCGCAATGGTGTCGATAGTTATACGAGTTCGGTTCATACTATTGTTTTAATTCATCGGAAAAAAGTAAATAAATAGTTAAAAGGTATGAAAAAAATATTATCAATATAATAAAACTTTTAGTACAAAGAAAATGCCCGAACGGAGTATAGATAAATAATCCGAGTTGTCACTATGCTCGATAGATGGCGTTAAGATCAAATTGATCGCGCTATGTTTTCGTTACACGCATTTGGTTGGGTATCAGCCGAATGCTTCGGTACTGTCGTGGAATTGAGGATTGATCGTTTGGGTAACCTTGCACTTGGTAAATTTTCTTCGATGTAACACGCAACTGGCGGGTGGTTATGTTTGGATATTTTAATTACTATTTTAGGTATATAAATTATTTTTAGGATATTATTATTTAATTTTATATTTAAGTTTATGATTTATAATGATAATGATAGTTTTAAATCTATGAATAGTGACGATGACAGTTTTAGTAGTTATCCATCTCTTGCTGACACGCTCGAGTCTCATTTTTCTGGCGTTCCGGGAAATTTTAATGTAGTCCATATTAATGCACAAAGTATTCCGGCTCATTATCACGATATGCTGGCAGATCTTGACTGTAAATATATCCATGCAATCCTTGTTTCCGAATCCTGGTTAAAACCTTGTCTTCCTTCCACTTCGTACTCTCTTCCTGGATACCAGCTGATTAGAAATGATCGCACGGGCTGCGGTGGGGGCGGTGTTGCCATTTATCTTCGTTCAAATATATCCTTCAAAATAATTGATCTGTCACCACAACCACCACCGCAGAACGCTGGTGAGCATCTCTTTCTGGAAATATATTTCGGCCACTCTAAAATATTACTAGGAGTCTATTACTGTCCTTCCTTGCGTATTGATTACTTTTCCTCCTTCGAAAACCTCCTGTTAAAATTAATCCCTTCTTATAGTCATACCATAATAATGGGTGACTTTAATACCTGTCTCCTCAAACAAGATTCCCGCGCTGCATCACTTAGATCTATTGCTCAATCCTTTAACCTGTCTCTTCTTCCCTTAAGCGCCACTCACCATTTTCCTAACTGTACACCTTCTCTTCTCGACCTTATCCTCGTCTCATCCACACAACACATTGCTAAGCACGGACAATGTCCTGCTGGTAATTTTTCCTACCATGACCTTACATACCTCTCCTACAAAATCCGTCCTCCTAAGACCAAACCCAAAACTCTTTTCCAGCGTAATTTTGGTGGTATGGATCTCGAGAGGCTCCGTGAGGATGCGCGCAACATAGATTGGTCTGGACTTCTCGCCACTGAAGACATTGATGCCAAATTAAATATTTTCAACACCAAAGTCAGTGAGTTGTACGATGTCCATGCTCCTGTGCGGCCGGTTAAAATTAAGCACGTTCCGGCTCCATGGTTGACGGAGGAGATCAGGGTCATGATTCGGAAAAAAGCTGCTGCGAAAACCAAATTTAAAAGCCAGCCTAGTCCTGTGAACCGTGAGAGATATATTGATATTCGCAATCGCAGCAACAGGATGTGTAGAGATGCACAACGCCGCCACATTCACAAATCTGTCGAAAACGGAGATCCAGCTAAGGTCTGGAAATTTCTTAAGTCTATGGGCGTCGGAAAACCGCGTCATGATGCTGAGATAGCATCATAAAGACCTTGATATCGAATCTCTAAATAAACACTTCTCTTCATCGTCCAATATCAATGGATCCTTCAAATCTAAAACTTTAAGCTACCTTTCTTCTCTTCGTACTCCTGATTATTCTCCATTCACCTTCGATCAGATCGCGGCTGGTGATGTTAGGAAGAGTGTGGTTGCTATTGCCTCCAATGCAGTTGGTAGTGATTGTATCAGTCGTAAGATGATACTCCCTGTCCTGGACGAGATCCTCCCAATCATCTGCCACATCCTGAACCATTCCCTGACCAGTTCTGTGTTTCCTTCTTTGTGGAAGGAAGCACAAATTACTCCTCTACCCAAAAAACCTAAACCTGGGAGTTTTTCCGACTATCGCCCCATTTCTATCTTACCATTCCTATCAAAAGTCCTTGAACGCCTCATCCACAAGCAACTTAGTGTTTTCCTCAACAAATACAATCTTCTCAATCCTTTCCAGTCCGGGTTTCGTCCGGGACATAGTACCACTACAGCATTAGATCTGGCATTGAGAACGGTAATCTTACTCTTCTGGCGTTGCTGGATTTCAGCAATGCCTTTAACACCGTTGACGTCGATATACTGCTGGGAGTACTGAACTCTCTTAACATGTCTCCGGCTGTGACTGATTGGTTTCGTAGTTACCTGTGTGGCCGCCGGCAGCGAATCCATATTGAAGACTCCTTTTCTTCTTGGTCTACTACAACTGCTGGCGTACCGCAGGGGGCGTTCTCTCTCCTTTACTCTTCGCAATTTTCATAAATTCTATCTCCAACGACCTTCTATCATCCTACCACTTGTATGCTGACGATTTGCAAATTTATTCACAGGCACCTCCTCACGAATTCTCCGAAGCAGTTAAAATGATCAACACAGATTTAGCGCGAATTCCGGAATGGAGTAAGGTTCATGGGCTACGGGTTAACCCTTCGAAGACCCAGCTCATTGTTGTGGGTAGCTCTCGACTGAGCTCAAGAATAATTTGGTCGCAGGTCCCACCGGTTGTATTCGATGGCACTACATTAACGTATAGCGACTCAGTGAAGGATTTGGGTGTTATTATAGACCGGGACTTTACTTGGGGACCCCAGCTGGGGGAGGTCAGTCGGAAGATGTTTGCTTCGGTGAAATCGTTACGTAGACTGCGGAACTTTCTTTCTACTGCTACCAAAATTGCGCTCGCTCAATCACTTCTTCTGCCCATCCTTGACTATGCCGATGCCAGCTATCTAGACATTACTGAAGTACAGCTAAATAAGCTTGAGCGGCTCCAAAACTTCGGTATTAGGTTCATATTTGGTTTACGCAAATATGACCATATTTCCGAATATCGCAACAAACTCAAGTGGCTTCCAATCCGCCTTCGCCGGAATATGCATGTCTTGTCCTTACTCTACAGTATACTGTATAATCCTCTAACCCCTAAATATCTTAAAGAACGTTTCAAGTTCCACCATGACACACATTCAAGATCCCTGAGAGCGTCGGAGAGGTTGAGGCTTGGGATGACTCAGCATTCTACTAAGGCATATGATAAATCTTTTACGATCCAAGCTGTTCGCCTGTGGAATGCACTCCTAGTGTCGGTGAGGCAAGCACAGTCACTTGCTTCCTTTAAAGCTAAAGTTAAAGATTATTATTTGTCTACGTCATGAATCGTATTAGCTCCTTTATATACTTATTTGGATTGTATATATATGGTTATGTATATGTATTTATTTATATATATATTTGGTATGCATGTATGTGTATATAATTTAGTATATATATATATGTTTGTTTATTTATTTTGTTAGTGGTTATTTCATTTCATTTCATTTATTCAATAAACAATTTACATTGTATCTGAATGTCTTCATACATTATCATAAGTCATAATCATAAATTAGTTTAATATTTATCATAAAGTAGGTAGGTGTTAATCATAAATAATATTTATGTATGCCTGGACTACCCTATTAAATTAACCATCGTTCCATACACCCAAAGGTTGCCTGGTAGATATCGCTTTTAGCGATAAGGCCGCCCTTGTACTATTTAGCCTACCTTATTCTTTATAATATCCGAATATGTGTAATTACTTACTTGGTGTACAATAAAGCTTATTTATTATTATTATGTTTGTCTTTACCGTTCACGGGACCACAGGGTCCCGGTCATTTGGGAGGCGTACGAGGGGCCGAAGCCAACTGCGCAGAGGCCCTTTAGACAACTTTAATCTAAATGTAATGGAGACACAAACCGGCGACTATCCCTGTATGCACTATGGAAATGCACCCAAGGACAGTCCCCGGTTAGTGTAGGACTATTGTGAATAATGGAAAAAAAATGGTAGGGCTATGGATGGGTTGCTGTGGACTGGTAAATTGGGAACTATAGATGACTATGGCACCTGCCGTAACAATGTAATTTTCACACGTAAAAATGGCAGGCGAAGACTCGCTAACCCACCGACCGGGGGTGCGGTGCCAGAAGACCTCCCCGTGGTGCACCCTGGGTGCGGGCGACAGTCTCCCTAGCGGGGGTGATAGGGTTGGAGTGACTGTCGCCCGCAGCAGACTTCTGGACTGGGCGGGCGAACCCGATAGGGTTCTGGAGGCGGCGGGCTGTGTGCTCATGGCCCGAGCTTCCGTGGGGCGTTTCTCCGCCTGTCTCTCTGATTAGCAGAGAGCGTGGCGGAGAGGCAAGGGCGGTGCTCGTTGTGCACTCACCCTGCCAGCGAGCAGCATCGGGACACAAGCTGTCCCCGATTGCAGCCGTCGATATCGTAATCCGTAAGGAGGTCACGGTCACGTTTTGTGACTCTGAACGGGACGAGGGTCTTGGCTTGGTCGCCCGGACCGCGAGGAAGATAACCTCTATAAAAAATTCCTCCAATACTAAGTTCTGGTGCGCGGCGAGAGTATGCATGGCTGAGGAGTGGTGTCAGTCGCGAGCGCACCCCCAGCTAGGGGACCAGTGGAACCTCTAGTTGGGAAACAAATGAACACTTACCCAGGTACAGGGGGCACTGCCTGGGTGGACCGAATATTTCCCCCATACTCGTGGGAACTGTATGGAGTTGTCAAATTTAAAAAACAAAAAAAAAAACCACAGAGACGGAGGAAAAGAGTGCGGGTGAGCTTGGCTCACCTGCAGAGGCGGTAGGAGAGAGCCCAAGGGGCTCTGGCGCCCGTGGGGAGACGCTGGAGTTGTCCAGCGAGCCCCACACACGGGCATCAGTTCAGACGGGGTCGGACTCCGAGTCCGACACGTCATTAGCGGAGCGGTTGAGCGTGAGCTCGAAAGGCTCACGCCGCCGCGCGACGGGGACGTTTAAGCGTCCCAGGCTGGAGGAGGACACTTTGTCCCCGTCCTCCGGCGCGCAGGAGGCGCCTCCCCCTAAAGTCCCCACGGCGGCGCGGGGTAGGGGCGGCAGGGGCAGAGGTCGCCGAAAAGCGGGGACCGCTGCCTGCGCGGAGCCAGCCGGACAACTGGCTGCGGAGGGCAGGGCCCTTTCGAGCGCTGCCCGTTCAGAGTCCTCTGCAGCAGAGATGTCCGGCGTTGAGGTGTCGGAGGGCGAGCACGGCTCCGAGAGTGAGCGCGGCTCCGAAGGCCTTCGCCAGACCGTTCAGGAGGAGCTTCGCAGGGTGGCTGGGAAGAAGTCCCAGCAGGCCAGGCAAGCCCTCATGAAAAAAGCGGGGGCCAGCATCTTGTCGGCGGCCTTGGAGCAGTGCACGCTGCCCACCGCTGGCGGGGTACACGAGGAGCTGGCTGAGATGCGGCGGGAGTTGGCGCGCTTGACGGCCTCCAACGCCGCTCTGGAGGCTGAACTGCGGTCGGCCAGGGCCGAGCTCGCCGCGGCCCGGAGTAGTCATCCCCAGCCCCAGCCCTCAGTGGATGCCGACGTAGTCGGGATGTTGCGAAGGGAGATGGCCGCCTTCCAGCGACGTTTTGACGTGCTGGAGGGCAGGCTTTTGCGCCCCCGCTTGCATCGAGCCGGGCCTCCCCGCCCGCGACGTCGGGCTCATACGCGGCTGCTGCGGCCAAGCCGCCGACCTCCACTGGTCAGGCTGGCCGCGGCCCCCAATCGCCGGCAAAAGTACGAGCGCCTCCTTCCGCGAGGCCCTCGGTGCCCCCGCCGGCGCAGACCCCGGCTGCGGCGACAGCGCCTGCGCCCGCGAGGTGCAAAAAGAGGAGGGGCACTCCAGCCCAGCAAGCTGGAGTTGCAACAGCGGCGGCGGAATCCGCCCCGCGAGTGGAGGACGGCGGCGGTTGGCAGATCGCCGGCGAGGCGAGGAGAGTCGCCAGGGAGGGCCGAAAGCGCCGCAAAAAGGCGCAGCGGCAGCGACGGCAGCAGCAGCGCAGAGAGAAACGCGCTGCTGCCCTGCTCCTCGCCCCTAAGACCGCGGCTGTGGTCATCACCCTACAGCCTGAAGCGGTCAATAGGGGCGTAACATATGGCGACGTCCTCGCCAAACTGAAGGGGGCGGTAACTCCTGCGGAGTTCGGGGCGCCAAACGGGTTCGCGGTCAAGGTGACCGCTACCGGAGCCCGTCTTTTGGAGGTCCCCGGTGCGGCCAGTGGCCCATCGGCCGACGCCCTGGCCGAGAGGCTTAGGGCGTGCCTCGGTGCGGACGAGGCCCGCGTGTCCAGGCCCACCAAATGCCTGGATGTCAGGATCTTGGGCCTGGACGACTCCGTAACGGAGAGTGAGGTGGTGGCCGCTGTGGCCAGGACGGGAGGGTGCCCTGCTGACCAGGTCAGGGTGGGCGCCATCCGTCCGGATAACTCGGGGCTGCGCACGGTGGTGGTCAGCTGCCCCGTCACAGCGGCCAAAAAGCTAAAGGAGGGCAAAAGGCTCTTGGTGGGATGGGTCTCGGCGCAGATAAAGCTGCTCGAGGCCCGGCCTCTGAGGTGCTACCGTTGTCACGTGGGGGAGCACGTGAGCGCCAAATGCACCTCGGAGGTGGACCGCAGCGACTGTTGCTTCCGCTGCGGTCGGCCCGGTCACAGGGCCGGCTCCTGCAATGCCCCGCTGCACTGCAACGCATGTGCGGCGGCTGGCAAGCCGGCCAATCACCGGGTCGGGAGCAAGGGCTGCTCCCCTCCTGCCAAACCCAAGGGCAAAGGTAGGCCCTCCGCCGCCCCTGCCGTTTCCGCCGCCGCCGCCACTGCCACCGCAGTCGCCGCTGCCGCCTCTGAGGAGATCGGAATGGACTGCCAATAATGGCTCCATTCCGCCTCCTCCAGGCGAATATCAACCACTGCGCCGCTGCTCAGGATCTCCTGCTCCAGAGCATGGCGCAGTGGTCGATCAATGTCGCCGTGGTCTCCGAGCCGTATTTTGTCCCGCCCAGGGATCACTGGGTGGCGGACCTGGACGGCTCGGTGACCATCATCTCGTCGGCCGCCGCCGGTACCCCGACTCTTGAGGCTGCTCAAAGAGGCCGGGGTTGTGTCGCAGCACGGTTCGGAGAGCTCGCTGTGGTGGGCGTGTACTTCTCTCCGAACCGAACTCTCGCCGAGTTCCACAACTCCTTGAGGGAGTTGGTCACAGTCGTCGTCGGGTTTCGTTCCCTCCCCGTGCTCGTCCTCGGGGACTTCAATGCCAAAAACTTGGCTTGGGGTTCCCGGTTCACCGACGTCCGGGGTAGGATGGTGGAAGACTGGGCCCTTGAGACAGGCCTAGTCGTCCTGAACCGGGGTTCTGTCCCCACGTGCGTGCGGATGCAGGGCGAGTCGGTGGTGGACATTTCGTTCGCCAGCCCTGCTCTGGCACCACGTATAGTTGGCTGGCGCGTCATGGAGGAGGTGGAGACGTACTCCGACCACCGGTATATCCGTTTCGACGTCTCCGCCGAGTCCGCGGACCCGCCGGTCAGACAGGCCCCATGTGGCCCGCGTTGGGCGCTGAAACAGCTGGACCGGGAGCTGCTCCTGGAAGCCGCCATCGTGCAGGCCTGGGTGTTACCACCGGTCAGGCCTGCCGACATAGACGAGGAGGCTAAGTGGCTCCAGGATGCCATGTCCAGGATTTGTGACGTGGCGATGCCCCGGATCCGGTCGAGCCAACAAAAGCGCCAGGTGTACTGGTGGTCGCAGGAGCTGGCAGCTCTGCGCAAGGCGTGCACTACTGCGCGACGCCAGTACACTAGGTACCGCAGGCGCCGTATCCGTCCTCCGAATGCGGATGCGAGAGAGGCGGAGTTGTATGAGGGATACAGGGCGGCGAAAGCCGTCCTCAAGGCGGAAATCCTGCGGGCCAAGGAGGAGGCCCGCCGAGAGATGCTGGGGACTCTGGACAGAGATCCGTGGGGACGCCCGTACCGCATGGTACGCGACAAGCTCCGCGCTTGGGCTCCCCCGCTCACCCAGAGTCTCCGGCCAGAGGTCTTAGAGGAGGTGATTGGCGCCCTGTTCCCCCGACTGTGGAGGGGCTTCACCCCTCCGTATATGACTCCGCCCCCTGCGGTGCCCGACGCGGGCTACAGCGACGACGACGACGACATCGTCCCAGAGGTGACCGAGGCAGAACTGAGAGCGGCGGTGCGCCGGATGGGCGCCAAGAACACCGCCCCAGGACCCGACGGCTTGCATGGCAAAGCATGGGTCCTGGCCTCAGAGGCTCTCGGGCCTCGATTAATCGGTCTCTACAGCGCATGCTTGGAGAGAGGCCAGTTCCCGCTTCTCTGGAAAGCGGGCAAACTGGTCCTCGTGCGGAAGACGGGGCGCCCTGCGGACTCTCCGTCCGCATACCGGCCCATAGTGCTGCTCGACGAGGTGGGGAAAGTCTTCGAAAGAATTATTTCGAACCGCCTCGTCGCGCACTTGACGGACATTGGGCCGGACCTATCGGACGGCCAGTTCGGCTTCCGCAGAGGGCGCTCCACGGTGGACGCCATCATGCGCGTTAGGGACCGGACGACGGGGACTGCAGTGTCCAGGGGTAAGGTCGTAGTGGCGGTGTCTCTGGACATCGCCAACGCCTTCAACTCCCTGCCCTGGAGCTGCATCTTGGAGGCACTCCGATATCATCGGGTGCCTACCTACCTCCGTCGTGTAATCGAGGCTTACCTGACGGACAGGTCCGTCAGCTACCCCGGTCGCCGGGGCGAGTGGAATCGGCGAGAGATGTCACGCGGTGTTCCGCAGGGTTCGGTTCTGGGGCCGCTCCTGTGGAACATCGGCTATGACTGGGTGCTGCGCACCGACCTCCCGAACGGCGTTAGCACAATATGCTACGCCGACGATACGCTGGTGCTAGCGCACGGGAGGTCACACCAGGCGGCGGCCGACTCTAATGGCGACAGCGGTTGCGACAGTCGTTGAGAGAATCCGGCAGTTGGGACTCGAGGTGGCGCTCCACAAGTCCGAGGCCATGTGTTTTCATGGCCGCGGGAACGCGCCACCTCCGGGTGGGTCCCAAATAACGGCGGGAGGAGTTACCATCGGCGTCGAGACGACGATGAAGTACCTAGGACTCGTCCTCGACAGTCGGTGGAACTTCATTGAGCACTTCCGACGTTTGGCTCCAAAGTTGGAGAGGACGGGGGCTGCGTTTAAACGCATCCTCCCCAACCTCGGGGGGCCAAACGCCTCCTGCTGGGGGTTATACGCCGGGGTCGTGCGGTCCATGGCCCTCTACGGCGCCCCTGTTTGGGCGCCAAACCTGTTGCGGCGTCCCGCTCGGACGCTGCTCATGGCACAGAGGATCATGGCGATCCGAATGATCCGCGGATACCGCACGATCTCCGGGGAGTCGGCGAACCTCCTTGCCGGATTACCGCCGTGGGATCTGGAGGCGAAGGTGCTCGCGCGCGTGTACAGCATGCGCGCGGAGGCACGTCGCCGGGGCGAAACTCCGCTGCCGCGCCAGATAAGTGCGTGGCGGGATGAGCTCCGGCGCGATCTCATGGCGGAGTGGCAGCAACGACTGTCGCAACCGAGGGCTGGGCTCGCTGCCATCGCAGCGGTAAGTCCCCTCTTTGAGGAGTGGCTTGAGAGACGCTACGGCGTCCTCACCTACCGCCTGACGCAGGTCCTCACCGGACATGGAAGTTTCGGTAGGTACCTGTGTCTGATGGGGCGGGAGGAAACGCCCGGGTGTCATCACTGCGAGGACCGCCCTGAGGACACGGTGGAACACACGGTGGGAGAATGCCCTGCGTGGGCTGAGCACCGCCGTGTCCTCAGGGAAGTGATCGGCGATGGCGACCTCTCGCGTCCGGGCCTAGTGCAGGCCATGATGCGGAGCGAGGGGGATTGGGATGCCGTCTCCTCCTTTTGCGAAGCAGTCATGCTAGCTAAGGAGGAGGCGGGACGCGTGAGGCAGCGAAGCGCTGCCTCCTCGCAACCCAGCCATCGCGAAGGACACACCGGGCGTCGGGGATCGCGGGACGATCTCCGGCCACCGTAAGCGCGGGCCTGCGGACGGCGAGCATGGGTGGCTCCCCGTCCGACCAGAAACAGACCCGAGCGTACGGCGCGTCACGTACCGCGCGCGCCTCAAAGAGCCATCAGACCACCACAGATGGGGCCCAATAGGGCCGATGCCGATTCGGAGTCGCGGAGAACCTAACGGGTAACCGGGGCTCCGGCTCGACGTGCAGGAGAAGGAACGGGGTGGTTTTTAGTCAGTAAGAGTCTGACACTCCCTCCCGCCTCACCCAGGCGGGGGCAGTCATTCGATGATTTTCCCCCCTTAAAAAAAAAAAAAAAAACCACTTAGCAGCTTTTAACTTTTTTTTGATAAAAACACTTCTCACAGCGTTCTGTACCTACCACGTTACATTGCGAACGAACGAACAAAATCACATTAACTTCGCGGAATTCACTTAAGACACAAATGACGCGGTATAAGATTACCTATTAACCGTTTGAGTACCGTCATTATAGACACAAATAAAGAACAATAGGTTGCGGCCATCGGCGTCCTCGCGGTGTTTGACAGTTCAAACAGCAAAAGTTTCGTTTTGTTTTTTTTTTTTTTTTGTTTACAATGGAATATTACTAGCCGCGGTCAGAGATTGTCGGGCCTGCCAATATGTACAAGGCCTAAACCGTCTCGAATTTAATGACGACTATTTTCACCTACCCGACGAAAATGAAATAAAATTCTAATTGGAAAAACTTACACCGTAAACTCAAATCTTTGACTCGTTTTTAACCTAGAAAGTACTTGGTATTAGAATCATAATAAATGGAACAAAGTCACCTGGCAATCCGATGGCAGCAGTGTCCAATTGCAGACATCAACACGCCGCCCACCAAACGCTGCGTTAACGCCGCGTATCTCATGCTGTCACTGGACGCCAATGTACCCCGGCTTGAATTGGCACCACGTCACGTCTTCATTTGCTGCTTCAGAAAGCAATTCAGTTCGAAGTAGCTGCCTCAACGTTAGCCACGTTGAATCTTCACTACTGAGTACCTAGCTATGTATAGCTAGGCACTTCCAATCCTGCAGCACCATCCTCCCTGTCACGCTTGCATGCGGGCAGCTCTTCACGAACCGGCTCCGATAATTTTAACATTTTCAACCATCCTAGTCCATCCCACTTCTGATGTAGGATCAGGAGCACCGAGCGGCGTATCGCCTGGGTTTGGAGTCCCCATTTTGGTGGGATAAACAAGATAAAATTATTAACAAAGAATTTATTTACGGAAATCAATAAATCAATAAATACTAACTAAAACTAAGCTAGGGCACACACAAAAAATAATACAAGTCAAATTGACTAACGAACAGACCTATAAGGTCACGGTTCGTACAGTGGCAGCGCCACCCCTGAGAGGTTACAAAGTGTATCGGCTAATGAGCAACAATACAGCTATGTAGAATATACAGCAGGGCTGTACCGGGTAAACCGACAGTTTTGTCGGGAGCGAGTCAGATCCGAAGATGAGACTGCCGGCATAAATCAGTGCAGGCTCTTATATAGGGCGATGCCCCTCTCTGCACTCCCTCCACAACAACTCTGTCCAATGGCGCACTTCCGCCACGCGTTTACCAAAAACTAACATACTCTAAATCTAATAACATTTAGATTGTTACAATTAACCAAATATTACAAGAATAATTATCGTAAATAAACAATGATGATTTAAGAACGGTAAACAGACTTTACAATTCAAAATAATAAGATGACAAGCAGTTATTTGTTTTGAACAGAACCAACAACGTTTACTTTTATCGAATATGTTGCCAAAATCAATTCGTAGGTAGTCGATAAATCATGTTTCAAATTTACAAAAAGTAATCCAAATCCAAACTTCCAAACTATCCAAACTAATATTATAAATGCGAAAGTAACTCTGTCTGTCTGTCTGTCTGTCTTTGCTTCACGCCTAAACTACTGAACCGATTTGTGTTAAATTTCGTACAGACATAGTTTGGAACTTGAGAAAGGACATAGAGAAGTTTTTATTACAAAAAAATAATAAAAAAAAATATTTCGTACATACAGCGCCATCTATTGGTCAAGAGTCGGCATCAATTCAGTACTGAAAATTCAACGGGAAAATGTATATAAATAGTAAAAAGGTATGAAAAATATAATATAATACAACTTTTAGTACAAAGAAAATGCTCTAACGGAGCATAGATAATTCTATTATGTCGAGTTGGTGATCGCGCAATGGTGTCGATAGTTATACGAGTTCGGTTTATACTATTGTTTTAATTCATCGGAAAAAAGTAAATAAATAGTTAAAAGGTATGAAAAAAATAATATCAATATAATAAAACTTTTAGTAAAAAGAAAATGCCCGAACGGAGTATAGATAAATAATCCGAGTTGTCACTATGCTCGATAGATGGCGTTGGGATTGAAATTGATCGCGCTATGGTTTCGTTACACGCATTTGGTTAGGTATCGGCCAAGTGCTTCGGTACTGTCGTGGAATTGAGGATTGATCTCGATTGATTGATAGTTTGATCTCGATTATTAGTAGATACTAAAATAATAATTGTATGTCTAAATTCATTTTTATTTTTAAATTAATTAGATCGTTCCTTTTAAATTATATAGTTTTAAGCTTGGTTATTAAGGGAATAGGTAATTTGTCAAGAGAGTCTTTTTTTCTGAAATGACAAATCAAAATAATATTTTGAAAATAAGGGAATAACAACATTTTCGCCTTTTTCGATCGGCTTTAATGCCCTAAGCGAGTATACATATCTTCAATTCAAACGTAGAGCTCATTATGTTGATTTTTGAAGAGTTCCCTAGAATATCTTCCACATTTAATTTTTGAAAAGATCCGGAACTATGTGAGTAAAACCAAAAATCTGCCGGAAGTCACTATTCTACGCGAACGAAGTCGCGGGCAAAAGCTAGTTAGTAATAAAATCTAACATTAAATCAATAATTGGAACAAATTAAATTAATTGCCACAGATTATCTACAATTTCCTTTGGCAACCATCTTCGACATATATTTATGTCCTCAGCCTTAACAGCGACCACATTGATGTCATCGCCAACGAAGGGTAGAGGGATCTGGGTGAAGGGCACTTTGTTATTAACTAACAAAGCACAACCTCCATAACCATCAGATCTGTCATGTCTGACAACACTGAAACACGGGATCCCGAAATTAATATTGGGTCGAAGCCATGTCTCAGCAATGCCACAAATCGGTGGTTTAAATTTATTAATCAAGTGGAGTAAGTTACTCTTCCTGGGAAGAGTGCTCCTCACGTTCCACTGAAGCAGTGTTAGAGGTAGGAATTTTACAAATATAGTCTAAAATTGTAGAAAGCTTGTGTGCCACGTGGTCAGGTACATTTTGGGCAGAGTATGATAGAACTGCCATGAGCATATCAGAAACTATATTTAGTATGTTTTTGGAGCTACGAATGTTGGTTCCGGATTCCATAGGGAAAGCGCAACCATTTTTGGATGGGGAGTAAGAGTAGTCCTGGATAAGGGCCTGATGGGCCTTCTTATCATAGCTGGGGGGAAGGGGAGCATGTGACTTAGATTTGAGATGAACTGTTTTTTTATAGGACACTCTTTGTTGGGATGGTGATTTATTAGGAGACGAATCTATAAGGTTGACTGATCTTGAAACCTCGGCATAAGACCTTTTAACCATAGGGAAAACCTGGCTTGATACGATATACAAAATAGATTTTTCTGCCATCAAAGCTTTGATGCTCTTCTGGCGTTCTAATTCAGGGCAAGCTTTGTCATTGGCAAAGTGGTTGCCATTGCAATTAATACAATGGGCAGTATCGGCTGAAGTCTGGCATCCATCACCTGGATGGTCCTGCCCACACCTGAAACAACGCGGCTTCGAGCGGCAGAGAGTGCGGGTGTGTCCAAAACGACAACAGTGATAACATTGTATGGTAGGATATGCATACAGTTCTACCGGAAGTGCTGAGTAAAACCAAAATACCTTTTTGGGTAGGGTTTGACCATCAAAGGTAAGCACTACAGTTTGGGTAGGTTTCCATTCGGTACCGTTTATTGAAGTGATTCTACGATTCATCCTCCTTGCCTTCATCACTGCCCCACAGCCGGTGGGAACCTTGATTTCCAATGATTTCGTCCTCTGTCCATTCAACAGGGACGTCCCTCACAAGGTATTCGTGTTACATTGAATTGAGGGATTGAGGTAACATAGCTTTGAGCCACCATACTATTCACCAAGAAACTATTTGCATCCTGGTGCGACACAAACTCAACCGAAACTCGGTTCCTTCCCAGCCGTTTAACACCACCGATCTTAACATTGTTAATGTTTTGTTTCATCAGAAACATTCCGAACTTAACCGGGTGTAGTGTGGTGCCAGACGTCTGAGCGTCCTTAAGGGACACATATACTACATAAGGAGGGTTATCCCTGGCCGTATAACACTGTCTACCGTATACACTTTTCGCCAGTTTTGGAGGATTATTCATGGAGATAGGAGGGGAGCCTGCATGTCGTTTCCGACTGTTGGTGGGTTCTAAGTCCATTCTTTCAAGATTTGGTGTATTGGGAGGAAGGGTAATGGTCACAATTGTTTCTGTTTCGTATTCCGGCGATTTATCGGGAGGATCGGGTGGCTTCTCTTCGTCCATTTTGGGGATAAAAAGTAGGAAGAGGAAACAAGTGGAAAAACTTACTTAAAACTACCAACACCGAGATAAAACTTACGGACACAGTTAATTAGACAACACGACAACACAGAACTTTCAGTTCACACTGAGGGGGATCACTAAAATAGTCAACAAACGTAGGAAAACGACAAAAGCACGTGCGTAACCTTCACCGCTACCAACGAAAGTCCCACATTGTACTTTTCCGTAAACCATTACACATCAAAATTCTTATTTTTTTTAATTACCAGAGATTATAGAGTTTACAGATAAAATATGGCATAGACTACATAAAACTAAAGAAATAGTATGTTTTTTCTTTACATAATTAGTAACAACTTTTGTTATTACTCATTATACAATAGTCAACCCGGAATACAAAAATATAAATACAAAAGAAAAGAATAATCAAAGATCAAAATAAAGGAGACAGTCATTAAAAGCTCAATAATAAAAAAAATTACATTAAAATAAATATATGTCGCCGCGATGCTTATGTATTATGAATCACGAATGAATCGAAGTGATGATTAATTATTTGATTGATTATTTTTGTTGTTAATTTTAATTAGCTGTCATCAACAGCCTATAAATACCCACTGCTGAGCAAAGCCTCTTCTCACACGGAGAAGGTTAGAGCGTTAATCACCACGCTTGCTCAATGCGGGTTGGCGATTTCAAACTTATAATTAGAAATTATAAGTCCAGGTTTCCTCACGATGATTTTCTTCACCGTTTGTCAGTGGTGTCTAAATAATCTTAGAAAGTACACAAAACACCGCCACACAGTGAACATGTGTGGGTAATTTCATATTACTGTGTATAAAAATATTCGTCCACCACATTCACATTGGTATTTTCATTCTTGTGTCGGTATATGTATTTTTATAATTTAATTCACGGGTAAGGTTAAAACTATTTACAACTAGCTTTTGCCCGCCACTTCGTTCGCGTGGAATAGTGACTTCCGGCAGATTTTTGGTTTTACTCACATAGTTCCGGATCTTTTCAAAAATTAAATGTGGAAGATATTCTAGGGAACTCTTCAAAAATCAACATAATGAGCTCTACGTTTGAATTGAAGATATGTATACTCGCTTAGGGCATTAAAGCCGACCGAAAAAGGCGAAAATGTTGTTATTCCCTTATTTTCAAAATATTATTTTGATTTGTCATTTCAGAAAAAAAGACTCTCTTGACAAATTACCTATTCCCTTAATAACCAAGCTTAAAACTATATAATTTAAAAGGAACGATCTAATTAATTTAAAAATTAAAATGAATTTAGACATACAATTATTATTTTAGTATCTACTAATAATCGAGATCAAACTATCAATCAATCGAGATCAATCCTCAATTCCACGACAGTACCGAAGCACTTGGCCGATACCTAACCAAATGCGTGTAACGAAACCATAGCGCGATCAATTTCAATCCCAACGCCATCTATCGAGCATAGTGACAACTCGGATTATTTATCTATACTCCGTTCGGGCATTTTCTTTGTAGTAAAAGTTTTATTATATTGATATAATTTTTTTCATACCTTTTCATTATTTATTTACTTTTTTCCGATGAATTAAAACAATAACATGAACCGAATTCGTGTAACTATCGACACCATTGCGCGATCACCAACTCGATATAATAGAATTATCTATGCTCCGTTAGAGCATTTTATACAGAGCTGTAAGTGAATTATAAAATTGCAATATTTTTTTTTATTTAAACTACCTCTATTTCCACAAATAATTATGAGGGTAGAATCTTGTTTAAAACTATAATTAATAATTTTTTCCATCTATCGAGCATAGTGACAACTCGGATTATTTATCTATACTCCGTTCGGGCATTTTCTTTGTACTAAAAGTTTTATTATATTGATATTTTTTTTTTCATACCTTTTAACTATTTATTTACTTTTTTCCGATGAATTAAAACAATAGTATGAACCGAACTCGTATAACTATCGACACCATTGCGCGATCACCAACTCGACATAATAGAATTATCTATGCTCCGTTAGAGCATTTTCTTTGTACTAAAAGTTGTATTATATTATATTTTTCATACCTTTTTACTATTTATATACATTTTCCCGTTGAATTTTCAGTACTGAATTGATGCCGACTCTTGACCAATAGATGGCGCTGTATGTACGATTTTTATTATTTTTTTGTAATAAAAACTACCCTATGTCCTTTCTCAAGTTCCAAACTATGTCTGTACCAAATTTAACACAAATCGGTTCAGTAGTTTAGGCGTGAAGCAAAGACAGACAGACAGACAGACAGAGTTACTTTCGCATTTATAATATTAGTTTGGATAGTTTGGATTTGGATTTGGATTTGGACAAGTTTGGACATTGATATGACCCGACATTTTGACGGGTATTAACGTAGTGTTCGTGGTCGACTGGTTAATGAGCACGCTTTTATCGTCTTTCAATGATCAATGAAGATGTGAGTTCTATTCCAGCTGAAAGATTCTTTTTTTATTTTACTAGGTAGTTTTTCTTATTATTTTTTTTTCGTTTTTTGAAATATTAGATCAGGCTATAAAAGAAGCAGATAAGTCGGTAAATAAAACAATACTATCTTTTATTACAATTAATTTATTTATTATACAAATAAGTGGTTTTATATTCAATACCTACTAGCTTTTGCCCGCGACTTTGTTCGCGTGGAATAGTGACTTCCGGCAGATTTTTGGTTTTACCCACATAGTTCCGGATCTCTTCAAAAATGAAATGTGGAAGATATTCTAGGGAACTCTTCAAAAATCAACATAATGAGCTCTGCATTTGAATTGAAGATGTATATACTCACTTAGAGCATTAAAGCCGTTATTGCCGTTCGAAAAAGGCGAAAATGTTGTTATTCCCTTATTTTCAAAATATTATTTTGATTTGCCATTTCAGAAAAAAAGACAGTCTCTCTTGACAAATTACCTAATCCCTTAACAACCAAGCTTAAATCTATAATTAACTTAAAACTATATAAAAGAACGATCTAATTAATTTAAAAATTAAAATGAATTTAGACATACAATTTTAGTATCTACTAATAATCAAGATCAAACTACAAACAACAACCAGACAACCCAACAAATAAACCTTTTAAACTGTCAAACACCAAGCGGTCACCGGTGACCGCAACCTATTGTTCTATAATTGTGTCTACAAAACCGGTACTCGACGAGTTAATCTACTATTACGACGGAACCAACTTTAGATTTACGAAACGATAATAATAATAATAATAAGCCCGCAGGGCACCTTGAGGCGAGGTGACGGGCATTAGCGATCCCGCGGGCTACCATCATCCCGAGTGCTCCAGGGAGAAGTCACCGTTCCTTCTTCTCCGGCTTGCCTTAATTGGCTGGCTGGAGTGAACGATGACAAGGAACAGGCCTCCCACCTCTGGCTTGCCTTCATTGGCCGTCCAGAGTGGAGTCGCGAGAGCAGTGATCCTGCTCGGAGGGTAAGAAACTATTCGTAAGTCGCGAGTGGGCCAGGGATGCAGGAAGCTTCGGCTGGAGCAGATGATCTGAGTAGAAAGCGGTGGTAGTTTCTTAACCCTTCAGCCACTCACATTCTCGTTGCCCCTCTGTTGCTATATCTAGCAACCATTCCCGGGGCCCGGTCGGTGGGTTAGCGAGTCTCCGCCTGCCATTTTTACGTGTGAAAATTACATTGTTACGGCAGGTGCCATAGTCATCTATAGTTCCCAATTTACCAGTCCACAGCAACCCATCCATAGCCCTACCATTTTTTTTCCATTATTCACAATAGTCCTACACTAACCGGGGACTGTCCTTGGGTGCATTTCCATAGTGCATACAGGGATAGTCGCCGGTTTGTGTCTCCATTACATTTAGATTAAAGTTGTCTAAAGGGCCTCTGCGCAGTTGGCTTCGGCCCCTCGTACGCCTCCCAAATGACCGGGACCCTGTGGTCCCGTGAACGGTAAAGACAAACATAATAATAATAATAATAAATAAGCTTTATTGTACACCAAGTAAGTAATTAGACATATTCGGATATTATAAAGAATAAGGTAGGCTAAATAGTACAAGGGCGGCCTTATCGCTAAAAGCGATATCTACCAGGCAACCTTTGGGTGTATGGAACGATGGTTAATTTAATAGGGTAGTCCAGGCATACATAAATATTATTTATGATTAACACCTACCTACTTTATGATAAATATTAAACTAATTTATGATTATGACTTATGATAATGTATGAAGACATTCAGATACAATGTAAATTGTTTATTGAATAAATGAAATGAAATGAAATAACCACTAACAAAATAAATAAACAAACATATATATATATACTAAATTATATACACATACATGCATACCAAATATATATATAAATAAATACATATACATAACCATATATATACAATCCAAATAAGTATATAAAGGAGCTAATACGATTCATGACGTAGACAAATAATAATCTTTAACTTTAGCTTTAAAGGAAGCAAGTGACTGTGCTTGCCTCACCGACACTAGGAGTGCATTCCACAGGCGAACAGCTTGGATCGTAAAAGATTTATCATATGCCTTAGTAGAATGCTGAGTCATCCCAAGCCTCAACCTCTCCGACGCTCTCAGGGATCTTGAATGTGTGTCATGGTGGAACTTGAAACGTTCTTTAAGATATTTAGGGGTTAGAGGATTATACAGTATACTGTAGAGTAAGGACAAGACATGCATATTCCGGCGAAGGCGGATTGGAAGCCACTTGAGTTTGTTGCGATATTCGGAAATATGGTCATATTTGCGTAAACCAAATATGAACCTAATACCGAAGTTTTGGAGCCGCTCAAGCTTATTTAGCTGTACTTCAGTAATGTCTAGATAGCTGGCATCGGCATAGTCAAGGATGGGCAGAAGAAGTGATTGAGCGAGCGCAATTTTGGTAGCAGTAGAAAGAAAGTTCCGCAGTCTACGTAACGATTTCACCGAAGCAAACATCTTCCGACTGACCTCCCCCAGCTGGGGTCCCCAAGTAAAGTCCCGGTCTATAATAACACCCAAATCCTTCACTGAGTCGCTATACGTTAATGTAGTGCCATCGAATACAACCGGTGGGACCTGCGACCAAATTATTCTTGAGCTCAGTCGAGAGCTACCCACAACAATGAGCTGGGTCTTCGAAGGGTTAACCCGTAGCCCATGAACCTTACTCCATTCCGGAATTCGCGCTAAATCTGTGTTGATCATTTTAACTGCTTCGGAGAATTCGTGAGGAGGTGCCTGTGAATAAATTTGCAAATCGTCAGCATACAAGTGGTAGGATGATAGAAGGTCGTTGGAGATAGAATTTATGAAAATTGCGAAGAGTAAAGGAGAGAGAACGCCCCCCTGCGGTACGCCAGCAGTTGTAGTAGACCAAGAAGAAAAGGAGTCTTCAATATGGATTCGCTGCCGGCGGCCACACAGGTAACTACGAAACCAATCAGTCACAGCCGGAGACATGTTAAGAGAGTTCAGTACTCCCAGCAGTATATCGACGTCAACGGTGTTAAAGGCATTGCTGAAATCCAGCAACGCCAGAAGAGTAAGATTACCGTTCTCAATGCCAGATCTAATGCTGTAGTGGTACTATGTCCCGGACGAAACCCGGACTGGAAAGGATTGAGAAGATTGTATTTGTTGAGGAAAACACTAAGTTGCTTGTGGATGAGGCGTTCAAGGACTTTTGATAGGAATGGTAAGATAGAAATGGGGCGATAGTCGGAAAAACTCCCAGGTTTAGGTTTTTTGGGTAGAGGAGTAATTTGTGCTTCCTTCCACAAAGAAGGAAACACAGAACTGGTCAGGGAATGGTTCAGGATGTGGCAGATGATTGGGAGGATCTCGTCCAGGACAGGGAGTATCATCTTACGACTGATACAATCACTACCAACTGCATTGGAGGCAATAGCAACCACACTCTTCCTAACATCACCAGCCGCGATCTGATCGAAGGTGAATGGAGAATAATCAGGAGTACGAAGAGAAGAAAGGTAGCTTAAAGTTTTAGATTTGAAGGATCCATTGATATTGGACGATGAAGAGAAGTGTTTATTTAGAGATTCGATATCAAGGTCTTTATGATGCTATCTCAGCATCATGACGCGGTTTTCCGACGCCCATAGACTTAAGAAATTTCCAGACCTTAGCTGGATCTCCGTTTTCGACAGATTTGTGAATGTGGCGGCGTTGTGCATCTCTACACATCCTGTTGCTGCGATTGCGAATATCAATATATCTCTCACGGTTCACAAGACTAGGCTGGCTTTTAAATTTGGTTTTCGCAGCAGCTTTTTTCCGAATCATGACCCTGATCTCCTCCGTCAACCATGGAGCCGGAACGTGCTTAATTTTAACCGGCCGCACAGGAGCATGGACATCGTACAACTCACTGACTTTGGTGTTGAAAATATTTAATTTGGCATCAATGTCTTCAGTGGCGAGAAGTCCAGACCAATCTATGTTGCGCGCATCCTCACGGAGCCTCTCGAGATCCATACCACCAAAATTACGCTGGAAAAGAGTTTTGGGTTTGGTCTTAGGAGGACGGATTTTGTAGGAGAGGTATGTAAGGTCATGGTAGGAAAAATTACCAGCAGGACATTGTCCGTGCTTAGCAATGTGTTGTGTGGATGAGACGAGGATAAGGTCGAGAAGAGAAGGTGTACAGTTAGGAAAATGGTGAGTGGCGCTTAAGGGAAGAAGAGACAGGTTAAAGGATTGAGCAATAGATCTAAGTGATGCAGCGCGGGAATCTTGTTTGAGGAGACAGGTATTAAAGTCACCCATTATTATGGTATGACTATAAGAAGGGATTAATTTTAACAGGAGGTTTTCGAAGGAGGAAAAGTAATCAATACGCAAGGAAGGACAGTAATAGACTCCTAGTAATATTTTAGAGTGGCCGAAATATATTTCCAGAAAGAGATGCTCACCAGCGTTCTGCGGTGGTGGTTGTGGTGACAGATCAATTATTTTGAAGGATATATTTGAACGAAGATAAATGGCAACACCGCCCCCACCGCAGCCCGTGCGATCATTTCTAATCAGCTGGTATCCAGGAAGAGAGTACGAAGTGGAAGGAAGACAAGGTTTTAACCAGGATTCGGAAACAAGGATTGCATGGATATATTTACAGTCAAGATCTGCCAGCATATCGTGATAATGAGCCGGAATACTTTGTGCATTAATATGGACTACATTAAAATTTCCCGGAACGCCAGAAAAATGAGACTCGAGCGTGTCAGCAAGAGATGGATAACTACTAAAACTGTCATCGTCACTATTCATAGATTTAAAACTATCATTATCACTATAAATCATAAACTTAAACTGTCAAACACCAAGCGGTCACCGGTGACCGCAACCTATTGTTCTATAATTGTGTCTACAAAACCGGTACTCGACGAGTTAAATATAAAATTAAATAATAATATCCTAAAAATAATTTATATACCTAAAATAGTAATTAAAATATCCAAACATAACCACCCGCCAGTTGCGTGTTACATCGAAGAAAATTTACCAAGTGCAAGGTTACCCAAACGATCAATCCTCAATTCCACGACAGTACCGAAGCATTCGGCTGATACCCAACCAAATGCGTGTAACGAAAACATAGCGCGATCAATTTGATCTTAACGCCATCTATCGAGCATAGTGACAACTCGGATTATTTATCTATACTCCGTTCGGGCATTTTCTTTGTACTAAAAGTTTTATTATATTATATTATTTTTTCATACCTTTTTACTATTTATTTACTTTTTTCCGATGATTTAAAACAATAACATGAACCGAACTCGTGTAACGATCGACACCATTGCGCGATCACCAACTCGATAATAGAATTATCTATACTCCGTTAGAGTATTTTATTTGTACTTAAAGTTGTATTATATTATATTTTTCATACCTTTTTACTCTATAATTACATTTTTCCGTTGAATTTTCAGTACTGAATTGATGCCGACTCTATACCAATAGATGGCGCTGTATGTACGCAATATATTTTTTTTTTTTTTTTGTAATAAAAACTACCCTATGTCCTTCCTCAATTTCCAAACTATGTCCGTACCAAATTTCACACAAATCGGTTCAGTAGTTTAGGCGTGAAGTAAAGACAGACAGACAGACAGACAGACAGACAGAGTTACTTTCGCATTTATAATATTAGTTTGGAAGTTTGGATAGTTTGGATTAGTTTGGATAATTCCTTTGGTTTAAATTACTTTAAAATGTTATGTTGAAATCAGTATAATTAAGCTTGCCTTCTAAACAAGTGTTAGCTATCCAAACTATCCAATCTATCCAAACTTCCAAACTAATATTATAAATGCGAAAGTAACTCTGTCTGTCTGTCTGTCTGTCTGTCTGTCTGTCTTTGCTTCACGCCTAAACTACTGAACCGATTTGGGTTAAATTTGGTACAGACATAGTTTGGAACTTGAGAAAGGACATAGGGTAGTTTTTATTACAAAAAAATAATAAAAAAAAATATTTCGTACATACAGCGCCATCTATTGGTCAAGAGTCGGCATCAATTCAATACTGAAAATTCAACGGGAAAATGTATATAAATAGTAAAAAGGTATGAAAAATATAATATAATACAACTTTTAGTACAAAGAAAATGCTCTAACGGAGCATAGATAATTCTATTATGTCGAGTTGGTGATCGCGCAATGGTGTCGATAGTTATACGAGTTCGGTTCATACTATTGTTTTAATTCATCGGAAAAAAGTAAATAAATAGTTAAAAGGTATGAAAAAAATATTATCAATATAATAAAACTTTTAGTACAAAGAAAATGCCCGAACGGAGTATAGATAAATAATCCGAGTTGTCACTATGCTTGATAGATGGAAAAAAATATTAATTATAGTTTTAAACAAGATTCTACCCTCATAATTATTTGTGGAAATAGAGGTAGTTTAAATAAAAAAAAAAATATTGCAATTTTATAATTCACTTACAGCTCTGTATAAAATGCTCTAACGGAGCATAGATAATTCTATTATATCGACTTGGTGATCGCGCAATGGTGTCGATAGTTACACGAATTCGGTTCATGTTATTGTTTTAATTCATCGGAAAAAAGTAAATAAATAATTCAAAGGTATGAAAAAAATAATATCAATATAATAAAACTTTTACTACAAAGAAAATGCCCGAACGGAGTATAGATAAATAATCCGAGTTGTCACTATGCTCGATAGATGGCGTTGGGATTGAAATTGATCGCGCTATGGTTTCGTTACACGCATTTGGTTAGGTATTGGCCAAGTGCTTCGGTACTGTCGTGGAATTGAGGATTGATCTCGATCGATTGATAGTTTGATCTCGATTATTAGTAGATACTAAAATAATAATTGTATGTCTAAATTCATTTTAATTTTTAAATTAATTAGATCGTTCCTTTTAAATTATATAGTTTTAAGCTTGGTTATTAAGGGAATAGGTAATTTGTCAAGAGAGTCTTTTTTTCTGAAATGACAAATCAAAATAATATTTTGAAAATAAGGGAATAACAACATTTTCGCCTTTTTCGATCGGCTTTAATGCCCTAAGCGAGTATACATATCTTCAATTCAAACGTAGAGCTCATTATGTTGATTTTTGAAGAGTTCCCTAGAATATCTTCCACATTTAATTTTTGAAAAGATCCGGAACTATGTGAGTAAAACCAAAAATCTGCCGGAAGTCACTATTCCACGCGAACGAAGTCGCGGGCAAAAGCTAGTTGTAATATAAAGCAGAACCGATGGCCTGAGTGGTCAACGGTTCTGCACTTTTAAAAATAATAACTTCATGACATCCGTGACATCAGAAGTGGGATAACCGATATAGCTTTGTCCTTTTTTTTTTGTTTTATTTTTCAGATCTACCTACATCTAACCAGTTGTTACGTATTACAATGGATACACAAGGACAAGATCAAACCGAATCAACATCGCAGAATGAGACGTCGTGCGTCGCGCCTGGCCGTGCGTGTGAGGCTCCTGGACCTCCTGGACCGCTTAGTGCCAGCACATCAACACAACAGGGCGGTAACGTACCTCCTGAATTTTACTCTCAAATGATATCCATGATGCAAAGCACGAGTGAAAAACTATCGAGGGAACGTGATAAGATCAAAATCACTGATGTGTTCCTACCCTCATATGACCCAGATGGAAATGTTGGGGTCCGCGAATGGTGTAACCATATTTCCTTAGCCAAAACAAACTATAACCTTAGCGATTATGATGTTCGAATGAAAGAACGAGCTTACTCAAAGGTCGGGCTAGAATGTGGGCTGATAATTGGCTTGTTACAACGTCCACATGGGATGAGCTATGCCAAAATATTGTTACCACATTTGAGCCGGAAAGCCGTTACTCTAGGGATATACTTAGGTTTAGGGAGCACAGCTATGATTCTAGCAAGGACATTGCTGAGTTTTTGTCGCAGTCTTGGATTTTGTGGAGACGTGTGACTAAAGATAAACTTGGTAATGATGATGCAGTAGAAGCGGTGATTGGTACTGTCAGTGACAGCTTCGTATTGAACTCATGAATGCCAGAGCCACCTCCGTACCCGAATTGATTTCTGTAGCCTCTTCCATTCGTGTAAAGCGTCCAAATCAAAATCATACAAATACTAACCAGCCTCCGTCCAAACGTTCAAGATTTTCTGTTGATAATCGTAACTCTCCAGTTTGTAATATTTGTAAAAGACTAGGACATGTATCTCGTGATTGCCGACATAAAACCAGTACCGACATACCAATTAGTAGTAATTCTGGGCAACAGTTACCTAAACAAACTGATAATAAGGTTTGTTCATTTTGTTCAAAGCCCGGCCATACATTTGAAACCTGCTACCGTCGAGAAAAACAAATAGCCTCAAATGTAAATTCAGTCATACAAAGAAAGACTTCTTTAAATACAATGCGTGTGCGTGTAGGATGTGTTTTTATTAATGCGGTGTTTGATAGTGGCGCCGAATGTTCTATTATGCGAGAATCTGTCGCAAATAAATTACCAGGCCGACGAGAACAAGTAGTCAGTTATCTACGAGGTATAGGTCCGTTTCCTGTCGTTTCAACAGTTACGTTGCAAACTGTATGCATGATTGATAACATAACTGTAGAAATCGAATTTTACACCTTACCAGGCTACGAAATGACATCAGACGTTCTGATAGGAGCGAATATTTTACATGACACAGGGCTAACAGTTATAGTAACCCAACAAAAGGCGACATTGTGTTCTCAGCCGCGCGTCATGCATATTCAAACGACGCCTACCGGCTTATTTGAAAATATTAATCACGATTTATACGATCAATTCGACATTGACCAATTATTACGTTTGCTTAACAAATATTCTGTGATTTTCACCCGCGGCTTTTCAAAAACTCGGGTTAATACAGGGAAGTTAGCAATTCGTTTGAAAGATCCTAATAAATTTGTAGAACGTAGACCGTATAGATTAAGTACAGCTGAGCGAGAAAAAGTTAAGGAAATAGTCAAAGAACTTATAGATAACGATATAGTGCAAGAAAGTACGTCCCCGTATTCTAGCCCAATTATTTTGGTAAAAAAGAAGAACGGTAACGATCGCATGTGCGTTGATTAACAGGATTTCTTTTTGTGGTATTTATTACATCGTAAATTATTTATTTCTTCAAAAATGAACTTCTTTGAAAATATAACGTTTCGAAAAACAAGAACGCGTTCTTTGAATGATGAGTCGAAAGAAAATAGTCTCAATAGTTCGACAATAGATGGCAGCACAAGTAGCTTACCAAACATATCAAAGGATGACAGTAACGAATATGTACAAGGACTTCAAAGTCAAATAGAACAGTTAACATCACAACTCAATTCGGCACATGAAGAAATAAAAAATCTAAACATCGAAAATACTGAACTAAGGAAGTCATTGGGCGAATTGACGACTATAAACGAGGTTATAAAGAAAGCCACTAAAAAACTATCAAGTGAAGCACACACACCCAGAAAAGGCTCACAAACATCAACACCTAGAAGCAGTCAACAAAACAAACCAAAAAGAGGCCAAATTAAGGAAAACTTGCGGGTGGAATCAATACAAACCAGCGCAAGTAATTTGAGCACTAGCTCGCGATACACGGCTCCGCACGAGAGCAACGGTGACGGTGATGTCGTGTTTGACACCACAAAGAAGTTATGCATCATTAGCACAAACAAAACTAATAAGGTACTGTCTCTGGCTCAGGAAACATTCCATAACTATCAAATCTGTCATTATGTCTCGCCTAACTGTGATACTGTGCATCTTGTTAGGGATATTAATAAAAAACTGATAGATTATAATTTTGAAGATTACTGCATTATTTTGATCGGAGAAGAGGATTTTAAAAGAACAAAAAATTATGTGGACATAATTGTCAAACTGAGAGAGGCACTACTTACAGTACAGCATACAAATATTATTATATGTGTACCCACTTTTAAATTGAGTAATTATTCTTCGATGTATAACTGGCGTATAGAAACTTTTAATAATTTGTTACACTTGGATTCACAAACGTTTAACTATGCATTTGGTTTTGATACTAATCTGAGTTTAGAATACGATTACACAATGTTTTCAAAAGTAGAAAGAACAATAAATAATAATGGAATGTGTAACGTTTTACAAAATGTATTGCTAACTATAACTGAGATGTCAGTAGCTCATTCTGAACCTGTCATGGGACGTTTCAAAAATAAAAATAACTCTCCTCAAAACCATAACTTCCGTGTATAACAATGTAACCATAATGCACCAAAACATAAACGGGCTTTTAAATAAATCTGCTATGTTTACTGTTGCATTGGATGAGTTGTGTGATTTGGGTGAAACTATTGATGTACTGTGTTTCTCCGAGCATAATATGATTTTGGATGATGTAAATCTGCTGTTTATTCCTAACTTCAATCTTGTAACCTTTTTCACTCGAAAATCTAGACATGGTGGTACTTGTATATAATAATGATACGAAACGGAATTAAGTATCGAGTTTTGGAGTCAATGGAAAGATACAGTGTCCCAAATGTAATTGAGTGTTGCTCAGTCGAACTTACAGATCATAACATAATAGTAATCTGTGTATACAGAAGTCCGCATAGCAACAATTCAAAGAGAAACCTTGAAATATTTTTTAATAATCTAAATAATCTTTTAAGTTCAGTTTCATTTCATATAAATAGAAAGGTGCGGTGATTTCAATATCGACCAACAAAAAAACACTTACAATTCTACACAATTTAAGTATCTAATTACGTCGCGGAGAACCTAACGGGTAACCGGGGCTCCGGCTCGACGTGCAGGAGAAGGAACGGGGTGGTTTTTAGTCAGTAAGAGTCTGACACTCCCTTCCGCCTCACCCAGGCGGGAGCAGTCATTCGATGATTTTCCCCCCTTAAAAAAAAAAAAAAAAAAGTATCTAATTACAGGCTTCAATCTCAAGTTCGATATAAACGTACCAACTAGATTGAGTAGTGGTACATGCATAGACAATATAATCCATAATGTGCGGGGAGCCAGGGGTAAAGTCTTAGAACTAGCAATATCTGATCATACAGCTCAAGTTCTACGGTGCCCAGTTAAAAAAACATGCAGTTTAGATCACTGGTTTACCACAAGACGAGACTACTCTATGGAAAACATAGATAAATTTAAAAACTATCTTAAGAGCATTACTTTTTCCGATGTGTATCAGGAACCGGATTCAAATGAGGCATTCAAGCTGTTCTATGAGTGGTTTGCATTGCTTTATAATTTATGTTTTCCGATTATCAGAATTAAAATGTGTACTAAAATAAAATCAAAATGGATAAGCCGCGGTATTAGGATTTGTAGCAAAAGGAAAAGACAATTATTATGGAAGTACCGTAGGTTGCCAAATGAACAAAATTAACTGAATCTAAAAAATCACTCGACCCGTTTTAAAAAAGTAATAAATCTTACGCAGAGGGCACACAATAATAAATTTATTAGTACAGCTCAAAATCTAGGGAAAGCCACATGGAAAGTCATCAGTAGGAACAAAACCACTATACCAAATGAATATATAATGAAAATCGACTGTAATCAAAAACTATTAACTAATCCTGACGCAATAGCAGAAGCTTTTAATGACTTCTTTGTAGATCAAGTAAAATTAACTGACCATATCAATATTGACACTTATAAAATGACGATTAATAATAATAAAAATACTTCGATGTTCATGTCCCCTACTTCACCGGTTGACATCCATCGTATAGTAATTTCGCTCAAAAACACGGCTAGCACTGGGTACGATGATATATCTACTAAAATTATAAAACACGTATCCATCATTATTGCACCAATATTGAGTTATCTTATTAATTTGAGCATAGAGTGTGGGACTTTTCCCAGTGAATTAAAAATTACTATAATAAAACCGCTTTTTAAGAAAGACAACAGAGAAAATATGTCCTGTTACAGACCTATTGCTCTGGTACCAATATTTTCTAAAATTTACGAAAAAGTAATTAATAATCAAATAACTTCATATTTTGAAAAAAATAATTTACTAGTTGACAATCAAAAAGGCTTCAGGAAGAACAAGTCAATTGATATGGCCATATACGACTTTCTAGATAAAGTTAGCAGTCAAGTAGATAAAAAATTACCAGCTGTAACACTTTACATGGACATGACAAAGGCTTTCGATCGCGTTGATCATAAAATACTCCTAAGTAAACTAAATGCATATGGAATTAGAGGAAACGTATTGAGTCTAATTGAATCCTACCTACATAACAGACGGCAAATGACAGTTATCAGTAGAATCACTAAAGATAGTGAGGTAACTTATAGGTCTGGTCAGAGAACTGTTACTTACGGCGTACCACAAGGTAGTGTCCTTGGCCCGACTCTGTTTATTATTTACATAAATGACTTTCCAACATCATCAACATATCCAATGACCATGTTTGCAGACGACAGTACCTTACTATTTGATGGTGATGACTTAGAAACATTAGAAGCAGATATAAATGCTAACATTGAATCTGTTGTAAATTGGTTAAAACATAATAATTTAATCATAAACCTAGATAAGACGGCAATAATGAAATTTGAACAGCGAATGGGTCAATACAAAAATTTAATCGTACAATATCAAGGAAAAAGTATTAATGAAACAAATGTAACAAAATTTCTAGGACTAAGTATACAGAAAACATTGAAATGGGATGTTCATATAGATAAAGTGTGTAATAAGTTAAATAAATATTCCTATGCTCTTCACATGTTAAATAAAACTGCAAACCGAAAAACAGTGTTGACAGCATACCATGGTCTAGTAGCATCAACATTAAGATATGGAATAATTTTCTGGGGGAATGCAACCGGTAAAGAAATGGTATTCAAGTGTCAAAAAAGATGCATTAGGGCTATTTGTAATCTGCAGTCTACCGACAGCTGCTACAATTTCTTTAAAGACCTCAAAATTTTGACGGTCCCCTCCATTATACATCTATGAAACTGGTACATTCGTCAAAAACAATTTTAATAATTTTGACCGAGTAACCAGTCAACGTCGTTGTGACCAGTTACACTTATTAAAATCTAGAACTGCACTGTACAGGAACAGTATCTTTGCAATGGCTCCAAAAATTTATAATAAACTGCCTAAATATATAAGAAACGAAAATAATATTAGACTTTTTAAACGAAAACTGACATTATTTTTAATTGACAAGACATATTATTCTATTGACCTATTTCTAAATGATAAATTTTGACATACTATCACGATTCTTATAGACTTGTTTAATTTAAATATATTAATAATGCTTGGTACCTGCCTAACTTAATAACTATTTGTACACCAATTTTATTGGTAGAACATAGAGATGCTATTAATGTATGTTAAACAACCTTCTGTATAACCTGTGTTCACAAATACATAAATTGATTTGATTTGATTTGATTATCGCAAGTTAAATTCGAACACCATACGTGATCACTATCCTCTTCCTTTAATTGGAGATCAAATAGATCAATTAGCTGGTGGTCAATATTACACTACTCTGGATATGACCTCTGGATTTCACCAGATTCCAGTTGCCCCTGAATCCATAGAAAAGACTGCGTTCGTCACTCCGGATGGCTTATTCGAATATAAAACAATGCCGTTTGGGTTATGTAATGCACCATCAGTATATCAGAGATGCATTAACCGTGCGTTCGGTCCCCTTTTGAACCCAGGCAGTGCAGATAAAATACATAATGATGGCGTAGCTCAGGTGTACATTGATGACGTTATCAGTAAATGTCGCAATTTTTCGTCAGGCTTAGAATACTTAGAGCGAATTTTTATAGCTTTAGGAGAATCTGGTTTTTCTGTAAATATTGACAAGTGTCTTTTCTTTAAGAAATCGATTGAATACTTAGGGAACGTAGTTGAAAACGGTCAGGTTCGACCTAGTCCTAAAAAAGTTGAGGCTTTGGTGAAGGCTCCAGTGCCGACCAAAGTTAAGCAGGTACGTCAGTTTAACGGCCTCGCGGGTTACTTTCGCCGTTTTATACCAGATTTCGCGCGAACCATGTCCCCTCTGTATGAACTAACAAAACAAAACATCAGGTGGCAATGGACTCATATTCATGAAGAGGCACGCCAAAAGATCATTCGTCATCTGACATCTACACCTGTGCTAACAATATTCCAAGAAGGTAAACCTATCGAACTATTTACTGATGCTAGTAGTATTGGCTTATTTTAGTATGCGTACAACAAGCATCAAAAGTAGGTACCATTCTTACGAACTTGAGACATTGGCTGTAGTTAGGGCGATAAAACATTTTCGCCATTTTCTATATGGCCGTCAGTTCAAAGTTATTACTGACTGTAACGCCTTAAAAGCATCGAAACATAAAAAAGATTTGCTACCGCGCATTCATAGATGGTGGGCATACCTCCAAAATTTTGAATTTGAGATAGAATACAGGAAGGGCGAGCGGATGCAACACACAGACTACCTAAGCCGGAATCCGGATCCCCTAATTGTTAATGTCTTGACACGCAACTTAGATTGGGTTAACATTGAACAGAGAAGGGATGATCGTCTGAGGCCTATTATAGATGCTCTGTATAACGGTGAAAATGTGCCTGGATATTATCTTGAAAATGGTATTCTTAAATTTGAGTAACAAGATCCTATCTTCGGTACCCAGAAACTCATTGTTGTGCCGAAGTCTTTTCAGTGGAGCCTGATTAACACCTTCCATAATGCACTCAAGCATCCAGGTTGGGAGAAGACCCTTCATAAAGTAAGGGAAACTTACTATTTTGATAAGATGAGTACTATTATACGAGAATTCGTTGACAACTGTATTGTGTGCCGAACTTCAAAGCAGACATCAGGAGCTACCCAGGTACAATTACATCCTATTCCTAAACCAACTGTTCCATTCGAAGTCATACACATGGATATCACCGGCAAATTGGGAACTTCCAACGAGCGAGAGTACGTCGTGGTTACAGTGGATGCCTTCACAAAGTACGTATTGCTACGCTACACCAACGATAAAAGCCACCACAGTACACTAGCCAGCTTGAAACATGTCATTCATCTATTTGGAGCTCCTAAGCAAATTGTTGTTGGGGTGCGGTGCCAGAAGACCTCCCCGTGGTGCACCCTGGGTGCGTTTTCATGGCCGCGGGAACGCGCCACCTCCGGGTGGGTCCCAAATAACGGCGGGAGGAGTTACCATCGGCGTCGAGACGACGATGAAGTACCTAGGACTCGTCCTCGACAGTCGGTGGAACTTCATAGAACACTTCCGACGTTTGGCCCCAAACTTGGAGAGGACGGGGGCTGCGTTTAAACGCATCCTCCCCAACCTCGGGGGGCCAAACGCCTCCTGCCGGAGGTTATACGCCGGGGTCGTGCGGTCCATGGCCCTCTACGGTGCCCCTGTTTGGGCGCCAAACCTGTTGCGGCGTCCCGCTCGGACGCTGCTCATGGCACAGAGGGTCATGGCGATCCGAATGATCCGCGGATACCGCACGATCTCTGGGGAGTCGGCGAACCTCCTTGCCGGATTACCGCCGTGGGATCTGGAGGCGAAGCTGCTCGCGCGCGTGTACGGCATGCGCGCGGAGGCACGTCGCCGGGGCGAAACCCCGCTGCCGCGCCAGATAGGTGCGTGGCGGGATGAGCTCCGGCGCGATCTCATGGCGGAATGGCAGCAACGACTGTCGCAACCGAGGGCTGGGCTCGCTGCCATCGCAGCGGTAAGTCCCCTCTTTGAGGAGTGGCTTGAGAGACGCTACGGCGTCCTCACCTACCGCCTGACGCAGGTTCTCACCGGACATGGAAGTTTCAGGAGATACCTGTGTCTGATGGGGCGGGAGGAAACGCCCGGGTGTCATCACTGCGAGGACCGCCCTGAGGACACGGTGGAACACACGGTGGGAGAATGCCCTTCGTGGGCTGAGCACCGCCGTGTCCTCAGGGAAGTGATCGGCGATGGCGACCTCTCGCGTCCGGGCCTAGTGCAGGCCATGATGCGGAGCGAGGGGGACTGGGATGCCGTCTCCTCCTTTTGCGAAGCAGTGATGCTAGCTAAGGAGGAGGCGGGACGCGTGAGGCAGCGAAGCGCTGCCTCCTCGCAACCATCGCGAAGGACACACCGGGCGTCGGGGATCGAGACGATCTCCGGCCACCGTAAGCGCGGGCCTGCGGACGGCGAGCATGGGTGGCTCCCCGTCCGACCAGAAACAGACCCGAGCATACGGCGCGCCTCAAAGAGCCATCAGACCACCACAGATGGGGCCCAATACGGCCGATGCCGATTCGGAGTCGCGGAGAACCTAACGGGTAACCGGGGCTCCGGCTCGACGTGCAGGAGAAGGAACGGGGTGGTTTTTAGTCAGTAAGAGTCTGACACTCCCTCCCGCCTCACCCAAGCGGGAGAAGTCATTCGATGATTTTCCCCCCTTAAAAAAAAAGGAAAAAAAAAAAAAAAAAGCAAATTGTTGTTGACGGCGGTCGCGAATTCTTTAGGTGAGTACAAAAGTTATTGTGATTTATTGATTTATTTAATATAGAAATACATTCTATAGCACCGGGCGTTAGTAGAGCTAACGGGCAAGTCGAGCGTGTGATGGCAACATTGAAGAATGGTCTCGTCATGATAAGAAACTACGAGACGGCCGAGTGGCATACAGCCTTAGACAGTCTTCAACTAGCTCTCAACTGCACCGTTCATAACACTGTAGCGCCACTCACACTATTGACTCGGCGTCAAAATTGTGTCCCACCAGAGTTGGTAAACCTAGTCAATCTAGATAAAGAGTTAATAGACATTGAGGCCTTAGAACGTCATGTGCAGCAAAATATTACCCAAGCATCCGCTAAAGACAAGGCAAGATTTGACAGAGGTAAAGCAAAAATACATAAATTCAATAGAGGTGATTTTGTACTAATAAAAAACAATCCCAGAAATCAGACCTCCCTAGACCTTAACCCTTCGAGGATGTGGAGGGGTCATTCTGACCCTGTCAATTTATAATCGTGTGTCATTTTTTATTCTGCGATCGAAGAGTTTTGAACGTCACAATAGCTATTGCTAAGGGACCGGCGCGCCCGCCCCGCATCCCTGTTCAGTTGGCCGCCGCCTGCGACGGGAGCAAAACGTGCGTGCATTCAAATAGGGTAAATATGACCCCGCGACAACCGCGATGTAACATTTTTATGTAAGGTTTCAATTATATTTTTTACTTAATATTATTATAATTTTATGTTTTTTCGTACACAATGAATAGCCAGGAGTTTGAGGATGAACGCATACGTCTTGTTTTAATGCAGTCTGACAGTGAAAATGACTTGTTATCCGACGGTAGCGAAAAGGAAGATCATTTGAGTACGCGCAGTCAAAATAGTGATACTGAGCAAAATGCTAGCAGTGATGGCGAGGATAACGTACCACTATCTGAATTGCAACATCAGAACCTACAAATGTCAGAAGGAGAGGAATCGGATGGCCAGGTTACTGAACACTTGCAGGGCCGCAAAGAAACACCTCAATTGCCGAGACAGCTACGCAAGAAAATCAGAGAATTCATCGGAGACCCTGAACAAGAAGCTCCTGTTAAGGTTACAGGTGTACGAAAAAAGTGCCAAGTATGTCCTTATGCCCGCCATCGCAAGACAGCCAATATTTGTAAAGATTGCCATAAGTATATTTGTCCAGAACACACTATTTCATTCTGCTAGGGTTGTGCTGCAATCACAGACAATAATGATTTGTAATTCATAATTTGGTGATAAGACTGTAAGTGCAACTAATTAACCTCGACGTATGTACCAAATTAAAAGTTAATCGTCTAAGAAGGGAGTTACTTTTTGTTGTTTTTAGTGTAAGTTTAGAAAGTTTATGTAAAAGTTGATTATTTTGTAGTACTTTGTTAAAAGTGATTTAATTATATTATTTTATACTCTTATCTGCGTTTTATTTCGATAAAACCGTAAAAATAACATGTAATATAAATAATATTGATTGATATTTGGAATATTAATATAAATTTAGGTATTTTAAAGCCAATTATATACAGGGTCAATAAGACCCTCCACAACCTCCACGTTACTATTTTCACCACATCCTCGCCGGGTTAAATTTAGTGCTCCTTATGAAGCGTGCAGGGTGCTTGACAACGACCGCTACCTTGTGAAAAAGGTAATAGGACATCATGGAAGACCACGCAAGGTTGCGCATGATCAACTAAGACGGGCACCTCAACCTGGAGAGGCCTCTCAGGCGGCCGTGTCGCCTCCAGATGATGAGCAAGCTGGACCTGTATCACCTCTGGCTGACCAGCAAGCTAGACCTATATCACCTCCAAATGATCAGCAAGCTTGACCCGTGTTGCAACCAGATGGTCAGCAAGCTGGGCCTTCAGAAACTATAGCAATACCGCTATAGTTGAGTATACCGGATTCATCGCTCCCAGCGAACACGGTGAGGAGCTTCCATTTATTTAAAACCCTTGTTATAAGTTTTATGTTCATAAAAAGATGCTATGACACGTGGAGTGTCTAAAGCCACCAAAAGATACTATGGCACGTGGAGTGTCTATAGCCACCAAAAGATGCTATGGCACGTGGAGTGTCTATAGCCACCAAAAGATGCTTTAAGCCACCAAAAGATGCTATTGGCGTGTGGAGCCGTCCAATAAGCCACCAAAAAGATGCTATGATACGTGGAGTTGTCTAAAGCCACCAAAAGATGCCATTGACGCGTGGGGTCGTCATATTAGCCAAAACTGTCGTCATGTGGAATGAGCAGTAACTTTATAAATGTTATCTGTTGTCACGTGGAGTGAGCAGAGCCTAAATACAACATTCATTAATTAGGTTGTGTACTGTGGAAGTACAGACCCTCACAATATTCTCTCTTGTTACAGAATAAATTTGGATCGACGCTGAGCACGCGTCGTGCATCAGTATGGCCGTGTCGCCGCGATGCTTATGTATTATGAATCACGAATGAATCGAAGTGATGATTAATTATTTGATTGATTATTTTTGTTGTTAATTTTAATTAGCTGTAATTAGTGATAAATTGTTGATCTTATTTCAGTAGAAATCTATTTACGTAAATCAAACATTCTATGGATGTAAACAATCTTCTAAGTAAAAATGTAACTTAAGGATTTTGTTCAAATTGATGTAACTAAATTAAGTAAATAATCGTTATTTTCAAAACGGCGTCTTATGAAAATTAATCTTTTGAAAAATATTAACTATCAATTATTATGTCATCATTATTTATTTTATTAAGTGAAGTTTGACATTTGTGCCTACCGCCATGTTGGCACGTCAAAACGAGGTTATAAAAAGGCGTGTCTTGAGCAGAGGACTCACTTTTGTTCCTGACTTTGGTACGGAAAGGTTGTAAGTACAATCTATGTTGGTTTAATAAATGATTGAATTGCCATTTTGCTTGTTTTATCAATTATAATTCCTTTGGTTTAAATTACTTTAAAATGTTATGTTGAAATCAGTATAATTAAGCTTGCCTTCTAAACAAGTGTTAGCTATTGGAATATAAAGCAGAACCGATGGCCTGAGTGGTCAACGGTTCCGCACTTTTTAAAAATAATAACTTCATGACATCCGTGACATATATAAAATCGGTTGCGGAACAAATCAAGTCAACAGCAATATAAAAACACAAAGTCAACAGCACACCACAACACTAAGCTTCATCTCTCAACAATCTCAGAACAGCTTTTTTGAATTTTGGCAATCTATCACTAAACAAATCAACCCTCTCACAGACAGAGTTGTTATAGGCCCTAGAAAGACGAGATATGGTGGAGAACCTCTTTAGGTTGGTTCTGGCAGATGGCTGGTGCAGCAAACCCGTATTAATTAATGCGCGCCTAGGCACACGTCGAGGTATGTACACGCAAATTGAACAAGCTTAATAGTGGCGGACAGTCAAACTCGTTTCTTAGTACCTTGTACATGAACGTTATGTCTAGCAGTTTTCTACGAACAGTCAAGCGGTCCATCCTAAAATGTCTCAGTCTTTCGCTATACGATACGATGTTAGGTGTCCTAGGAAACGTCTCTGTATGCGTTCAACTCTAACTTGATGCACATTATACTGAAGCAACCAAACCACCGAGCAATATTCTAGTTGACTTCGCACATAGCTGTTATATAAAGTAATTTTAGTGGTTGGGCTGCGAAATACTTTGCTGTTATTTTTTTTTTTTTTTTTATTTATTTAACTTTATGCAACAAAAGTACATAGGCGGGCTTAATGCCATGGGCATTCTTACTAGCCAACCTTTAGGTAATGCAGTGAGAGCATGGTCGGTGCAATAAGTTGACAGCTATATCTAATATAATTTTTAAAATGACAGTATACATACAACGGTCTATTGTAAATATAAATATTTTATTAATATAGATCAATATATATATATATATAAATAAATAAGTATATATGTATATATATGTGCAATCAAATATTCAAACAAAAAAGAGATAGGTTATGAAGACTCTACCAACTTTCCACCCGAAATCCACTTACGAACTCCAACCTTGAACGCCTGCTTACTGGAGGACTTCCTGACTTCCAAGGGTAGCCTATTCCACAGAAGAATAGATTGGATGTGAAATGATGAGTGGACAGTATCGGAACTGTGAGAAGGACAGTGAAGAAGAAGATTGTGAGAAGAACGAAGATTTTTAGAGTGTCCCAAGTAACGGTATTGAAAATAAGGAGTCAGATACGAAGGGGGAGTGGGAGAATGAAGGATTGAGAAAAGGGTTGTCAAAACACGGAGAGCCCTTCTCTGCCGGATGGGCATCCATTTCAACTCAGACCTATGCCCAGAAACATGATCGTATTTGCGCAAGTTAAAGACAAATCTAATGCAGTTGTTGATAAAACGATCAAGCTTGTTGAGCAGGTCCGAGCCGAGATCGTAATAGCACACGTCACCATAGTCGATTATGGGAAAGATGAGGGACCGCACAAGCATTGCCTTGGTCGTGGGTGGTAGAAACCTTCTATACCGGTTCAGATTACGCAAGGCACCAGTAACGCGTTGGCTGACACTGGAGACCTGAGTCCGCCAGCTCAACGTAGCATCAAGATACAGACCGAGATTCTTGACACTTGAACCAATAGGAATCACCGTACCATCGAGAGTTATGGGAGGAAGATGTGCGATCACCACCCTGTTCATCATACGGGGGCTACCAATAATAATACCCTGGCATTTCGTGGGGTTTACTGCCACACCAAACCGGCCAGACCATCCACTTATAGCCTCCAAGTCCTTATTAATCCTGTCAATGGCCATTGACAAGTCTTCCGGCCGGGCCCGAGCGTAAATCTGAAGGTCATCAGCATAAAGATGATACGCACACTGAAGGTTGTGAGTGATGAAGTTAATGAATATAGTGAATAATAATGGGGAAAGAATACCGCCTTGTGGAACACCAGCGGCAAGCTCACACCAATTCGACAGCGTCTCCTCATTGCGCACAGCCTGCTGGCGCCCACGAAGATAAGACTGAAACCAACCCAGTGCCCCAGGCGACACCATAAGATAGGACAGGATGGATTCAAGGATGTCGTGACTGACAGCATTAAAGGCATTTGAGAAGTCTATTAAGACCATAGCAGTGACTTTAGACTCACTGATCCCCTCTCTAATGTCACCAGTCACTTTGAGAAGTGCTGTGGCGGTGCTGTGCCCAGGTCTAAACCCAGATTGCAGTGGACTTATAAAGTTGTGACGGGCTATAAAACTTGATAACTGCTTATGGGCACAAGCTTCCAGCACTTTGGAAAGGAATGGAAGGATCGAGATGTGTGTAGGGAGAGTAGGATTTGTGATTTTAGGGAGTGGACGGACGTAAGCTTTACGCCACAGGGAAGGGAACTGTCCTGAAAACAAGGAAAAGTTAATAATATGGGTAATCGATGGGAGGATATAATCAAGGATCGGGATGACCATACTACGACCTATATCGTCATAGCCAACGGTCCTGGATTTGATTGATAGGATAATCTTTTTGATATCATCCAGGGCTACCGGAGAAAAGTTAAAAGAGTCTGTACTCTGCCGCGGAAGGCCAGTGATGAACTCCACCGTCTGACGAATGGCTGAACGATCCAAACTAGA
This sequence comes from Spodoptera picta, assembly GCA_038387885.1. NCBI lineage: Eukaryota > Metazoa > Arthropoda > Insecta > Lepidoptera > Noctuidae > Spodoptera > Spodoptera picta. The sequence continues at coordinate 62,257 of JAZHFQ010000099.1, read as the reverse complement.
GGTAGTGGTGAAATGGCGATTGATATCGTCCAAACCAATCGTATTAGGTAGGTCCACATGACCTTGTTTGCCGATACCCAGCGTTCCAAGGAACTTCCAGATGGCAGCCGCGGAGGTGGAAGTGATATTTTCTAGAATGTGTCGGCGTTTAGCATTACGTATCATCTGATTACACCGATTCCTAGCTGACTTGTAGAGTACCCAATTCTCATCCGACCGATCCCGTCTATATTTCCTGAAGGCTCGATTTCTTCGCCTCATGGCCATACGTACACCTTTCGACATCCATGGAGCTGGTGGACGCTTAACAGTAATTGATTTAATCGGCGCGTGAATGTCGTATAGACTTTTTATCAAACGGTTGAAAACGGTTACCTTATCATCGACAGAGGAGGCATTGGATACCTGTGATTCCCACTCGAGCCCGGCGGCATTGTTACGTAATTTGTCGACATCCAATTTCGCAAAACAACGCATGCGCAGCACCCTAGGGATAGGTTTAGGGGGCTTAAGGCGGTAGGACAAATGGATAAGGTCGTGATGGGAAAAACAAGAGGCAGGACATTGACCATGAGAGGAGACATGAAAAGGGCATGAGGTAAGGGCCAAGTCAAGCCACGTATCCTCACCTCCAGAGCTGCAGTGAGTTGCTTGGAGTGGCAAAATATGAAGACTGGCAGACTCGATGAGCTCACGAAGTTTACGGGAACGGTAGGTAGAATGCAAAAGGTTTGTGTTAAAATCACCCATGATGACGTTATGCTCATACATAGATCCAATGGATTCCAAAGCCAACTCAAGGTCAGAAAAATAGTCTACTGCAGGAGGACAGTAGACCACACCGACGAGAGCCCTAACACCATTTATACATACCTCGAGGAAAATATATTCAGCTGATGAAGAGTAATCCGGAGGCGATGCAGCTAGAATTTTGTAGGGAAAAACACTTCGAAGATAAATGGCTACACCGCCGCCCCCCTTTCCCAGCCTATCATTTCTAATCAGTATGAAACCCGGAAGGGAGTAGCTGGTGGAAGGAAGATGAGGTTTGAGCCAACTCTCGGAAATCAGGACCGCATGAATATTGTTATCAGAGAAAGCCTCATACAAATCACTATAGTGGCTGGGCACACTCTGGGCATTAATATGACAAATGTTTAACAAATTTTTATTTGAATGGCCGAAAGTCCGACGCAAGTGCTCACCAAGTGTACAAGAGGAGAAACTCGCGTTCGAAAGGTCTATGGAATTGTTGGCAGAAAGAAAAGAATCCTCATCTGATTGTATTAAAAATATATGATATAATAAGTATATAAGAATAAATATAATTAATATAAATGAATTATTATTATTAATAATAAAATGGTGCAGTACCAAACTGCCAGCACATCCCTGCACCACCCGCCAGCAGCACCAGTTAATTAACAATATTTAACTATACTTAAAACTAAAACAAATTTCAGAATTAACTCACATCCATAAACATAAAAGTAAATTAAAATTGATGGCGAGCTGAGGAAACATTATTCAATCCACAAGTCTTTATTCGAAGTGCATTTTATGTTAAGAAAGAAAAAAAAAAGGAAATTACATTAGGAAAAAGGGAACAGCAGAAATAATAATAAATTGCGTGCAACGAAACGTAACAGGATCATCACAGAAAAATAATGTAGATTGCAGAAAATGACAGAAATAACTTCACAATTACGTGCAACTAAACGCAATGGAATGACAATCAACATCAGGTGTGTAATGACATATGACAATTGACAGACAGTGACAGAACTAATAATTGTTGACCAACCCTCACTTATATAAAGATGTTTATTCTATTTAGTTACGATTACCTGTTTAACTGTTTGGTTTAGTTAAGAGTTTATGTGCCGGTGGTTTTATAAAAATGATATGATGAAAATACACTGAATTAAATTAATGAGGGTTAGTCAAACGAAGCAAGAGCTGACCGTCAACGCTATCAACGAAGTGAGATGAAATCATCAAATACATACCATGGATGATCCATAAAAGTACTAACTGTATAAATTGTGACAAAATTCGCTCCGTATGTTAGTAAAATTATGCACACAATACAACTTTACTGCTTGTTCAAGGGTTTACGAGACACAACTGTTGATTCAGTGGGCCCTTTTGGGTATTTTACCATCAGTGGACCAAGCTCTTCTTGAGTTGTAATCTTGTGCCGTCTGCCGTCCGAAGATTTGATGACGATAGTTCCGTCCTGCGTCCAGCATGACCGCATTCCGAAATGCAACCGAGCCTTGCCAAACACTGTCTGCCTGGTCTTGGTCAAGAACTCTTTAATGGCAATAGAAGAGCCCTTGAGTCCCGGTTTAGCCTTCCACACAGCAGATTTAAGTTCTGTTTTCACAAATCTCACCAAGATAGGCCGAGCACGGCCCTCACCAGCTTCACCGAGTCGATGGCACTGTTTAATGTGATCAGCTGTGATATCTTTTAAAGATAACTTTGAGTGCAGTTTCTCCAAAATCATAGACTTACAGTTCTCCGTGTCCGTTTCAGGAAATCCAGTGAAAATAAGTGCCTTGCGTCGGCTCCTCATGTTGAGTGCATCAGCTATGTTGGAGAACTCTTGAATTTGTTTCCGCAGAAGACTCAGCATGCTCAGCACCAGTTTTTGGAAACAACGAAACTCAGCTGCTAGCTTGGCAATCGTGTTTGCCTTATCCAAACTAGGAGACTGGAACTGAGCCTCCATCTCCTTAAACTTGCCCAAAACAAGCTCCTCCAAGCTCCTCTGGCCAGCCTCCAAATTCTTCTGGCCAGCTTGAACCTTCGCTAGTTCAGATTGAGACATGGTGTTATGCGGTGTTTTATAATATGGATATGCTTCTAGTGCAAGTGGCTGGCAGGTGGTGATGTAATAGGACTAGTACTACATAAACACTAATACATATTATGAAACTATAAGGGTTTACTACACTGTGACTTATATAACTGTTTACAATTATTTAATAAATATTAAATTTGTGGAGCTAAGCAAAACACGTCTTAACTTTTTTGCACCTACCACCAAAACTGTTACGTATAATAAATCCCAGCATCTTTGACGATTTATTAATAATACTGTCAATGTGTGGCAAGAACTTCAACTTCGAATCGAAGATCACGCCCAATTCCCTCATCTCAGCTTTCCGCTGCAATGTAGTTCCATCGACGAGGTATTGACTCTGTATTATGTTGCGGTTACGCGTGAAAGTAGCTGTGTAGCACTTGTTTGTATTCAAAGACATTCTGTTTGCACTGCACCAGGTGGTTATGGCATCGACATCTGTTTGAAGTAAGTTCCTGTCTGTGGCTTCAATCAAAGTTTTGCATATCTTTAGGTCATCTGCAAAAAAATAAGCACTACTGTGTCTAATACAAGAAACGATATCATTAATGAACAAGTTAAATAGCCAGGGACCAAGATGAGAACCCTGTGTTCGAGATTTAAATCCCTTTACCACAATATATTGCGTCCTGCCTGATAAATACGACTGGAACCACTTAAGCAGAGAACCATGAATACCGTAATATTCTAGTTTCGACAGTAACACCTGGTGACATACCCTGTCGAATGCCTTTGCAAAATCCATATAAACACGTCTACCTGCACCCCCGAGTCAACCGCATTAACTATTTCGTTATGGTAAGTAACCAAATTGGTAGTTGTGGACCGCGACTGGATGAATGCGTGCTGCTCGTCAACAAATGATTCGTCGGTAGGTGCTAAATAAGTACACACGCGTAATTTGTTTATTGCGAAAATAAATTGCATAAATTGATTATAATAGTTTTAAAGTGCATTATCCAGTATTAGGTTAAATAGTAAAAATTATACAATAATATTAATAGTTACAACGTCTATGTAACATTATAGTTCAACTTAGCCACCACCTGCCAGCACAACAATTCACTAAGGCAACCAGGCACTTCACACCCACAATGTCGCACGCTGATCTTATAACCACCAATCTGTCCATGGAGGAGAGGTTATTGGCGAGGATGAATGAGATCAATGATCAAATTGAGGCAGCCGGCCCCGGTAAGGACACAGTGGCCAAGATAGCGGAGGAGTTTCGAGTCTTCCGGGTGCTGGTCTATAACATTTTGGGCACGCTTCGGAGACAAATCTCAGAGTGCTGCGGGTGTTCTGATGACCAGGAGACTCGGCACCGACGTAAAGATTTAGTGTTTCTGGGTATACCCGAAGTTAAGGAGGAGGACTGCAGCAAGGTAGTACTGGAAATTATAAACACCAGGCTACAACTCAATCTTCCACTGTCTGCAATCAAGACAAGCCGTCGGCTGGGAGCAGGCACTAAAGATCTTCCTAGACCAATCCTGGTGCGGTTCACAACCATCGAAAATAAGGCTTTGGTCTGGCGAGCTAAAACTGGTCTTCGGGGCTCTAAAACTTCTGTGCGTGAGTTTTTAACACGATCCAGACAGGAGTTGTTTGTCAAGGCCCGCCATCACTTCGGCATACGTGCTTGTTGGACGCAGGATGGCAATATCTTCCTGAAGACAGCAGACGGCGCTAAGCATAAGGTAAAATGCTCTGGGGATCTAAGTCCTCTCCTCAGCAAATACCCGAAGGTGGCAGGAGTGCCGGAGCCTGCAGCCGGGCGTGGGGAAGCGAACGTGTTCTTATTGTTGTCGCTTGTTCCCCTTACCTTGTAGTTTTGATTGTATTTTTCTTTCATTTCCATTGCTTATAATACCTCATTAGTTCTTTGTTTGCATGTTGTATAATTTCATAAGACTTGAGAACTTTTGATACCTCTACCCACTGCTAATACGATTATTTTACTTTCTTTGTTCCAATCTGTTATCAATGACGTTACTAATTATAAAAAATTCCAGTATCTTCCATAAATTCCATATGTTTAACTTAATGTTTTTAAATTTCTTTTCACCCTCATGTTAATAAATTGTTTGCATTGCATTGTCGTCAAGCGGAATTATATAATGTCATAATGACAGATGACATTGTCATCTATCAGTTCTCAAGCTGTCATTCGTTGAAGTTTGCACGTTCGGAAATGTGATCATAGAACTGTAATTAATTGTGTTGTTGTTGTCTTTGTTTTTCATCTTTTTGTTTTCTTCTTTTGTTTTGTTGATGTTAACTGGCGGGTGGTGCAGAGTTGCATGCTTTCAGTGGTAAACACCTTCTTAATGTTTGGTATATTTTGTGTTATTTAGCTACATTTATACATTTATTTATTAATATCTATTATTATCTATATTTATATATACATATACATGTCTGATGCTGATTCTTTTGTATCTGCAAGTGAAAGTAGTTTTTCTGAGGGTGACGGTTACTGTTCGTTGGGGGGCACTCTGGGTGACACTCTCAAGAAACAATTTAGTAACCAAGATCGTCGCTTATTGAACGTATGCCACATAAATGCCCAGAGTGTGCCCAGTCACTACAATGACCTCTATGAGGCATTTAACAACAGTGATGTGCATGCTGTCTTGATATCCGAAACCTGGCTCAAGCCTCAATTACCATCAACAAACTACCCCTTAACTGGATATGTTCTAGTTCGCAATGACCGCACTGAGGGACGAGGGGGTGGTGTGGCCATATATCTGCGCAGCGAATTTTGTTATAAAACTCTCTTCACATCAAACTCTGGATGTGCTGCGGAATATATATTTCTTGAGGTTTGTGTCCGGGGGGTAAAGATTGTTCTGGGCGTTGTCTGTTGTCCTCCTTTGGTCGATTATTTCGCCGAATTCGAATCGGTACTGGAATCTGTGGGTTCAGATTACGCTCATCACATAATCATGGGTGACTTCAACACTAATCTCCTTGCCCATAACTCCTCTCGTTCCCGTAAACTCCCGTTCCTGTAATCAGATGGTGCGCAATGCTAAACGCCGTCGTATTCTTAACAGTATCTCCTCTTCTTCTTCTGCCGATATCTGGAAGTTCCTTGGAACTCTGGGTATTGGTAAATCCCGACACACGGACCTTCCTGGTTCGATTGGTCTGAATGATCTCAATCACCATTTCTCCACCGTACCTAAATTGGATCTCCAGACCAAGCGAATAACCCTTTCTTTTATCTCCGGTATGATGCGTTCCTGTGCAATAAGTCCTTTTTGCTTCACACCAGTGCAATTGGAAGATATCCGGAAGATTATCCTTGCCATCAAATCCAGGGCTGTGGGATGTGACGGTATATCGCGTGATATGATTACAGGTATACTGGACCTCCTCCTCCCGATCATAACTCATATGGTAAACCGTTCCTTGTACTCTAAAATATTCCCATCCTTGTGGCGCAAAGCCTATGTCCGTCCCATTCCAAAAATATCTAATCCTAGTCTTCCTACACATTTTCGCCCTATATCCATCCTACCCTTTTTGTCGAAGGTGCTTGAGGCCTGTGTCCATAATCAACTTTCGAATTTCATTTACCGTAACTGTCTTATTAGTCCTCTACAGTCTGGATTCAGGCCTGGGCACAGTACTGTAACTGCACTCCTCAAGGTCATTGGCGATGTGAAGGCGGGAATGGAGGACACTGAGATCACAGTATTGGTTTTGGTGGACTTCTCAAATGCCTTCAACATGGTCGACCATGATATCCTACTGGCTATCCTTTCCCATTTTTCGGTCTCTGACGACGCACTGGAATGGTTTTCTTCTTATCTTCGGGAGCGTCAGCAATCAGTTCATTTTGATGAGACCTCATCAAACTGGAACCACTTGCAGACTGGCGTTCCTCAGGGCGGTATTCTCTCTCCTCTTTTGTTCTCTATTTTCATAAACCTTATTACTTCTGAACTTCAGTGTGCGTACCATCTGTATGCCGACGACCTACAGGTGTACTGTCGGGCTAGGATCGGGGATTTGCCTGGGGCAATCGCGAGAGTGAACGCTGACTTAGCTGCTATATATAATTGGTCTGAGAGGTTTGGAATAGCTGTGAACCCGAATAAATGTCAGGCGATTATGGTGGGAAGTTCTCGTACCTTGTGTAAGGTTGACAGTGCAACTATGCCGCCTGTACTGTTCAACGGTGCGATCATACCTTTCAGCGGCGACGTGAAGAATCTTGGCTTGTATGTTGACAGTAACTTAAACTGGCGTGCTCATGTCACTAGCATATGCCAACGGGTCACCGGGACGCTGCGGGCCCTGTATCGTTTGAGAAACTTTCTTCCGTCCTCTGCTAAAATAATGCTTGTCCAGTCCTTGGTTTTCCCCATTATTGATTATGCTGATGTGTGTTTTTTCGACCTGAATGCAGATCTACTTAACAAACTTGACCGCCTTTTGAATACCTGCATTCGATTCGTCTTCAACCTGCGTAAGTACGACCATGTCTCTGCATTTCGATTGCAACTAAAGTGGTTGCCCATACGTCAGCGCAGGGAACAACGGGCGCTAACCACTTTATTCTCCCTTCTTAATTCTCCCAATTCTCCTACTTATCTTTCCTCATATTTCCAGTATGTGAGCGCTAACCATAGCAAATACCTCCGTTCTTCTAATAATCTTCTGTTACAATGTCCCACACATCGAACTGACTTCCTTCACTCTTCTTTTTTCGTCCAATCCATCTTGCTGTGGAATGCGATGCCGACGGATATCAGGACGGCGACCAGTCGTCTGTCCTTCAAATTTTAGGTTCGTGAGTATCTACAGAAGAGGCTAGCAGACTCAACACACACTTAGGTCTAGTGCGTATTTACATATATATTATATGTGTATAATTATGTATGTATATATGTTATGTTATGTATTTTCCTTCGTATATTTAGGTATATATATGTCCCACACTTATTTGTCTACTGTACGTTTTGCATTACGTATATATTTTAATACTTCTTCATTATATTTAATTAGTATATATTGTGTGATATGTATAATTATATATGATGTTAATGTTAATGTTAATTGTTGTGTCACTCTAATAAGTGTTAAAACGTTTACACCTACTATTGTATCTCTCTGCACCACCCTAAGGTTGACTGTTAGAGAATGTCACTAGGCATTAAGTCCGCCGTTGTATATCTACAAAAAGTGTAAATAAATAAAAAATAAATAAAAAAATAAGTTTCTAGTATAATGCTTTAGGTAAGGATAAACTAAGGCCTCAAATGACTTCGCAAATACAGACAGAATCGATATGGGTCGGTAATTTGTAATATTTTCCTTATTCCCATTTTTGTGAATAGGGACCACCTTGGTAGAGTTCCAAATTTCAGGAAATGCAACTGTCAACAAGGATTTATTCACAATGAGGTAAAAGGGCAAACTTAAAGATGATGCACATCTTGATATAAAGTATGGAGGAATGCCATCCGGTCCCGGTCCCTTGCGTATATTAAGACCCTTAACCTTTAACACGTTAAACGCCATGGCAGTCACCGGTGACCGACATTAGCGGAGGATTTGCCTTCAACAATTATTTGTTGGCAGCCAAAGCCTTAAGTATGGACGTAATTTTTTCTTAACACTACTGCGGCGTGGAGTCTCACAGGCTCCTATATACTAACACTTTTTTTTTGAGAATTTGATATAAGGTTGCTTAAAAACTTATTGGATATTAAAGTTAAGGGATTTAGCAATAAAATAACATGCTTATATAATCATCTTTTATTAACAAAAATATAGAAATGTGAAAAATCAAAAATTATGGCACTTTTAAGTCTTAATTTACTTAGGGTACATTTTTTTTTGGGTTTCGGAGTACATCTCAGTGCAAGTGTTGACGAAAATAAATGGAATAAAAAGTCGATTATCAGCGAAACCAATTTATTACTGTTCTCTGTGATCACCAGTATAATATACAGTGTAGTAAACGCTAGATTGTGTATTCTGTGAGCTGTGTTATATAGTGAAACTTAAGCAATTGACGAGCTGCGATTTTACAACTACCCACCAGAATATTAATATCTGAGGGAAGACACTACATAAAGTTTTTCGATACTAACGCCATCTGTTAATTGCCCCCGACAACACCTAACACTTAGTTAAAAATGCCGGGCACTAAATGCGGAGGTTGCGGGCGCTTTATATCGACGCAGGACGGCGCTAAATGTACCAAATGCCAGGAAATATACCATAGGGCATGTGTTGGCATCCCCACAAAATCTGGTATTGCTCAGGGATGGCGTTGTCCGGAATGCAAGAAGCATATTGCCCGAGATAACCGGACTGAAACCCCAGTCAGGGGTTCCGCGCAGAGCCCCACTGCCGACACCAACAAAATGACTGCCATGGCAGACTCTGGTGAGCCGAGGAGTCCTCGGGCAGGAGCTGAGGGGGGCCTCTCGCTTGCTGCCTCTGCTCCTCTTCTTGGTTTGTCTGTCGCGGCGGAGACGAACTTGCAAATGATTGTTGTGGAGCTTAGGGCAGTGCGAGAAGAAATTAAGGGCTTTAGAAAGGAGATGGAGGTAGAGATGTCGCGACTTGGGGCCGCATTGGGTGTATGTAGCGCTCGCGTAGATGGTGTGGAGGCCAGGTTGGACGTACTGGAGCAGCGAGCCACCGCCACTACAGTCTCTTCGGGCTCTTGTAACCTGGACCGGGTCGTGGAGGACTTGAGGAGGGAAATCAACGATAGAGACCAGGACCTCCTCGTCAATGATGTCGAAGTTTCAAACTTGCCGGAGACAAAGTCGGAAAACCCGATTCATATTGTAAAGGCGATTGGCCGCAAGCTTGGAGTTAATTTCGAGGACTGTGACATCGTCAGCGCGGAGCGCATCGGCGGGAGGCAGCTCAACGTAACAAGCTCGGCGGGTCCGACCGAGTCTCGTCCGCGACCGCTTGTCGTGCGCTTTGCTCGCAGGGACTTGCGTGATAAGCTTCTGACGGGCGCGCGAGTTCGGCGTGGTGCGACAACTGACGACTTAGACATGCCCGGCCCAGCGCAGCGCTTCTTCGTGAATGAGCGGTTGACAAAAGTCAACCGGCAGTTATTTCGGAGGGCGCGGGATGCCGCTAGCCTCCTCAAGTGGAGGTTTGTCTGGACCAAGCAGGGCCGCATCTTCGCTAGGAGGGAGCCTGGAGACAAGGCGCAGAGGATCCGCACGGAGGAAGATTTCTCCAGAATCTTCGGTACTGAAATCGAAATGGCCTAAATACAGTTTCTGTTGTGTGGATCACTGTTTTAATGTTTTATTTTTAGAAATGGACAACATTTGTACTTCTCCTGCATACCAACCTTTTACTTATTCTATTCTTTTGACATATGCCTTAATATTTCACGTACATATTACATTTCTAGAAATGTTACTTGTGGGGAGTATTTTTGGACTGTGCTATTTATTATGCCCTTCATATTTATCATTATATACTCTACATATTTTATACACTCCATTATATACGACATGCCTTTTGTATGTATTATTATATATTATATGCAATGTTTGGTGTTTTGATTGGAGAAAATACACAAAACACATCCTGCTATAATCGTCGATAAAGATAAGAAAATATCGAGCATTTCCAAGCGATTTATTTTCCATTGGCCCGCACAAATCTGTATGAACTAATTCTAGCACTTCCAGGCTTCTGCTTGTACTCTGAGGGAATGGTAACCTTGTCTGCTTTCCCTCGCAGCACACAGTACAACTGGATTTCTTTATATTGCCACTATTATCTTGGAATGACACACCCTCAACTACTCCATTCTTCATTTTTGTCAAATCATTTGAATTTATATGCCCTAACCTTCTGTGCCAGGTTAAACTTGAAGTAACGGCTGACGCTGCAATCATCTGCTGAGATTTTACAGTATGCAATTTATACACCTCATTTTCCAACTTTGCTTCACCAATGCAGGTATCATCCGAGTTATAAATAAAACATCCTTGTTCATTAAACTCCACACGGTTTCCGCTTGCGATGATTCTACTCACTGATAACAAATTTGTGGTGAGGTTAGGTACGCACAAAACATTGTTTACATTCACTTCAAACTACTTATTTCCAACTGCAGTCGTAATCTGTAAGTCTCCTGCGCATACAACGTCTATTGTTTGTTTATTTGCGACAATAATCTGCTTAGTTTTCGGTTGATTCGAAACATTTTTTAACATGTTTTTATTCGACACTAAATGATTACTTGCACCGGAGTCAATGTAGAAATCGTTCTGACTGAATTCATTTGTCAAAAATACTGCGCTAAATGCATTAACCTTAGATTTTTTGTCTTCCGGACACTGATTTTTATAATGCCCAACGTTTTTTTTTTTTTTTTTTCTTTGGCAACCGAGTCTCCAAAACGGTGTTGTCGACTATACTGCCAGTGTCGAGTGGTGACGGCAAAATTTATGAACCGTCGAACTTAACTTTGCGGTAGTTTTTAGTTGTTAGTAGCTGGAAAGACAAAACAATCGGGTTAGTAAACATAGACATTATCAACTATTTTATTGTATGTATACAGTGGTGTAAAAAATAGTTGGGGGACATACACAATACAGACAGATATGAATATATATACATCATTGAACACCGTCATATTTTAATGTCATTTTCATTTATAAATTTACTTAGACAATTAATTAATTTGTAGGAAAAGTGGGTTAAAAGGAGGTGGAAACTGATTGGGAGAGGGATTTGGATTTTGGGAAGTTTTTTATAGAGGTCAAAAGATTTGGAATTTAAGGGACACGAAAAAAAGATGTGTTCTAAGGTTCCCTCATCAAGGCCGCATTCGCACAGCGAGCTGTCGCGAACGCGGATCTTGCTGAGGAAGGCCGGACTACTGCAATGGCCGAGTCTGAGCCTGCACAAGGATGAAACAGTGTGACGGGGAAGCTTGGGGTACTTGGAAAACCAAGGTTTCCGTCGGATGCCGGGCTGGACAACCGCATAGTAGGCCCCTTTATGTTTGGATGTTTCTACCCATACTGCAGTCCATGAGTCAAACAGCTTGTGCTTTGTGTCTGCACGTATATCATACCCGTACACAACGTGGTGCTGGCGTTCGACATCGTTCGAGGCCGCAAATTTGGCCAATGAATCCGCACACTCGTTACCACATATGCCAGAGTGGCCAGGAATCCAAGCGATCTCGATATTTATGCCATCTTTGTAACAAGAGAAAAGAAGCGCCTTTATCTCAACAACCAAACTGCTATGAGTTCGGGAATGGAGCTGGTCTTGGTTGAGAGATTGTAGGCTACTCCGGGAGTCGGAAAAAATAACAGAGTTTTTTAGGTTGTGTGCTCTAATAAACTTAACTGATTCTAAAATGCCAACGCATTCTCCCGTGTAGACAGATGCTTCCGGGGGACACTTAGAGAGGAGGGCGATCTTCGAATTTTGGAAGTACGCTGCCACTCCTGTACTTCCGTTTCGAGATAGCTTAGACGCGTCTGTGAAAAAAATATTCCAACCTTTCCAGTATTTGTTCAAGGCGCGTCCGAACTCGCCCGTAGCATCCACGGAGGATTTCGAGATGCCGAGCCCTAGAATCAGCTTTGGCCTGAAGTGGATAACCTCATATACGGAAGAGAAGACCGGGAGTACAGGATATTGCTTGATGGGTGCAGAGAGGTTTTTAAGCTCCCTGTACCTGACAATCACGGGAGGGACAGGTTTACTATTCCAGTAGGAAGAGGAGCTATAGGAACAGTGGATTTGTTCTAGGATAGGAAGAAGGGGATGTGATGAGAGGGAGAGGACTTTTGAGATGAATCGGTCTGCAAGGTATTGTCTTCGAAGGTTGAGGGGAGGCTCTACACATTCAACCTGAAGAGCATTTATGGGGGACGATTTCATAGCTCCGGTAATTATTCTAAGGCATTTGGCCTGAATGGAATCTAGTTTTTTTAATGCACCCTTATTGCAAGGAACAATAAGGAAGCAACAATAGTCCATTACGCTTCTGACCAATGCATTGTAGATGAGCTTCAATGAGTAGGGGTGAGCACCCCACCATACCCCGGCCAGAGCTCTAAGTACCGATACCGAGCGTTCACACCTTGCAACCACGGTGTTTATATGATCCGCCCCAGACATCTTTGCATCGAGATAAACCCCCAAGAACCTAGCACTGCTTTTGATCGGGATATCCTGACCGTCTATCTCTATACGAAGGTCCGGAGTGCGTCGTTTGCGTGTAAAAATGACAGCTGAGCTTTTTGGGGCGCTTAAAGATAACCCGTGATTAAGAAGCCATTGGTTTAATGAGGCCAAAGAGACATTGATGGAGTGGGCAGCGTCTGTTATAGAGCTATTGGTAACCATCAGTGCGATATCGTCAGCATACTGAAGGACATTACAGTTGAAATTTAAACAGGAGGGGAGGTCATATGTATAAATATTATAAAGGATGGGACTAAGGACTGACCCCTGAGGCAAACCTTTCCAGGAGGACCTCCGTACTGGGTTATCCTCAGGAGTTCTTAATTGGAGGGTACGATCGGAAAGGATGCAGGCTACAATTCGGCAGATCCTACGCGGGATTCTCAGCTCTTGCAGTTTCTGCCTGAGAAGGGGTAAGAGGACAGAATCATAGGCCGCTGAGATGTCCAAGAAGACCGCGACCAACGACTCTTGCCTGCTAAGGGCCAGTCGGATGGCTGACGTGAGGGACCCACACTGTCAGCCGTACCCAGACCTTTCCTGAAGCCGAACTGAGTCGCCGGAAGCAGCCTCTGGCTTTCTACCAACCATTCAAGGCGGTTTTTGATGAGATGTTCAAATATTTTAATAAGTATGGACGATAGGGCAATAGGTCTATACGACGAATGGTTACCAGGATCCTTGCCAGCTTTTAACAGCGGCATAATAACCTGAACCTTCCAGGTAGGAGGAATATAGCCTGAATTAAAGCAAAAATTGACTAAGTCAAGGTAGTATTGCTTCGCTTTTGTTCCTGCCTTAGTTAAGAAGGAGTAGGGGAACCCATCAATCCCTGGTGCCGAGTCCTTCACATGATTGAGTACCGTTTGGAGCTCTTCAGGTGAGAACTCCAAATCGAGCGGGTCATGAGACTCGGGTCGCTCGATCTCATGGGATCTCAGGCAGCATTCATCTGCGGCGGGAACATAAGTTGGAGCAATATTGTTAAAAAAACTGTTAATCAGAGATTCAGGTAAGGTGGAGACAGTGGGAGGTTTGGTGGAGTTTCTAAAATTTTTTACTCTCTGCCAAACTGTGGATATTGGAGTCGATGGGCTCAAGGAACCACAAAATCTCTGCCACCCTTGTCTCTTCTTTTTCCTGAACAATTTCCTTGACTTAGCCAAAATTCGTTTGAAATTTATGAGGTTTTCTAGGTTCATATTTCGGTTATATGTTTTTTCAGCCTCATTCCTAGCTCTTATCATGGCAGTGCATTCACTATCCCACCATGGTGGAGAAGGTATCTTGCCTTTCGGTGTGTTTTTCACCGGAAAGCAATCTTCGGCTGTGGAGGCTATCAGGTCTGAGAATTTCGAGAAACACTCCAAAGAATTCTCGTTGTTAATTGATGGAAGGAAAGAGGTGCGGAGGTCTAATAATTTTGAGTAAAGATCCCAATCTGCAGAATCTAAACGGTATTTTAATAAGGGAGGAAGGGGTTTATCCGGAATAGATTTTGACGGGTGTTTAATTATGATGGGATAGTGATCACTACCATAGGTCAAATCTAAACGACTCCAATTTAGCACGCTAGCCATATCAGGCGAGCAGAAGGTCAAGTCCACACAGCTGTTTCTTTGACCAAATGCAGACCTACGAGTAGGACTGCCATCATTAATGACACACAACTCGAGTTCATCCAGCATCTCAACTAGCTCATTACCCATATTATCACATATCTCTGAACCCCATCTATAGTGGTGGCAGTTGAAGTCACCCATTACAAGTAATGGGCCACTTACCGAGGTTAGTAGATTTCTAATCAAAATAAGCTGGTCAACATGAGGGTGAGCAATGTAAAATACAAATATGTTTATGTCCTCAGCCTTAACAGCGACAACATTTATGTCATCGCCAACGAAGGGTAGAGGAATCTGGGAGAAGGGTACTTTGTTATTAACTAACAAAGCACAACCTCCATAACCATCAGATCTGTCATGTCTGACAACGCTGAAACACGGGATCCCGAAATTTATATTCGGTTGAAGCCATGTCTCAGCAATGCCACAAATCAATGGTTTAAATGTATTGATCAAGTGGAGTAAGTCACTCTTCCTGGGAAGAGTACTCCTCACGTTCCACTGAAGCAGTGTTAGAGGCAGGAATTTTGCAAATATAATCAAGAATTGTTGAAAGTTTGTGTGCCACGTGGTCAGGTACGGTATGGGCAGGGTTTGATAGTACTGCCATGAGCATATCAGAAACTATGTTCAAAATGTTTTCGGAGCTACGAGTGTTGGTTCCGGATTCCACAGGGAAAGCGCAACCACTTTTAGATGGGGAGAATGAGTAGTTATGTATAAGGGCCTGATGAGCCTTCTTATCATAACTAGGAGAGAGGGGAACATGTGATTTGGGTTTGGGTTGGATAGTTTTCTTGTAGGAGACTTTTTGTTGGGATGGTTTTTTAGTAGGTGATGGCTCTGTGAGGTTTACTGATCTTGAGACCTCAGCATATGACCTTTTTACAGTAGGGAAAACTTGGCTTGCTTCCGCATAAGAAATTGATTTTTCTGCCATCAGAGCTTTGATGCTCTTCTGGCGACCCAATTCAGGACAAGCTTTGTCATTCGCAAAGTGGTTGCCATTGCAATTGATACAAGTGGCAATCTCAGCTGAAATTTGGCATCCATCACCTGGATGGTCCTGGCCACATCTGAAACAACGTGGCTTGGAGCGGCAAAGAGTGCGGGTATGTCCGAAACGACAACAGTGATAGCACTGTATGGTAGGATATGAATATAGTTCCACCGGGAGTGCTGAATAGAAACAAAACACTTTTTTGGGTAGTGTTTGACCGTCAAAAGTAAGCACTACGGTTTGGGTAGGCTTCCATTCGGTACCGTTTGGGGTTGAGACTCTGCGATTCATCCTCCTAGCTTTTATCACAGCCCCACACCCGGTGGGAACCCTGATGTTGCCAATGATTTCGTCCTCTGTCCATTCCACAGGGACGTCCCTGACAATGCCCATACGGGTAATGTTAAATTGAGGGATCGAAGTCATATAATTTTGAGCTACCATACCGTTTACTAAAAAGCTGTTAGCATCCTGGTGCGTCACAAACTCAACGGAAACTCTATTTCTCCCCAGCCGTTTGACACCACCGATCTTAACATTATTAATGTTTAGTTTCATTAAGAACATACCAAACTTAACTGGGTGAAGCGTGGTGCCAGACGTCTGGGAGTCCTTAAGAGACACATAAACTATGTATGGGGGATTATCCCTGGCCGTGTAACATTGTCTACTATTTACACTTTTCGCCAATTTCGGGGGGTTGTTCTGGGTGATAAGGGGGGAGCCGGCGGGTCGTTTCCGGGATTTTGAAACTTCCGCGTCCATTCGTTCGATATCCGGGGAGGTGGGAGGAAGGGTAATTGTGACGATAGTTTCCGTCTCATATTCCGGGGATTTATCGGGATCGGGAGGATCGGGTGGCTTCACCTCGTCCATTTTGAATTAAAAAGATGTGGGCAGAGGAAATAATACAATAAAATATACTTAAAACACCAATACCTGATTAAAACTTACACACATATACACTTACACAACACAAAAACACAAAATTTAAAAGATTTCAATTCAGATCACTATGAAATAGCTCACTTAAATTGAAAACAAACGTAGGAATGACAAAAGCACGTGCGTAACCTTCACCACTACCAACGAAAGTGAATGCCCAACTTGTTTGCATTTGTAACAGCGAATTATTTAAGTTTTGACATTTCCACTGACAGTCGACTTAGGCTGCGTTCCATTACACGCACTGGTGTTAAAATTTCTAGATAACGCTTTACTGCTACCTCCATTTCGTTTATGTGAATTTTTAACGAAAAATGCATTATCATTGTTGTCATCAAAATCTGAACTCATATCCAATAATTTGGTTTTTATAGCATCTGCACTTAGACTCATTCCCGAGTGCTCAATGGCCATGATCATTGGGCTAAACTTCTCTGGAAGACCCGCCAGTAGTAAAGAACCGATCCACTCATCGTTTATCTCAAAACCAGTACCTTTTAATTTTTGAGCTGTTTCTACCAACTGTGTCACGTATGCTGTCATAGATTCACTCGTTTCTAAGCGTATAGAAATTAAATTCCGTAGTAAGCTAATCTTGCGTGTGAAACCTGAGTCGTCGAACAAAGCCTTTAGCTTATTCCATGTACCTCGTACTGTCGTTTCGCATTTAATATGTACATAAAGAGATGGGTCGACGGTCAATATCAACTTCGCTCTGGCTTTCTTGTCACTAGCTCTTGCGACCACCAGTACACCTGGCGCTTCTGTTGCCTCGATCGGATCCGGGGCATCGCCACGTCACAAATCCTGGACATGGCGTCCTGGAGCCACTTAGCCTCATCGTCGATGTCGGCAGGCCTGACAGGTGGTATCACCCAGGCCTGCACGATAGCGGCTTCCAGGAGCAGCTCCCGGTCCAGCTGTTTCAGCGCCCAACGCGGGCCACATGGGGCCTGTCTGACCGGCGGGTCTGCGGACTCGGCGGAGACGTCGAACCGGATATACCGGTGGTCGGAGTACGTCTCCACCTCCTCCATGACACGCCAGTCAAAGATACGTGGCGACAGAGCAGGGCTGGCGAACGAAATGTCCACCACCGACTCGCCCTGCATCCGCATGCACGTGGGGACAGAACCCCGGTTCAGGACGACTAGGCCTGTCTCAAGGGCCCAGTCTTCCACCATCCTACCCCGGACGTCGGTGAACCGGGAACCCCAAGCCAAGTTCTTGGCATTGAAGTCCCCGAGGACGAGCACGGGGAGGGAACGGAACCCGACGACGACGGTGACCAACTCCATCAAGGAGTTGTGGAACTCGGCGAGAGTTTGGTTCGGAGAGAAGTACACGCCCACCACAGCGAGCTCTCCGAACCGTGCTGCGACACAACCCCGGCCTCTTTGAGCAGCCTCAAGAGTCGGGGTACCGGCGGTGGCCGATGAGATGATGGTCACCGAGCCGTCCAAGTCCGCCACCCAGTCATCCCTGGGCGGGACAAAGTACGGCTCGGAGACCACGGCGACACTGATCGACCACTGCGCCATGCTCTGGAGCAGGAGATCCTGAGCAGCGGCGCAGTGGTTGATGTTCGCCTGGAGGAGGCGGAATGGAGCCATTATTGGCAGTCCATCCCGACCTCCTCAGTGGCGGCAGCGGCGACAGCGGCGACTGCGGCGAGTAGTATATTATTGGGCATTCTATACCACTATCGGCAAGTCGCTCGGCGAGTGCGCCTTGCTGCCGATAGTGGTATAGAACGCCCAATAATCGATACTCGACTCGACTCTCTACTCGACCGACGATCGTTCGAGTTATTCTCACTTTGGATAGTAGTATATGATTAGGCATTCTGGACCACTTTTCGCTCGGCGAAACAAGTTTGCCATCGCGGTGGTCCAGAATGCCCGATCGTCAACGGTCGACTCGAACAATGATATAAACGCGAAAGAGCACCTACTAATGAAACGGTCAACTCGGTTTTAGCTAGAGGTATGCGATGCATTTTTGTCGTCGATCGGAATGTTATGTATCTCGACTTTTTTCTAACACAATTTACAATCGCTTACAACGCGATGATAGTATAGAACGCAAAGTGTTCAAAAAGGTAAACGATGTTTATCGCTACCTATTTATATCGTAAAACGTACGATCTATTATAGTGGATTCTATGAAATGATGTCATGCTATTCCTAGATTCTAAGAGTATATTAAATAATGTAAGTATCGATTATAGGGGAGTAATAAATCATATTCGTTGCTAACTGGACGTGTTCTATTTCTCTCCCGAATCGAACCTTTATATGGCGACCCTGCCAGCGCAGTGGAATGTCCCATAAAAGGAGACGTTATTATAAACATTGAGTGCTCTGGACAGTTTTAAAGACTTATTACGATGGCTCTAATTTTATTCATTACCTTACGAAGTGACGGTTCGTGTACTGTGAACTTAATTTGTGACTTTTCCCGTGTTCCTCAATTAAAAATCAAGTTTCAAAATGGGCAAACAACAATCTAAGACCCAGGAAGTTATAATAGCACAGAACGGCGCAGAAAATTCGGCTGGGGCCGAACAGATGTTGCAGCATACAAGTGTGATAGCTTATATGTTGGTCACTATTGCAGTCATACTGATTACTGGAGGCGCTATATGGCTATTGCGCTACTACAGGAAATGCCATGGAAAATGGATTGAAAGAGGTGTTCGTGACTTCAATCTGCGAAGGTCGATGAGCTTGTTTCGTCATCAGCAACGGGAGGCCAATTTTGCAACTTCTACAGGAACTTCACCGGTGTGAGTGTTGTGATTAAATAATAAAAAGTGCGGTCACCCCAAGATAAAGTGCGGTTAGTGTCAAACGGCATGGAAATGGATACGGTAATGATACAAGTATAAGGTACAACATTTATATGTTAAATATTTACTCGCATTTTAAAGTTTATTATAGAGGTATAAGGTAATATTAGTGTGTTATTTTAAATGATTTTGTCATATTTTTGTGTGTAGGTAATTATGATGATTAATATAATAATAATAGTAATCATACGTAACTTTATGTAATGATGTTATGGCTAGTGAAGTTAAAGAAATATTTGATAAATTGAAGTATATTAAAGAATACCTTACAAAGTTAGGTCCAAGTAGAAGGTTAATTAATGTAAGACAAGAAAAAAAAACTGAAGTAAATATTTTATATAAACAATTTTGTTCCTTACAAATAGCTATTGAAATTCGAATAAAAAATAAAGAGATTAGTGATAGTGAAATTCAGATAATTACAAACTTATGTGATAATATAAATAAATTGTATTCGAAAATAATTCAACTTTGTTCTGATAGTCCAGAGGATACGAAAAGCACCATGGAAAAGTTCGAATTGAAAACTGCGATTGCTTTGTTACCAGTAATGACGGGTGATGAGAATATCACCAAACAATTAATTTCAAACATCGAGATGTATGAGTCTATGATAGATGATACGGGTAAAAAGCAACTCATTCAATTTGTTATAAAGTCACGGCTATCTGAAAGCGCTAAGCTGCGCATGCGTAATACTTATTCGTCTGTTGCAGATTTGATTCTAGACATGCGTAGTATCTTACTGCCAAAAAAATCCGATACTGCAATCCATAGCAAGATGCAGCATATGAAACAGAACGACAAGAATATCGAGAATTACGGTAAGGAATTAGAACAGTTATTCGTCGATCTGACAATTACTCAGGCCAACGGAAACACTGATCTTTACCAAACTTTGAAGCCAATAAACGAGCGGATAGCTATAAAACGATTTTCTGATGGTCTGAGGAATAGTCGTCTTAGCACAATAATTGCAGCTAGAAATTATAGCACATTGAAGGACGCGATCCAGGGTGCATTGGACGAGAAGCTATCGAGTGGAGGTGAAGAGCGAGTGATGAGTTTTCATCATAATAGAGGTAGGTCAAACCGCGGTCATCGTAATTATAATAATAGTTTTTACAGGGGTGCGTCTAGAGTGTTTTCTAACTCTCAAAATTATAATAATCCCAGTCGTGGTTATTACAATGGTTCCAATCGTGTACGTAACTTTAATAATTCATCCAATTATCACGGTCGCGGTGGTTTTCGTGGCCACACAACGTTTCGTCGCCCGACTCGTCAACACAAAATTAGGCTAGCTGAGTCGAGTGGTAGTGAGCGTTTACAAGAAAATCCTGAAGTGCAGACTGAAAATCAAAATAATAACTTGTTTTTTCGTGCATGAACATTTTTATTGCCACAATATTAACTCTATTCATTTAGATGTATTCCACGTGTCGCGTAGTTGGTTACTTGATACCGGCGCGTCAGTGTCCATAATTAGGCAGGAGGCGTTAGAGAGCCTGCACATTCCTTTCCATATAGAGCGCATTAAAATAAACGGTATAGATGGTCATGTGTATTGTGATGGTTTTGTTTATCTTAAATTGAATTATAATAATTATGAGTTTGAGCATAGGTTTTATGTATTTAAGAACTTTACTTGTAGAACAGATGGTATATTAGGACAAGATTTCTTGAGTAGATTTAATTGCATATTAGATTTTGAGCGAAATATATTGACAATTAATCATGACGTACCCATTGTTATCCCATTACAAATGGGGCAACTCGGCAACAATACTTACATGACTATACCGGCCAGATGTGAAGTTACTTACTTAGTAGAGACAAGTTTAAAAGATGAATGTGTTGTTTTGTCTAAACAGTTAAGTGAAGGCGTATTTTTAGCGTCTGTTTTAGTAAAACCTATAGACGGTAAAATACCATTAACATTTTTAAACACCCGAGAGACAGACATATGCTTAAGTTATTTCACGCCCGACATTGTACCTTTAAATGAATATTTTGTATGTTCTTTTGAAAGTAATAACTTAAATGCGAATCGTGTGAAACAATTATTTTCGGTATTGAATTTAAAGCATTTAAATAAAGAAGAACAAATTTCGATCGAAAACATTTGTGCAAAGTACTCAGATGTATTTTTTTTACCAGGCGACAAATTAGGCTTTACCAATTTATATAAACAGTCAATTCATTTGAAAGAAAATACTAACCCAGTGTACACCAAGTCCTATAGGCTCCCTAAAAGTCAAAAAACTGAGATTGATAAACAAATCCAAGATATGTTACGTAATGACATTATCGAGGAAAGTACGAGTGAATGGTCTAGCCCTGTTCTTTTAGTGCCAAAAAAATGTGACAATAGCGGTAATAAAAAATGGCGAATTGTTATTGATTATCGGAAATTAAATAATAATCTTAAAGACGATAAGTTCCCTTTACCAAATATTTCGGATATACTGGATTCTTTATCAGGAGCAATTTATTTCAGCCACTTAGACCTTAGCCAAAGTTATTATCAATTAGAATTATGTCCAGAAAGTAGGAAATACACTGCATTTACTACAAGCAAACAATCAAATGAAGCGACTCCCAATGGGCTTGAAAATTAGCCCAAGTGCTTTTAGTCGGTTAATGACGGTAGCAATGTCTGGTTTAAATCATGAAAAATGTCTGGTCTATTTGGATGATCTTATTTGTATAGGACGCAACTTACATTCGCATAATAAGAATTTAATTGATATTTTTGAACGGCTTAGAAAGGTAAATCTAAAAATTAACCCTGAAAAATGTCAGTTTTTGAAGAAAGAATTACTGTATCTAGGCCACATTGTATCTGCTAAAGGAGTTTCGCCTGACCCTGCAAAAACACGAGTAATACAAAATTACCCCACGCCAAAAAATAGTGACGAAGTGAGACGTTTCGTTGCTTTCGCGAATTACTATCGCAAATTTATTCCACACTTTGCTGATATAACAATACCTTTGAATAGACTATGCAGGAAAGGTACTCATTTTATTTGGAATACAGAATGTGAGCGTTCATTTAATCTGTTAAAGCAATGTTTAGCCAATCGACCCATTTTACAATATCCAAATTTTGAGGACGATAATGAGTTCATATTGCACACGGATGCTTCTGGTGTAGCTGTAGGGTCCGTGTTATGTAATAAAAATGATATGCCGATTGCTTATGCAAGCCGGCCGCTCAATAAATCCGAGTTAAACTATCCAACAATAGAAAAGGAACTCCTTGCTATTGTTTGGTCCGTTAAATATTTTAGGCCGTATTTATTTGGTAAAAAGTTTAAGATCAAAACAGACCATAAACCTTTACTTTATTTATTTGGTTTCA
Source organism: Spodoptera picta (assembly GCA_038387885.1). NCBI lineage: Eukaryota > Metazoa > Arthropoda > Insecta > Lepidoptera > Noctuidae > Spodoptera > Spodoptera picta. Next base: position 39,385 of record JAZHFQ010000099.1, on the reverse strand, counting down.
ATAACCCGTCCAGTAGACTAATAAAGTTTCGATTAACCTTGGATGAGTACGACTACGAAGTTGAATATGTTAAGGGTGTGAATAACGTAGCTGCAGATGCGTTATCTCGCATCGTGATTACATCCGATGAATTAAAAAATATGAATCAGAATGTCTTAAATGTCATGACACGAAGTATGGCAAAACAGACATTAGATGACAATTCTTCGGTCGATAAGAACAAAACAGATGGTCGGTCTGATCAACCGAAAATCGTTGAAATTCTTAAAAAGCCGAATAATTCAGTGCAAGAATTAATATTTTCTCGGTGTATACTAAAACATAACAGTAAATATATTAAAGTAAATGACTTTATTTATGTACCATCTAAATTGACAATTTATTTAGACCCAATTTCTCGATCATGCTCAGCGCGAGACGCTTTCGTGAGAGATTTGGAATCTATCTGTAAAAGAATATCAATTGATGAAGTTTATATCATTAAAAATGAGATGAATGAGAAATATATAAAATGGTTAACCAAATATATTAGAAATTATGATTGGACCGGTCCACGAATTTTAATATTGAAGAATTTAATAAGAATAACAAATGACGACGATAAACGGGTAATATTAAATGATTTTCACTTGCTTCCCACTAGCGGGCATGCAGGTATTAAACGTATGACAAATAATATAAAGCGTTATTACTTTTGGCCAAACATGGTAGAAGACATTATAGGATTTGTGAAAAAATGTGACAAATGTCAAAAACAAAAGCATTCGTTGCATACAAAACAACCAATGGTAATAACCACGACTGCGCAGTCAGCATTTGATAAAATATATTTAGATATAGTTGGGCCCTTAGATAAGGATTATCATAGTTACTCATATATCCTCACATTGCAATGTGAGTTAAGTAAGTATGTAGAAGCATATCCATTAGTAAGAAAGGATAGCGTAAGTGTAGCACGAGCATTTGTAGACAACTTTATCCTCAGGTATGGCATCCCTCGTGAGATCGCGACTGACAGGGGAACCGAGTTCATCTCTAGTACTATGACTGAGGTATGTAAGTTGCTAAATATTAAACAAACATTTGCTAGTGCTTATCATCATGAATCGATAGGTTCACTTGAGAACTCGCATAAGTCACTTAACGCTTATTTGAGAATTCAGACAGACAACAACAGTAGATATTGGAGTGAATGGCTTCCTTATTGGTGCTTCTCGTACAATACCTCTGTACACTCGGAAACAAAGTATACTCCCTACGAGCTAGTATTCGGAAAGTCATGTAATATACCTAGTAATTTTCAAAATTGTACTGTTGATCCTTTATATAACATAGATAGTTACCCTTTAGAATTAAAGTTTAAATTACAAAAAGCGCAATGTGAAGCACGACAAAATTTAATCAAAAGTAAATTAAAAAGAAAATGTAAATTTAATGAGTATTTAAAACCAGTGATGTATAACAAAGGTGACTTATTATTAATTAAGAATGAAACAGGAAATAAATTTGATAATGTATACCATGGCCCTTTCAAAGTTTTAGAAGATCTTGATCCAAATGTTAAAGTTTTACGAAATAATAAAGCCGAAATTATACATAAAAACAGGACAAAACTATATATTAAATGATAATAGATTTATATTATATATATATATATGTATATATATAGGTATATATACATAAAAAGCTGTAAGAGTTGAAATAAATAAATAAATAAATAAATATTAAATATTGTATATGTCGGAAGGATGGTGTGGGCGATGTCAAGCGAGAACCCTCTTCGTCATATATATCGGTAGAGGTATGTTTATGCAGTAATAAAACAATTAAATCTTCGTAATTAAAGTAACGTTTACTTTCGACAGTGCACAATAAAATTACTCAGCGATTGCGTAACGTGTGAACTGGGCAACGATTGACGAACGATTCCCCGAGCTTGCGCTTGCGCTGCTTTATATATCACTCGGTGGTGGAGTTGAAGTGACGTCGGCCAGTTGTTTGTTCACTGCTTGCCCATTACATTCGCAGTTTACGAAATAATGACGGCGGCGCCGTCACGGCCATACTGACGTACGCTCGTCCTCGAGCGTCTTCCGAGCATCTGGGAACAAGATAACAACCCGTTCGTTCATCCTGGCATTTCTAATCTCTATCTAGTATAACCTTTAACAAAAGCTTTCAATATTGTGCGGGTTCGGTAAACCCTTCAGTTTACCACAACTACTACGTTATCATCACTCATCAGTATTAGAACTGGAGACGATTGTGCTAGGCCGGATAAATATCCCTTTAGCGAATGCTAGACCGGACATCAGTCCCTTTAGCGTATGCTAGACCGGACATCAGTCCCTTTAGCGAATGCTAGACCGGACATCAGTCCCTTTAGCGAATGCTAGACCGGACATCAGTCCCTTTAGCGTATGCTAGACCGGACATCAGTCCCTTTAGCGTATGCTAGACTGGACATCAGTCCCTTTAGCGAATGCTAGACCGGACATCAGTCCCTTTAGCGTATGCTAGACCGGACATCTGTCCCTTTAGCAAATGCTAGACCGGACAACAGTCCCTATAGCGAAACATGCTAGACCGGACAACAGTCACTATAGCGAAACATGCTAGACCGGATTGCAATCCTTATGGTCGGATCGCAACCCCTTTAGCTGAGTCATTGGACTGGATTTTCCCTTCAATGACTCTTTCATACATTTTTTTGTTACATTTTTTTTTCTTTTTTTTTAATTTTATAAATAAGTAATCAGTTACAACACTCATTCACTCTGGTAAATCTGCTGATGGACTTTCCATACTATTACTAATAGCGCTAGGTACGTGAACTAGCCGATACAGTGCTGCTATTAACAGATATAGTGTCGCTATTAACAGATATAGTGTCGCTATCGGAAAGTTCATCCTCAGCATCATCAATCACAGCTATGTCACACAGTATATTATTACCAGTCAGTCGATCAGTTTCATGGACAAAATCACTCTGGCTATCATCCGCCGTCACGTCATCATCATAACTTTCGGCTATTTCTATAAAACCTAATGGACCGCGGGGTACCTCGCGTAAGTTCTCATGGGCGACCTTGTACGTTTGATTAGAACCATTAACGAGTTTCTACTCGTACCTATCGTTTTCTAAGAAATCAGTGATTTTGTAGGAACCTTTATACTTTGGAATTCGTTTACAGTTAAAAGTTTAAAAAGTTACGATGTTTCAGTAGCAAAATCAATAACCAGAAAACTTATAGACAAACTAACGTTTCACAATCTCACAAGAATATTATTCTACCAAGCAACCCAAAGTATTTAAACTTTGTAAGTGATCACGGCTGTGCATAGCCCAGTAACTCACAGCTACTCTTTTCTAACGCGAAACTTACAGGACACAAGAGAACGTGAACGAGAGAGACAAGAAACATCTATCTGCGGAGTATCTCTGGAGGATCGAATCAGAGACAAGATAATCTGACAGATATTCAAACATTTCATCTTACAAACTGAAACTGCATAAAAATCAATACGATACTAACTAACGTCACACAGACCAGTTGCCAACCAGGCAATTCACCAATCAGATGCATTGCCACACAGGCGGTTTGCCACACAGGCGCTTTACCACACAGGCCCATCGCTACATGATCCTCATGAATGCGGTCTGGTGTGTGAAGACCCATAGCCACAAGTTCCTCATGGGTGCGGTCAGAGTACGAGTGCGTGAATATGATGTAAGTGTGGGTATTTTTTTTTTTTGATGGGACAAGCCCGCCACAGCCTCCCAAAACCGCTGCAACTCCTGTAAGCCAGGATCTACAGTAGATACAACCATGAAAACACCGGAACATTGAAGTCCGGCGCGTCCCAGGGACATGAGTAACTGTCTTGGTTCCCGCAACGAAGTGAATCAGAAGATATTATAAGAGGAGAAGAAGAAAAAACTATAGTTTCCACTTCCCTCGGTGAATATTACTGCAGGAGACAGAATGAATTAAGCCTGAAGGCACAAAGAAGGGACCGTACAACTGGGTGTAGTTATCTAGGCAGGAAACCAGTGATCAAGGAGCTGGTCTTAAATCCTTGACGCCGGATGTCTCTTTAAACTGTCAAATACCAAGCGGTCACCGGTGACCGCAACCTATTGTTCTATAATTGTGTCTGCAAAACCGGTACTCGACGAGTTAAACACTTTATCTTTCTACCTCTATATGTGTTCGATCCATCAAAAAAAAAATGAAAAATGAAGTGTGGGTATGTGAGTTATAGGTGTTGAGTGCAACTCATGACATTGACACTTCGTAAAATTCTCAAAGAACCTGGTGATCAGATATTCTCCTCATCCTTAGTCCTCAGATCTACTGTATTTCAATTTCATCTGTTAAAATTAAATTACTCGACATTTTACGTAACTTATAGGCGCTGCGATCGACATTTTTTGTAAGACGCAATATAATAATGAAATGCAGAGTCTCGTTACTCCGCGTTTTCTCTATTACCTCTAGACAAAACCCGACTTCACTACATCTGGAATAACCACCGAACAGCCTATCTACTCACTACAACGCACTTAGCGAAAACATATCTCAAGGCCTTTAAATCAAAATAAATGATCAACAGCCATCAAGATTTTCAAATTTATAGACTACACAAGTATGGATAGTCACTCCAGTATTCCAGAGTCACAAGTCAGCCACGACTGTAGTTTCATTATATGGACTCGAGTCCCTGCCCCAGTAACGACTATGACTAGCACACACGATACAGTAGAATAAATGAGAAGTTTTACCCTTACAATTACTAACTCACTAGGTACTGAAAGGCCCTAATTATAACAAATCCTAATGGCAAGATCAAGGGAAGCATGTTTCTCATCAGAGTATTCTTAGCGCTATTTTCCAAGCCAACAATAATCCTAAATGAATGTAGGACTTTAGAGGACTCTTCAATTCCGACTTTAACTACCAATTATTATTAGCAGCTTTTGACCTTTATTTGTTATAAACTACTTTTTTTTTTCAATACTCTGTACCGCATTAGACAGCAAGCACCACTTAACTCGTCGAGTACCGTCATTATAGACACAATCACAGAACAACAGGTTGCGGTCACCGGTGACCGCTTGGTGTCTGACAGTTTAATTCTGCATCTACCTCGCGGAAACCATACCTCCAAGTTCCAACCAAATGAAAGCCTAAAACTACTTGAGATATTACCTAACAATACACAACACAAAATAACACTATCAGATGTAATTCTAATGACCATGTATAACCTCGGATCTAAAACATCACGGCTATTTTCTTTAAATAACTACCCGACAAAATAAAATAAAATTTAAAATTGGAAAACTAACAATTGTAAACTCAAGTCTTTGACTCGTTTTTGACCCATATGGTATCGGAATCATAATAAATGGAACAAAGTCACCTGGTATAATCCCGATGGGAGCAGTGTCCAATTGCAGACATCAACACGCCGCTCACCAAACGCTGCGTTAACGCCGCGTATCTCATGCTGTCACTGGACGCCAATGTACTCCGGCTTGAATTGGGACCACGTCATGTCTTCATTTGCTGCTTCAGATAGCGATTCAGTTCGAAGTAGCTGCCTCAACGTTAGCCACGTTGAATCTTCACTACTGAGTACCTAGCTATGTATAGCTAAGCACTTCCAATCTTGCAGCACTATCTTCTTTGTCGCATTTGCATGTAGGTAGTTCTTCACGAACCGGCTCCGATAATTTTAACATTTTCAATAATCCTGGTCCATCCCACTTCTGATGTCGGAAGGATGGTGTGGGCGATGTCAAGCGAGAACCCTCTTCGTCATATATATCGGTAGAGGTATGTTTATGCAGTAATAAAATAATTAAATCTTCGTAATTAAAGTAACGTTTACTTTCGACAGTGCACAATAAAATTACTCAGCGATTGCGTAACGTGTGAACTGGGCAACGATTGATGAACGATTCCCCGAGCTTGCGCTTGCGCTGCTTTATATATCACTCGGTGGTGGAGTTGAAGTGACGTCGGCCAGTTGTTTGTTCACTGCTTGCCCATTACATTCGCAGTTTACGAAATAATGACGGCGGCGCCGTCATATACTACATAATTATGTATAAAAAAAACATACTTAATGTAAATTTTTTTTTTCTGTTTTTGCTGGGCGTATAGTGGATTCTATGAAATGATGTCATGCTATTCCTAGATTCTAAGAGTATATTAAATAATGTAAGTATCGATTATAGGGGAGTAATAAATCATATTCGTTGCTAACTGAACGTGTTCTATTTCTCTCCCGAATCGAACCTTTATACTATTGTTGAACCGTGTTCTTACTCGACAGTGACATAGAATGTGTATGACTATTTATCGTCATAAATACAACTTTGCGATATTTAATTGAGTCTGTATCAGAGGTGTGATATGAACCTATGTGTAGTAATGTGTACCTAGTAATGTGTAGTAGGGAAATAAAAAACATCAATTGAAATAAAACCATATTATTTATTTATCATAAAACATGGGTTTGTTGGAGAACAAAACATTTGCAGAACGGACAAACTCCTGCAGTTTCTGCCACTGAGGAGAGTCTAAGTCGGCCTGGAGTTTGATACGTACGATTGCCTTCTTCCACAGCTCCAGCGAGTCGGTGTTGCGCGCGTCGTTAGCTCGGTACACCTTGCAGTCGATGTAGTACTCGCCATGGGTGCTCGCTGTTCGTCGCTCGCACCTGTTAGCCACTCGGTACACGAACAGCGACGACAGGCATGCTCGATCTGATGATCCCTCTCCGACTTCCGCGCCTGTCTCGTGGCCCTGGCTGATACCGAATATATCGCTATCACTCGTAGTTTTTTTACTGAAAAAACAAAACAAACTTGAAAATATAGACTAGAATTATTATTGGTATTCATTAGACTTATCGCTTAAATAATAATTCGTTAAGAAATACCTACATAATGCTGCTCTAATTTTGTAAGTAGTAAAAGTAGCGATAACCATCATTAATCTCATGAGACAAACATAATGAAACATGTAAAACAATATGCAATTTACCTGGGACGGGTTGATTTTGATGTGCGTTTTCTATTCTTTTCTGTAGCCTTACGACCAGTTTTCGATTTCGGTTCAATAGTTGGTGGTGTTTGATAGTATGAACCCTCAGAATTGGACCTGAAACAAGATGTTGGTACAACCGTTAATATAAAATAAATTAATAAGTACGCCGGCCGTGGTGCTGGAGATTACAGTCAAACGAGTTTTTGAATATTATATACTTACATTTTTTCGTTGATTGTTTTAACTTACTCAACTTCAAGTCGATAGCAGAGGTAGCAGGCACGATGATTTTCTTTAACTGCTGTTAGCGACGGCGGTTGACGACACTGACTGTACTGACTGAGTACAACCATTTACCGATCGCAGATCACGAGTGTGTTAGAATTTTATCTCTTAGTGAAATAAAAAAATATATAACTAAGGGCGTTTATTGGTATTCAAATTCTATGCATCTGATAAGTTGTCCATGTATAAGTATATGTACACCATACACATACATACCCATGGACTCAAAATACTTACCGTTAGAATCAATCAATATTAAATTTAATTTATAATTATTCCATTTGCAAAATTTACTAATGGATTAAATCAAATCCATATGTTATTATATTGATGTAATTACGAGAAAAGGAATAAAGTTGTAAATAGGTACTTAGATTTAAAATACTAAACTTCATTTCATAATAGTTTATTCTAACTGTTATTTCAATTAAATAAACACCTCATTATTACAAAATAACAAATAAACACTTAATTTTAACACATTTTTAATAAGTGAACACCAACACATATTTAAACATACAACATATTACATTTTTAGAACATAATATATTATTATTACTTAATTACTTAACTTGATTAGGCTCGGAGCTCCGTTCAGGTCGGCGGCGGTACATAGAATGTAACCCCACCCGACCGACACATGTCTTTTATACTAGTGGGTAGACTAGTCAATCACTTACCTACATGATTTTTATTTTAAAAAGAGAATATTTTAAATTGTTATGATATACTAATAACGTTATTAAATTACAACGTAATTAATTCTAATATTGAAACATAAATAAGCACAGAAAGTACCTACATTATTCATTACCTAAATTGATGCAAAAGTAGTAGTTTACAAAAATTACAATAATCGTACAGTAGGTAGGTATTTCCAAAATTATTAAGTACTTAAAATTATTATGTAATTACACACGAATGGTTATTTCTTTTGTATATTTTGATAAAATACTTGAATAATCTATCACGGCCAGACTGACCAGTACTTCGTTCTCGAAGTACCCTTCATTAGTTTTATTTCCATTATTATTATTTTTTCTTTTTACATACATTTTTTTTTCCTTTTTTTTTTTTTTTTTTTTCACCTGCTGCATTAATTCGCAATTAACCAGCAGTATTACTTTTTGATCTATGGCCTTGGCATACAAGCACCTATCACTCGCTGCACAGTGAATTTCAGTGAAGTATCAGGGCAAAGATCGACCAGCGACTTTTTTTTTTTTTTTTGTGACTCCTGACCGTCATATATTAACCCTATCACCCGCCGCTATATGATATTCAGGTTAATATCCGGCCAGAAGCCGACCAGCGGTAATATGTACTGTATTTTATCATAATAGACATAGTTACAATGTTACATGGTTACAATTCATAATCAATTAATTCATCGAAAAACAAAAACAAAATTAAATCATACCTATAATATAAATATGTTCTTTCAATCTGAAATTCATTTTATCAATGTTATCATTTCTTTAATCATATCATAACAATAACGACAATTTATATTTTAAAATAATAATCTATCACGGATCCGCTTTACACGGATTCACACGGATTCCTCAAAACAAATATTTTGTTCCAACCATTCACCTGGCCAGGCTCTTAATTTGTCCTTAGCCACTGTGATAACCCTAATATTATTTTGACCCCGAAGCGCAAATCTGTCATTTTCTAGAGCTTCTATGATCTCGTAAGGCCCTCTATATTTTGGAGCAAGTTTGTCATGACGTCTATGGTCCTGACTAACATAAACAGTGTCACCAACGGAATAAGTCTTATTATCTCGTCTGGTATTGTCAAAACGGTGTTTAGAATTAATAGCACTTTCATTTAGTTTTTGTCGTGCTAGATCACTATCAGTGTTTACATCAATATGGGGCTGATTTGATTCATCTACAACATCATCTAAGCGAGCCTGTATGGGAGGTATGTTTCCTTCTCTACCTATTAGGAGTCTAATAGGTGAAAATCCTGTCGTTTTCTGAACAGTAGTATTAAGGGATTGTTGTACATTCCAAAGAACGTTTGGCCATTCTGCAGTGTTATTGGTTGATGTAGTCAACATATTTATTACTGTAGCTACATAACGCTCCACCTGACCATTTCCGCGAGGGGTACCAGTGGCTATCATATGGTGTCGGATTTGTAACTCTCTAAACAGTGACTGAACATTATTTGAAGCAAAATTTGTCCCTCTATCTGTAATTATCAGAGACGGAGTACCAAATAATGTTAGAGTCTCTCGTAAAACAAATACTAATTCTGATCCTCCTAAATTCTTAAGTGGTTTTAGCATACAAAACTTTGTAAAACCATCGATAATTAACAAGATGTGTCTATAACCATCCGCGGACTGTCTAAAAGGCCCAGTACAATCAAGGTGAATTGTATGAAAGGGAATACTTTTTACTAAAGGGTGGAGCAACCCTTGTTTGGGCCCCGAATGACCCTTACGAGAAGTACAGATTAGGCAGTGGGAAATGTACTTTTTAGTAAAAGCTGCTAAGCTGGGAAACCAGAAATGTTCTCTAAGTTTATGGAGTGTTTTATCATAACCTACGTGGCAATTTTCGTCATGATAGAGTCGTAGCATGCGCAGCCTATACCCCTTCGGGACAAATAATTTTGGTATACTGTTAGGATCAGTTTTATAATGCAGCAATTCGTTAATAATTATGTGACTGACCATGTTAAAGGCGTTAGAGAAATCAACCAGCACCAGAACAGTCACCTTGGCGTCCTCCATTGCTGCCCTAACATCGCCAGTCACTTTAAGGAGTGCAGTGAAAGTGCTATGACCAGGCCTGAATCCAGATTGCAGTGGTGAAATAAGTGAGTTCCGATATATAAAACCGGAAAACTGTCGATGAACGCAGGCCTCGAGCACCTTGGATAGGAAAGGAAGGATAGAAATGGGACGAAAATGAGAAGGGACAGTGGGGTTGGTGACTTTAGGAAGCGGCCGAATATATGCTCTCCGCCACAAGGATGGGAAAGTACAGGAAAACAAAGAGAAATTTATTATATGGAAAATCGCCGGTAGGATGTGATCCAATATTGTGGTGATCATGAAACGAGATATGTTATCACATCCCACCGCCTTCGATTTAATGGATAATATTATCTTACCGACCTCTTCAGGTGCAACTGGAATAAATTGAAAAGAAATAACACTGTAGGCGATGATACCTGGCTCGATCTGATCCTTACCTCTAATCCTTCCCTTATTTCCTCTCACGGTCAGCAGGATGCGCCTGGGTTCTCTCACCATGACCTGATCTTCCTTTCCTATACCCTTAAACCTCCCAAACCCAAACCCAAGGTCTTGTACAGGCGAGCTTTTGGTCGCATGGATTGTGAAGGGCTCAAAAGGGATGCCTCTGCCATCAACTGGGTGCCACTGACAGAAGCAAATACCATAGACGATAAGGTGGCTTATTTTAACTCAGTTGTGGTTCAGCTTTATGATCGTCATGCTCCTGTCAGAAAAATTATCCAAAAGCGACCACCAGCTCCATGGATGACACGCGGAATCCGTATGGCAATGCGACGCAGAGATCGAATGTTTCGGAATTACAAGCGAGATCGTACCGACGAACACTGGGCGGCTTATAAGGTAGCGCGAAATAGGTGCAATCAGATGATACGCAACGCTAAAAGCCGCCACATTCTTGAGAACATTACTTCTGAGTCTTCTGCCAACATCTGGAAATTTCTTGGAACTCTAGGTATTGGCAGATCGCGCAATTCTGACTTCTCGGTTTCAGTTGGATTAGATGATCTGAATCGTCACTTTTCCTCGACCCACACATTAGATCAGGATACTGAACAACAGACACTGGCCTTCATTTCTGGTATGACGGGCTCTAATACTAGCAATTCTTTTCAATTTATTCCAGTTGCACCTGAAGAGGTCGGTAAGATAATATTATCCATTAAATCGAAGGCGGTGGGATGTGATAACATATCTCGTTTCATGATCACCACAATATTGGATCACATCCTACCGGCGATTTTCCATATAATAAATTTCTCTTTGTTTTCCTGTACTTTCCCATCCTTGTGGCGGAGAGCATATATTCGGCCGCTTCCTAAAGTCACCAACCCCACTGTCCCTTCTCATTTTCGTCCCATTTCTATCCTTCCTTTCCTATCCAAGGTGCTCGAGGCCTGCGTTCATCGACAGTTTTCCGGTTTTATATATCGGAACTCACTTATTTCACCACTGCAATCTGGATTCAGGCCTGGTCATAGCACTTTCACTGCACTCCTTAAAGTGACTGGCGATGTTAGGGCAGCAATGGAGGACGCCAAGGTGACTGTTCTGGTGCTGGTTGATTTCTCTAACGCCTTTAACATGGTCAGTCACAATATCCTCTTAGCTGTTCTGGCCTATCTGTCGGTCTCTGATGGAGCACTGGAATGGTTCTCTTCATACCTTCGTGGGCGTCAGCAGATGGTGCAGGTTGATGATACGTCATCGGGTTGGGCCACACTGCACAATGGCGTTCCACAGGGCGGCATACTTTCTCCTCTTCTGTTTTCTATTTTTATCAATCTTATAACTTCTGATCTTCAGTGTGCGTATCATCTGTATGCCGACGACTTACAGGTGTACTGTCACGGAGTGGTGGCTGATCTGGACCAGTGCATCGCCAAAATCAACCGTGATTTGGCTGCTATTGAGAGTTGGTCCGAGAGGTTTGGAATCGCTGTCAATCCTGACAAATGTCAAGCGATTATTATTGGTAGTAGTAAAAGTATGGCCAAAATCAACTTCACTATACTACCGCCCGTACTGTACAACGGGACGCCTGTCCAATATAGTGAGAGCGTCAAGGACCTGGGTATACATATTGACAGTACCCTCAGTTGGCGAAGTCAAACTGCCAGTGTGAGTCAAAAAGTTACCGGATCGCTGCGGTCTCTGTACCGTCTCAGAAATGTACTGCCTCCCATCACTAAGGCGATGCTTGTGCAGACCTTAATTTTCCCCATCATCGATTATGGTGATGTGTGTTACTATGACCTGAATGCAGATCTCCTCAACAAACTTGACCGTCTTCTAAATAACTGCATTCGATTCGTTTCTAACTTGCGTAAATACGACCATGTGTCTGCACAGCGATCATTGTTGAAATGGTTGCCTATTCGTCAGCGCAGAGAGCTAAGGGCACTCACAACTTTATTTTCTCTGCTTGACTCTCCCAATTCTCCTAACTATTTAACTTCCCATTTCCAGTATGTATGTGACAACCATACTAAAAATCTACGCTCCTCGCATAATCGGCTGTTGCACTGTCCTGTCCATCGCAGTAACTTTACTCATTCTTCTTTCTTCATTCAAGTCATTTCTCTCTGGAACACGCTTCCAACGAATGTCAGAACCGCAACCAGTCGTCTGAGTTTCAAGCGGAGGGCGCGTGAGTACATTAGCGGAAAGCTGGCAGTTTCATAACATCTTTCATAATTTTTCATCTTGTTGTAACATAGGACAAATTCATATACGAGTCACAAATATATTTATATGTATAATGATATTTATATTATATATAATTATATATATCTATACGATTATATTTACGTATTTTATGTATGCTTTTGATACCCTTTTATTAATTTGGATAAATACCACTATTTCTCATGACTGTTTTGCAGCTTACCACCTACCACATACATTTCTGCACTACCCAAAGGATGACTGGCAGAGAATGCTGTTAGCATTAAGTCCTCCTTATGCAATTGTATAAAACTTAAATAAAATAAATAAAATAAAAAATAAAAATTGCAATATTTTTTTTTTATTTAAACTACCTCTATTTCCACAAATAATTATGAGGGTAGAATCTTGTTTAAAACTATAATTAATAATTTTTTCCATCTATCGAGCATAGTGACAACTCGGATTATTTATCTATACTCCGTTCGGGCATTTTCTTTGTACTAAAAGTTTTATTATATTGATATTATTTTTTTCATACCTTTTAACTATTTATTTACTTTTTTCCGATGAATTAAAACAATAGTTTTTTTTTTTTTTTTTTTTTTTTTTTTTTTTTTTAAGGGGGGAAAATCATCGAATGACTGCTCCCGCCTGGGTGAGGCGGGAGGGAGTGTCAGACTCTTACTGACTAAAAACCACCCCGTTCCTTCTCCTGCACGTCGAGCCGGAGCCCCGGTTACCCGTTAGGTTCTCCGCGACTCCGAATCGGCATCGGCCCTATTGGGCCCCATCTGTGGTGGTCTGATGGCTCTTTGAGGCGCGCGCGGAACGCGACGCGCCGTACGCTCGGGTCTGTTTCTGGTCGGACGGGGAGCCACCCATGCTCGCCGTCCGCAGGCCCGCGCTTACGGTGGCCGGAGATCGTCCCGCGATCCCCGACGCCCGGTGTGTCCTTCGCGATGGCTGGGTTGCGAGGAGGCAGCGCTTCGCTGCCTCACGCGTCCCGCCTCCTCCTTAGCTAGCATGACTGCTTCGCAAAAGGAGGAGACGGCATCCCAGTCCCCCTCGCTCCGCATCATGGCCCGCACTAGGCCCGGACGCGAGAGGTCGCCATCGCCGATCACTTCCCTGAGGACACGGCGGTGCTCAGCCCACGAAGGGCATTCTCCCACCGTGTGTTCCACCGTGTCCTCAGGGCGGTCCTCGCAGTGATGACACCCGGGCGTTTCCTCCCGCCCCATCAGACACAGGTACCTCCCGAAACTTCCATGTCCGGTGAGGACCTGCGTCAGGCGGTAGGTGAGGACGCCATAGCGTCTCTCAAGCCACTCCTCAAAGAGGGGACTTACCGCTGCGATGGCAGCGAGCCCAGCCCTCGGTTGCGACAGTCGTTGCTGCCATTCCGCCATGAGATCGCGCCGGAGCTCATCCCGCCACGCACTTATCTGGCGCGGCAGCGGAGTTTCGCCCCGGCGACGTGCCTCCGCGCGCATGCTGTGCACGCGCGCGAGCACCTTCGCCTCCAGATCCCACGGCGGTAATCCGGCAAGGAGGTTCGCCGACTCCCCAGAGATCGTGCGGTATCCGCGGATCATTCGGATCGCCATGACCCTCTGTGCCATGAGCAGCGTCCGAGCGGGACGCCGCAACAGGTTTGGCGCCCAAACAGGGGCGCCGTAGAGGGCCATGGACCGCACGACCCCGGCGTATAACCTCCGGCAGGCGGCGTTTGGCCCCCCGAGGTTGGGGAGGATGCGTTTAAACGCAGCCCCCGTCCTCTCCAACTTTGGAGCCAAACGTCGGAAGTGCTCAATGAAGTTCCACCGACTGTCGAGGACGAGTCCTAGGTACTTCATCGTCGTCTCGACGCCGATGGTAACTCCTCCCGCCGTTATTTGGGACCCACCCGGAGGTGGCGCGTTCCCGCGGCCATGAAAACACATGGCCTCGGACTTGTGGAGCGCCACCTCGAGTCCCAACTGCCGGATTCTCTCAACGACTGTCGCAACCGCTGTCGCCATTAAGTCGGCCGCCGCCTGGTGTGACCTCCCGTGCGCTAGCACCAGCGTATCGTCGGCGTAGCATATTGTGCTAACGCCGTTCGGGAGGTCGGTGCGCAGCACCCAGTCATAACCGATGTTCCACAGGAGCGGCCCCAGAACCGAACCCTGCGGAACACCGCGTGACATCTCTCGCCGGTTCCACTCGCCCCGGTGACCGGGGTAGCTGACGGACCTGTCCGTCAGGTAAGCCTCGATTACACGACGGAGGTAGGTAGGCACCCGATGATATCGGAGTGCCTCCAAGATGCAGCTCCAGGGCAGGGAGTTGAAGGCGTTGGCGATGTCCAGAGACACCGCCACTACGACCTTACCCCTGGACACTGCAGTCCCCGTCGTGAGGTCTCTAACGCGCATGATGGCGTCCACCGTGGAGCGCCCTCTGCGGAAGCCGAACTGGCCGTCCGACAAGTCCGGCCCAATGTCCGTCAGGTGCGCGACGAGGCGGTTCGAAATGATTCTTTCGAAGACTTTCCCCACCTCGTCGAGCAACACTATGGGCCGGTACGCGGACGGAGAGTCCGCAGGGCGCCCCGTCTTCCGCACGAGGACCAGTTTTCCCGCTTTCCAGAGAAGCGGGAACTGGCCTCTCTCCAGACATGCGCTGTAGAGACCAATCAATCGAGGCCCGAGAGCCTCTGAGGCCAGGACCCATGCCTTGCCATGCAGGCCGTCGGGTCCTGGGGCGGTGTTCTTGGCGCCCAACCGGCGCACCGCCGCTCTCAATTCTGCCTCGGTCACCTCTGGGACGATGTCGTCGTCGTCGTCGCTGTAGCCCGCGTCGGGCACCGCAGGGGGAAAACAATAGTATGAACCGAACTCGTATAACTATCGACACCATTGCGCGATCACCAACTCGACATAATAGAATTATCTATGCTCCGTTAGAGCATTTTCTTTGTACTAAAAGTTGTATTATATTATATTTTTCATACCTTTTTACTATTTATATACATTTTCCCGTTGAATTTTCAGTACTGAATTGATGCCGACTCTTGACCAATAGATGGCGCTGTATGTACGAAATATTTTTTTTATTATTTTTTTGTAATAAAAACTACCCTATGTCCTTTCTCAAGTTCCAAACTATGTCTGTACCAAATTTAACACAAATCGGTTCAGTAGTTTAGGCGTGAAGCAAAGACAGACAGACAGACAGACAGACAGACAGACAGAGTTACTTTCGCATTTATAATATTAAAGTTTGGAAGTTTGGATTAGTTTGGATTTGGAAGTTTGGATTAGTTTGGATTAGTTTGGATAATCGTCGATGGTCTGGTCATTTACGTAGCAATATACATAAAAACAATAGTTCTACCCCTATTTATGATAATGTTGCAATTATTAATTCTTCTTTTATAGAACGAATTAAAAGTTACAAAATCACAGTGACAGGCGAACAAATACATAGTTTCCCTGAGATGTTTCTCAAAAGTATTAGTACACAAGTCAAGCATCTAATAGATACTTCAATACAGAAAAACACCTATGTCAAAATAAACTGCGAACTGTTTGCTTCATTTCTTATGTTTAAAAATGATCAACAAGAAATAAAGTCATTCCGAACAAACAATTTTATTACACATTTTAATTACGATTTTGATGCTATTTTACCAAGGATGGTAAGTAAAAACACGAGTGAGGTTTGGAACAGAATGATTTATTAGAACGTCTACTCGTTTTATTTATACATTTGGGGTAAACATTAATTTTACTCAAAATATGACGGACCAATCATAAACGACTAGTAGTTCACGAGCCTGCCGCGCTCAAGGCGTGTCGCTGCTGTCGTCGAGGCGTCTGGTACATGGCTCCCCCCCAGCGAAGCGTACTGGCGGTTTCGAACGTCTTCCAGTCCTCGTGGTGTAGGCGGCGTCACGATTTGCATCGGCTTCAAGTTCGGAGTCTAACAGGAATGCGGGTTTTAGTCGGTCTATGGAGACATTCTTTGTTTTTCCATCGACTTGTATGGTGTACGTCTTATCATTCCGCTGTATTACTCGGTGCGGGCCGTTGTATGTGTGCGTGAGTGGTTTGCGAACTGCATCGGTACGCATAAACACATGGGAACACGTCCGTAGTAGGCGAGGTATGTACGTTGTTCGTCGATCGGTGTTAATGTGTGCAGCGGTTAGTTTTTTTATCGCACTTGTTATGACGTCTCCGTAATGAGATTGTGTTTGTTTTGTTATCTTCACACCTAACATTTCGCCGGGTAATCTGAGTGACTGGCCATACAGTGCTTCTGCTGCGGAGATATCTGTGTCGTTTTTTATGGTTGCACGTAGTCCCAGCATGACTGTCGGTAGCTCGCTCGTCCAGCTTGAATTTTGAAGTCGAGCTGTTAGCGCAGTTTTGAGTGAGCGGTGGAATCGTTCTATCATACCGTTTGCTTGAGGGTGATAAGCAGTAGTACGGGTGCTCTCGATTCCAAGTCGCTTCATTAGGTTTCTGAATAGTTCGGACTCAAATTGACGGCCTTGGTCGCTGGTCAATTGTTCTGGACATCCGTAGCGGGCTATCCAACCTTCGTACACACCGCGGGCCACTGTTTCAGCTGTTATGTCAGCGACAGGGTAGGCCTCAGGCCATCTCGTCGTTCTGTCGATCATTGTCACACAATACCGTTTTCCATCTGATATAGGCAGTGGTCCAACGATGTCGATGTGGATGTGAGACAAACGGTGAGTAGTGGGAAAGGCTTCGAGAGGTGACACGGTATGTCGTTGCGTTTTTGTTTGTTGACAAGTGATGCAACTTCGTGTCCAGTTGTTTATATCAGCGTTCATGTTCGGCCAAAAAAATCGCTTCGTTATCAAATGTCGTGTGGCGCGAATACCGGGATGACTCATCTCGTGGATTGCAGTAAATACTGTGCGTCGTATTTGTAGCGGTATATATGGTCGTGCGCTGTTTGTTGATGTCTCGCATAATATTTCGTGATTTGAGTGGATCGATTTTATGCGTTCAAATCTTAACTTTTTGTTACGTATGACTTCTTTGATTTCGGTGTCAACTTGTTGTTGTCTTGCCAGCTCGTCATAGTCGATCGGTGACGGTGAAGTAATTGTGTCGATTCTTGATAGGGCGTCGGCAACGACGTTGTCTTTTCCCTCGATGTGTAGAATCTTTGACGTGAACTGGCTGATGTAATGCAGATATCTAGTTCGCATAGGAGTCTCTGTTTTGCTGTTATCTCTCAGGAGTGCAAATGTGAGAGGTTTGTGGTCAGTGAACACGGTGATTTCCTTGCCCTCGAACATTCTTCGGAAGTGACGTATAGCTAGGTAAATAGCTAGTAGTTCTCGATCGTATGTGCTATATTTCTTTTGAGCGTCGTTCAGCTTTTTCGAAAAAAATCCTAGTGGTTGCCATCTTCCTTGTATGTACTGCTGTAAGGCTGCGCCGACACAGGTGTTGGATGCATCACACATGAGTGAGATGGTTGCATGAGTAGATGGGTGTGATAGCATAACGGCGTTTTTTATGCTATTTTTGCATGCTTCGAATGCCTGTTTTTCTTCAGCTGTCAGATGTATTTGAGTTTTGTCGTTCTTTTTCGAGGTGCTTAGGTACTTGAATAATTTTTCTTGAGTGTGTGCTGCGTGCGGTATACTTTCCTTATAAAAGTTAATGATACCCAGGAAACGCCGTAGTTCTTGTATTGTTTTCGGTTGTGGGTATTTTTGTATACTTTTGACGCGCTCTTCAATTGGTTGAATACCGTCGGCCGATACGTCATAGCCGAGGAACTCAAGTTTTTGCTTTCCGAAAACGCATTTGGAAACGTTTATTCTCAGTCCGTGTTTTTGTAGTCTCTTGAACACTTCCTCTAGGTATTGATTATGACTAGCTTGGTCGGGGGCCGCAAGAAGAATATCATCAACAAATGGGTATACGTAATCCAAATCGCCCAGTATATTGTTCATGTGACGTTGGAATGTCTGCCCCGCGTTGCGTAATCCAAAGCACATTCGAGGAAATTCGAATAATCCGAATGGCGTTATCACTGCGGTCTTTTCTATATCACTTTGACGAATTCGTAATTGATTGTATGCTTTTCGAAGGTCTATTTTGCTGAATATCTTCATTCCTTGCAGTCTATAGGTGAAATCACGTAGACGGGGAATTGGGTATCGATCGGGCTTCGTCACGGCGTTCAATTTTCTATAATCACCGCATGGTCTGAGCTCACCATTTTTCTTTTGGACTAGGTGGAGTGGACTTGCCCATGGGGATTTACTTGGTTGACATATCCCTTGCTCCAGCATTAGCTGGAATGTCTCTCTGGCGGCGTGGTATCTGTGTGGCGGTAGTGGACGTGCTTTGCAGTACACGGGCGGTCCGTGCGTGACGATGTAGTGTTCCACGTCGCTGTTGGTCGCGTTACTGAAGTGTGTGGACGTGATGTCGTTATACTTCTTCAGCAGGTCGCAGTATGGGTCGTTCACGTTGACTGTGAGTACCGTCGGCGTCGAGGTATTGTTTGTTAAACAACCGTTGATTGCTAAGCCTGTCCTCTTGTCAATAAGTTTCTGGGCTCGTAGGTCAACCAGGAGGTTGTGGTTTTGTAGGAAGTCTGCCCCGATGATTGGTCTCTTCACGTCAGCGACAGTGAATCTCCATTTCAGTGAGCGACGTAAACCAAGGTTGAGGTCTAAATTGCGTTCGCCATAGGTTTGTATCGGTGTGCCGTTTGCTGCGTATAATAGTATGGTTGACGCCGTTTTTTTATTTTTGTACGGGGGTATTACGGATATGTTCGCTCCTGTGTCGATTAGGAACCGTAATTTGTTGGCTGTGTCGTAGACATAAAGACGGTATGCGTGAATGTAGTTGATCTCGGGTCCCGTCGTAGCCAAGATCTCGTTTAGTTTTCCCGTCGCTTGCCGTAATTGCATGGAGATCGGCAGTTGCGTGCATTCTCGCCGAAGCGCTTGTGGAAATAACAAACGTCGCTCGTCGTGCGGTTGTAGTTATTATTTCGGCCGGTTCAACGTGATCGGGATCGTGAATGAGCGGAACGACGGTATCTATGCGTCGCTCGCATTGTGCGCTGTACTTTTAACTCGGCTATCTCCTTCGTTAGTTGCATTACGGCGTCTCGTAGATCCAGTTCTCCGTGCATTTTCTGTTCGCGTGCACATAGCGGTGATGATTTTGAATGACCCTGACAGGTAACGGAACACACGGTTTGTATTTCTGTGGCTTGTTCGTGCATTTTATCGGTCATTGCTGCTAGAACGTCGAGTGATTTCTGTTCGCTTACTGCTAGGACTGCTCGTGTTGAGATCGGTAATCGCTGTAGCCATAACATTTGAAGTGTTGCGTCGGGTACTTTCTCGCGCGCCGGTTCTCGCATGCGTCTGAGCAGTTGTGATGGCTTCTGGTCGCCGAGTTCCATATCGTTGAGGAGTTTGTGTAGCTGTCGCGCTCCGGATTCCTCGTACACGGAAAGTAGCCGTTTCTTCGCTTCCTCATATCTTCCGGTGCGGTCTTTCGACATAATAATGTCGCTGATTTGTTCAACGTCCATTTTTTCGAGATGGGCCACCATTAGGCTAAATTTGGCTTCTTCGCTGGGCTTCTGCGGGTAGACGACAGTTTCAAATTGCCCAAACCATAGGGACGGTTGGTCGTGCCAAAATAAAGGTATGCGAGCTTTGACGGATATGGTCTCGACTTCTTCCGATGCCATGTCGATGCTAGGGTATGAGCAAGAAATCACGTCGGGGTCACCACTTTACCAAGGATGGTAAGTAAAAACACGAGTGAGGTTTGGAACAGAATGATTTATTAGAACGTCTACTCGTTTTATTTATACATTTGGGGTAAACATTAATTTTACTCAAAATATGACGGACCAATCATAAACGACTAGTAGTTCACGAGCCTGCCGCGCTCAAGGCGTGTCGCTGCTGTCGTCGAGGCGTCTGGTACACTATTTATAAATTAATTGTTGATTTACTACTAAAAAAAATTGAAGAATTTGAGGAAAGAGATAGTGGTTGGACTTTTTTAGGTAATTCACATTTAGAATTAAATATTAATAAATATCAACCACTCAGCGGATCTAAATTTTTAACTTTACCGAAATTCATAAAAAGTAAAAGAGCTTGTTTGAATATTCGGAACAATGATATATGCAGTACCTATGTACCTCATGTTTATAATGTGTTGTCCTGTGTAATATTGTCTGTGTGGTGTAGGTATATAAAATGATAAATAAATAAATAAATAAATGATGAGTATTGCTTTTTGTGGTGTGTTGTGGCGGCATTGTACCCCACAAATAGACATCCCGATAGAACTTCGTCTTATCCCAAAGTGGGCCACTTTCAGGATGTTTTGAATGTTAATAATTTGACATTTCCAATTACATTCTCGGACATAGCTATCTTTGAGAAAAATAATCCTTCTATCAATATATTTGTATATGGTTTAAAAAATGAGAAGACAATTATTGGACCATTATTGTATACAACGTTGAATAATAAGTGTAATAAAAGTATCCATCTACTGTTTATAGAAAACAATAACAATTCTCATTACTGTCTTATGAAAGATTTATATCGTTTAGTTAGAAATCAGATGACCAAACATCATGGTAAACTATATTTTTGTGAAACATGTTTACTGTTTTTTCCAACACTTAGTCAAATTGAATCCCACTTGTGTGGAGGGATTGTTACTGTTTTACCGGAACAAGGATCATTTTTAAAATTTAAAAATTTTGATAGGAAACAAAGTATTCCATTTGTCATATACGCGGACTTCGAAACATTACTTGAACCCATTTCCGGCACTGAATTCAACACCGCTAACACGTCATACTCACAGCGCCACGTGCCGGCGGCGTTTCCATATAATGTCGTCTCATCAAATAATAATGATACCGTTGAGGGCTATAGAAGTTATCGCGGTAATGATTGTGTTTCAAAATTCATACATTTTCTTACTGAGGATGTAAAACAAATACATAGAATTATATGCAAAAACGAGCCTATGATATTCAGTGATGAAAATTCTCTTGAGTTCAAACGTGCTGTTAAGTGTCATATTTGCGACAATTTACTCTTGACCGATAAAGTAAGAGATCATTGTCATATTACAGGCGTATATCGAGGTGCAGCACATAGACATTGTAATTTGCAACATAAAGTGCCAAAGTTTATTCCAATATTTTTTCACAATTTATCAGGGTACGATTGTCATTTATTTATAAAAAAGTTAGGAGAAATTCCAGGCCCAATTAAAATAATCCCTAAGACTAAAGAAAAATACATAGCATTTACCAAGTTTATTCCTGTTGCTGATAATGAGTATATTTGTATTAGATTTTTAGATTCATTCAACTTTTTAGGGACAAGTTTAGACAAGCTCGCTAAAACATTGCAGGTGGAAGATTTTGTTAATCTTCGATTTCATTTTCCTAAAGATAGACAGTTTAATTTATTGACAAGAAAAGGAATATATCCATATGATCACATGACCAATTGGGGATGTTACGATCAAAAATGTTTGCCACCTAAAGTTAATTTTTATAATTCTTTGTCTAACGAAGACATTACTGATGAAGATTATAATCACGCACAGACTGTTTGGACTGAATTCAATATTAATAACCTCGGCGAGTATACGGACCTATACTTAGCTTTTGTTGACAGACGTATTTCAAAATTTTCGGAAAACCTGCCATTTTGCCCCGCACGGAGTGGTAGGGCCGCCCCCACGGGTCCCTATCGAGATGCGCGAGCATCTCCCCGCGCGCCGTCTTCTTGGCCCGGGATATTGCCGTCTGCAGAGTCCTCCGCGCTTCGCGGTAGGACTCGTACAGTTCCCGGGCCACGTCCGCCTCCCGCACTCTCCGCCTGCGGTAATTGGCGTGCGCTCGTCGCGCAGCTACGCAGGCTTGCCTAAGGCCTGCGAGCTCTTGCGACCACCAATATACCGCAGGTTTCGTAGGACGACTCTTGACGCGGGGCATCGCGGAATCGCAGATGCCCGTCATCGCACCTCGCAAGGCTACCGCCTCCTCCTCAAGGGGGGACCCTTCCGTAACTCCCGGCTCCGCCGGCGCCGCGAACCACGCCTGGACGATGGCCGCCTCCTCGGCGACCTCTCGATCCAGGCGCGATAACGCCCACCTGGGCGGCGGATGGCGCCTGCCTTAACTTGGTCAGCAGGGCACCCTCCCGTCCTGGCCACAGCGGCCACCACCTCCGTCTCCGTTACGGAGTCGTCTAGGCCCAAGATCCTGACATCCAGGCATTTGGTGGACCTGGACACGCGGGCCTCGTCCGCACCGAGGCACGCCCTAAGCCTCTCGGCCAGGGCGTCGGCCGATGGGCCGCTGGTCGCGCCGGGGACCTCCAAAAGACGGGCTCCGGTAGCGGTCACCTTGACCGCGAACCCGTCTGGCGCCCCGAACTCCGCAGGAGATACCGCCCCCTTCAATTTGGCGAGGACGTCGCCGTAAGTGACGCCCCTATTGACCGCCTCGGGCTGCAGCGTAATCACTACAGCCGCGGTCTTAGGGGCGAGGAGCAAGGCAGCAGCGCGTTTCTCCCTGCGCTGCTGCTGCCGTCGCTGCCGCTGCGCCTTCTTGCGGCGCTTCCGGCCCTCCCTGGCGACTCTCCTCGCCTCGCCGGCGATTTGCCACCCGCCGCCGTCCTCCGCTCGCGGGGCGGGTTCCACCACCGCTGCCGCAACTCCAGCCTGCCGGGCTGGAGCGCCTCTCCTCTCCTTGCGCCCTGCGGGCGCTGGCGCCGTCGGCGCAGCTGGGGTCTGCGCCGGCGGGGGCGCCGAGGCCCTCGCTGGGGCAGCCGGTCGCGCCCTTGCCGGCGGTTGGGAGCTGCGGCTAGCCTGACCCGAGGTCGAAGGCTTGGCCGCAGCGGCCGCGTACGACCGCGGGACCGCGGGGGCGACCTGACTCGCCGCGAGTGGGGGGCGCAAGAGCCTGCCCTCCAGCACGTCGAAACGTCGCTGGAAGGCAGCCAACTCCGCCCGCAGCAGTCCGACTACGTCGGCCTCCGCCGGGGGCTGGGGGCGACTGCCGCGAGCAGCGGCGAGCTCGGCCCTGGCCGTCCGCAGCTCGGCCTCTAGAGCCGCATTGGAGGCCGCCAAGCGCGCCAGCTCTCGCCGCATCTCGGCCAGCTCGGAGCGCACCTTTCCCGCAGTGGGCACCGCACACTGCTCCAAGGCCGCCTCCGTTATTGTGGCCGCCGCCGCCCTGAGGAGGCGGAGCCTAACCGGCTGGGATTTCCCCAATCGCCAGCTTGTAGAGCTCCGCCGTAATGGCCTGTTGGAGGCCCCCGGAGCCGCTCTCGCTCTCAGAGCCGCGCTCGCCCTCCGACATCTCCACGCCGGACATCTTGGCCGCAGAGGACTCCGAACGGGCAGCGCTTGAGAGAGCCCTGCCCTCCGCGGCCAGCTGCTCGGCTGACTCCGCGTAGGCAGCTGGTGCCGGTTTCCGGCGACCGCTTCCCTTGCCGCCCCTACCCCGCGCTGCCGTGGGGACCTTGGGGGGAGGCGCCTCCTGAGCGCCGGAGGACGGGGACAAACTGTCCTCCTCCAGCCTGGGGCGCTTGAACGTCCCCGTCGCGCGGCGGCGTGAGCCTTTCGAGCTCACGCTCAGCCGCTCCGCCAATGTTGTGTCGGACTCTGAGTCCGACCCCCTTCGACTAGACTCCCGTGTGTGGGGCCTGCTAGACGAGTCCAGCGCCTCACCACGAGTCCCGGAGCCACTTGGGCTCCCTTCTCCCGCTACTGCAGGCGAGCCAAGCTCACCCGCACTCTCCTCCTCCGGTTGTGGTTTTGATTTTGATTTATTCTCCATACAATTCCCACGAGTAATAAGGATAAAAAGGCGTGATGTTATGTATGTATGTACTCTATAAAAACCCCTAATAATATCATTAAAAAAGCAAAAGGAATAAAATCATGCGTGGTCAGGGATTTAAACTTATCAGACTATGAAAACATTTTATTTAATGGTGGAGTAATCCGGAGGAAAAATAATCAGACTATGAAAACATTTTATTTAATGGTGGAGTAATCCGGAGGAAAAATAATATGTTTCAATAAAACATGAAATATTTACTCGGACTGTCAACAAAGTTGCTTTATCTAGAAATGATGACAAACGATCGATATCTGGGGATCAAATATCAACCCGAGCCTGGGGTCATGCATTTATATTTAAGAATGAATTACTTTGATCTTAATTTAAGTGTTATCTACAGTTAATCATGTATTAATTTAAGCTTAGTTTTAGAATATAATAGATGTTAGTGATATACAATTGTACGAGCTACGCTGTACATTGACTTTGTCGTCATACGCGCGAATAATTAAATCATCGTAATCAGCATTTCTGAACATTGTAAACTACATAATTAATTTAATTCAGTAGCAATAAAACTATCTAAGAGATTGGTCGTCTACTCATTTAACATTAACAACATTCAACATTGCAACATAAACTTATAATCAATACTGTAGGGAGTTACAACCACCCCTACATATGGTCCTTCGAGCAACGGTGTGATTCACTATTTATTTACGTTAGCGAATCGGTTGCACTGGCCTCCCAGAAGCGGGTCTCACCAGTGATCAATTGAGAAGTCGCAAAGTATCGTAAGTAAAGGTGGTCACACAATAGCAAGAACCGAGACAGTGGAGCGATAGTCTGCATTAATAAAATCGAAGTTTCGTTTGTATTTAACGGAAGTATAACAGTGAATGATGGAGTCCTCAGCAGACATGTATCAAAACCAGAGGGAACTGTCTGACAACATACAGAGGGTTGGAATCAACATCAAGAAAGACGGTTGGGCGAGGAAGAATGCTGACTATTTCAAGCGGCGAATGCAGATGTTAGAAACTTTATGGGGTGAGTTTCAATTTAACCATGACCGTTTCACAACAGAAGAAAGCGGTAAACACCCATACTTTACATCTGCTTTGTACACCAAGACACGTCAGATTTATCAAGATGTGAAAGATCTAATCATTTCCCAACACCAACAGTCTTCAAAACAGTTACAGCCCTCAACTGGGAAATCAGTAACACCAACACCGAGCACCTCTCAGCAAGTTCAAGAGAGTGTTGCCGGAGAAAAAGAGAATCAATCGAGTGGGGAGGAGGGTGACACGAACAATCCATCTGAAACACATGATGACAGCGACACAGATAGATCTCCTTCTCGCCAACAACAACATATCCCCGCGAAGAGAGACATAGGATCCAACAGCAAGCTGGATGACCTGCTTCGTAAACAAACAGCGAACTTCAAGGCTTTTATGAGAGCTGTAGCTAACATTCAAGTGGAATTTATAACAGAGAAGTGGGAGTTTGAGGATGCTCTCCAAATACTACAAGCGCGTTGGTCAGCTGTTGATAAGCTACACTGGGAAATAGAGTGCGAGCTTAACGGCGACAAGATTGTTACCTATGACGAACGCTACACGAGGTATGAGGTGCAATTCAACAGCGTGAAAAGAGCTCTAAACACCAAGATGTGGGCAAATACTCACCAACAGAAAACAACGCCTAAGTTAGAAATACCAGTATTTCACGGAAAATATAATCAATGGATGTCCTTCAAAGACCTCTTTACTGAAGCGATACACAATAATATATCGTTGTCGCCGGCACAAAAGATGCAGTTTTTAAAGAGCAAGGTGCATGGAGAAGCTGAAAGGCTAATACAGCATTTACAGATTAGCTCAGAAAACTATTCGGTGTGTTGGGAAATTCTCAACCGCCGTTTCAATAACAAGAAACATATATTTGCCACACATTTCAATATGCTGCTCAATATGCCGATCATGCAACAACAGTCCCTAACAGCACTCAAGAGAATGCATGATGTCACTGTTGAGTGCCTACACGCTATAAAAAACTTGGAGGTTGATATCACATCTTGGGATCCTATGCTAGTGCACATGTTGTCACTGAAGTTGGACTCAGTAACACTTTCAGACTATAATGACTCATTGAAAAATTCCCGTGAGCTACCTGTATTGCAAGAGTTCCTAGACTACATAGAAGCAAAGTTTACCTCATTGGAATCATCTCAGCGTAAACAAGATGATATCCAGAAAACTAATGGATCCAACTCACAGAGCCAAGGAAACTCATACTCAAAGAAACAGTACCACAATAATTACAAATACAACCAGTCGGATAGCAACAAGGTGGTTACGAAATCATTTCATACATTAACACTGAAATGTCCACTTTGCAATAACGAACATGGCATATATCGTTGTGCTAAGTTTTTGGAAATGAATAATGACGCAAAACTAAGCACAGTGAACAAATTGCAGTTATGCGTTAATTGTCTATTTAGTCATAATGGGCGCAAATGTACATCGATTTACCGATGTCGAAAGTGCAAAGGTCAACACAACACGCTATTACACGATGCATGCAACAAGAGCACTGAAGAAAGAGAGTCTATTTCTGCGAATGTCTCTCGAGATAACAATGACTATGAGATTCTATTAGCAACCGCGGTAGTCAAGGTACAAGGTGCTAATGGAACTTTACATAATATGCGAGCCCTTATAGATCAAGGGTCACAGATATCATTGATTACCGAACATGCCGCGCAAATTATTGGTGCGAAACGTCAAAAATGCAAAGGCGTTATCTTTGGAGTTGGACAAAAGGAATCAAACTGTAAAGGGCTAATAACAATCTTATGCCAATCGTCATATAATGAGTTTAAGTTTGAAACATCTGTACTCATTATGAAAAACCTAATCAAAAACCTTCCAAACAGATCCTTTACAAAACCATCATGGACTCACTTGCAAAACATTAATCTAGCAGATCCAGACTTCAACAAAAGTAGCTCCGTGGATCTTTTATTTGGAGCTGACATTTAGTCTCAAATAATGCTGGGAGGAATGATCAAAGGTGATGACGTCACTCAACCTATAGCGCAGCAAACGCAACTAGGATGGCTTCTGTGCGGAAGTGCTAAAACATTTCAGTGCAATGTAGTATTGAATAATGTGGCAGATATGAAACAATTCTGGGATGCGGAGGACATTATTTATCAATCTAATATCTCACAGGAAGATCAAACATGCATTGAATATTACACCAACACAACACAGCGCTCAAATGATGGGAGATATGAAGTCAGATTGCCAATGAAACCTGACATGGCAAACAAAATAGGTGTATCCAAACCGATGGCCATAGCTCAGTTCAAAAATCTGGAAAGAAAGCTACAAAAACAAGAGCAATTAGCTAAATCCTACAGAGAGTTTATGTCAGAATATATTGAACTAGGTCACATGAAACTATCAACAAGTATTACAGCACCGGAGTGCTATTTACCACATCATGGCGTCCACAAGGCCGAATCAACCACAACAAAGTACAGGGTGGTGTTTAATGCATCCGCAAAAACATCAACTGGATGTAGTTTAAACGATCTTATGTACCGGGGCCCAAACCTACAACAGAATCTGCAGACATTACTAATTCAGTGGAGACAGTACAAATATGCTTACACCGCTGACATAGAAAAAATGTATCGACAGATTTTAGTAGCTCAATGTGACCAACCATTGCAAAGGATTGTATGGCGAGACTCACCGAATCAACCCTTACAGTCTTACCAGCTAACAACAGTCACATATGGTACCAAGGCAGCGCCCTTCTTAGCTATGATGACGTTAAGACAATTAGCAGCAGATGAAAGAAAACAGTTTCCAGAGGCTTCAAAGGTACTAGAAGAAGCATTCTATATGGATGACCTAGTTCATGGATCGCATTCAACAGAACAAGGAAAGAAAATAATTTCCGACTTGGAACAGTTGCTTAAAAGTGGAGGGTTCAATCTTAGGAAATGGACAACAAACAACGCGACGCTACTAGATCAAGTTTCATCTCAACAGGTCAATGAAGACTTTTTCAAATTCAGAACAGAACAAACGTCCAAAACTCTTGGTCTGTGTTGGAACCCAAAGGAAGACAAATTCACTTTCCAATGCTCTATTTCAAACGAGAACCAAAAACATACAAAACGCAGTCTACTGGCTGAGATATCGAAATTATTCGATCCATTAGGATGGCTCGCTCCTTTATCAACAAAACTGAAATTATTGTTCCAAAAATTGACTGCCTCATTGGCCGAGTGGTCGCAAGTGCGACTGCCGGGCAAGGGGTCTCGGGTTCGATTCCCGGGTCGCACGGAGGGGCAATTCTACTATTTAGGCGGCCAAAAATACAATTCTTAAAATTTGTCTCAGGTAAAAAAAAACGACTACCTGAGACTGGTAAAAACCCGTAGAACAATGGGCGACCCAACCCGCGGTCCCACTCGGAGCGCGCGTCTAGGTGTGCCAGTCTAAACTTGATCGTCGCTCTAAGTGTACGTATTGCTTTTAGACATTTCTTGCAAAACTACTATTTTAAAAGTGAATATTGTTATTTTGGAGTGTGTCGTGAAAAAAATTATGATGGATTCAAGTATAACGGGTAAGAGTACATACATATTAATACGTTTTAAGCCAATGTTAAAAAAAATATTGAGTACAGACAGATTACAAAAACATGCTCGTGTTTGTTGTATTAAATTCTTATTTTTTTGTAGTTCAAACGTTTTTGTTATACTTCAGGGATCGTCCCATCAGTTTTGTCAGTTGTAATATAAAAAAGGGTATTTAAACTTATTAAAAACGATTAAATTGGCCGTGATCTCCCGTGAAAACAATGGTTTCAAGTTCAATGAAAGATAGAGTAGAAATTCATCGAATTTGCCATTTATTATATTTTTTGTTTAAACGAGTTCTCCTTTTGTTGCAGAAGGTGGGGGTACTTCAGGGATGCGAGTAGTAACTCGTAGATACCTTTTTAACAAAATGCAGGAACAAAACTCTAATATCTAGCTCTTATAAAGTTGATTTAAAAAAGTTTGCTCTATATGGGTATGAGACTGCGAAGACGTACATTGATTTATATCCCTGGCATCCGATGACTCCCACAATGCATAAAATACTAATACACGGCGCAACTGTCATGGAAAATGCACTTTTGCCTATTGGTTTACTATCAGAAGAAGCAGCAGAGGCGCGTAATAAGCATATTCGACTGTACCGTCAAGATTACGCTAGAAAATTTTCTAGAGAGCAATGCAATTTAGATGTCATGAACAGATTATTGCTCAGCTCAGATCCCTTGATATCTAGCATAAGACCAAAACCTAAAAAAAGGTCTATGCCACATAGTGAAGAAGCAATACAAATGCTTATGCCTGCTGAGGCCCACACGGTTGAAGAGAATTCCTCTGATGAGGAAACGGCCGCAGAAGAGTCTGACAGTGAAATATATTAAAATGCGAATGAATTAAAAATCTGGTGAAGACACGTGAGACTCCTCATTGCAAAATAAAAAGCTGTGTACTTTTTTTTTCAATAAACCGTAATTTTCTCATTAACAAATGTGTTTTACTTGAATATATGTTCAACAAAAGCTTTTGTAATTAAAATAAAATAATAATAAACTGTTTAGAATACATAAAACAAAGAAAATAATTTTGGCCGCCTAATTTGAATAAATGCCCCACCGTGGGTCGGGCAAAAGTATTACTGGGTTTTTCAAAAAATTCCTAGTAGTAGCACGGAGTCTGGAATTGTGCCCGGTATATGGCAATAGGCTCACCCCCTATTACATGGGACTCATAACATAAATAGTGAAAAGTGGGTGTTACATTGTACAGTGGCATAATGTACACCTCTGCCTACCCCTTCGGGGATAAAAGGCGTGATGTTATGTTATGTTATGTTATGTTCCAAAAATTATGGGAAACAAAATTAGAATGGGACGACGAAGTATCAGATAACATAAACAGTGAGTGGTACAAGATACAAGCGGATATAAAAGCGGTAAATACTTGTGAAATACCTAGATGGCTCATGAGTAACGAAAACTCAACAATAGAATTATTCGGGTTCAGCGATTCTTCGCTGACCGCCTTCGCTGCCGTAATTTACGCACGAGTCCATGCGTCAACAAAAATCACACTTGTCGCTGCTAAGTCTAAAATTGTACCACAGAAAAAACTAACAACATTGCCCAGGCTAGAATTAAATGGAGCCTATCTATTAGCTAAACTAATGCTTAAGATAAAAGAAGCCTTAAATCAACATGAACTGCGAATCTACGGGTGGACTGACTCCATGGTCGTACTGGGTTGGCTACAAGGAGACCCATCAAGATGGAAAGTATATGTGGAAAACAGAGTCAGAAAAATACATGAAGTGATGCCAGGCTCCCAGTGGGGATACGTCAAAACAACAGAAAACCCTGCTGATGCAGCTAGCCGAGGCCAATTTGCTGGTCAATTGAAAGACAATCAGCTGTGGTGGCAAGGTCCGGAATGGCTATCATCCTTTAGAACAAGTGACATAGGAAAACAAACATATACTACAGACCAAGAAATGAGAAAAAAAAACTCCGAAACAAGCAAATGCGACCCAAATAAACATAGCAACAACAAATATAACAGAACAATTATTACACAAACATAGCTCTCTTTTAATCACATCGTTCGCATAATTGCTTGGATACTCAGAGCCTTGAACCCAAAGCGACGTCAATTACCGAAGTATCTTACACTGCAGGAATTGAATAATGCAACAAAGGTAATTGTGAAACAAACACAACATAAAATATTTGACACAGATATTAGTCACTTACGCAAGAAATCATCTGTGCAAGCAAACAGCAAACTAAGGGCTCTCAATCCTTACATTGATCAAGAAGATTTGCTACGTGTCGGAGGACGATTAAATAACACGATATTAAACGAAGAAATGAAGCATCCGATGATCATCCCGCACGAGAGCCGTCTGACACAGTTACTTATTGATCAAGCTCATCGTACAACATTCCACGGTGGGCCCCGTCTTACCTTATCGTATCTTCGACAAAGGTACTGGATTATTGGGGGTATTCGAGCAACAAAGAAACAAATTCGAAACTGTGTTACATGCCGTAAAATAAACCCGGTAAAACAACATCAATTGATGGGTGAGCTACCAAGTGCAAGAACGAACCCCGCTCCACCTTTCTACCATACAGGAGTGGACTACACAGGCTTCGTTGACATCAAAATGAACAAGGGAAGAGGAGCCAAGACAACCAAAGGATATATTGCCGTATTCATCTGCATGGTGACGAAAGCAGTACACCTGGAATTGGTCTCCGATCTAACCAGTTCAGCATTTTTGGCAGCTCTAAACAGAATGGCGGCAAGAAAGGGTGCTCCACGGCACTTATATAGTGATAACGGTACGAATTTCATCGGCGCACATAGACAACTTCGAGAACAATATGAGGAAATCGAAATTACTTACAAGAATGAAGGATTACTAAGGGATTTAGTGGAGATGAACATAGAATGGCACTTTAATGCACCTGCGTGGCCATCTGCAGGGGGATTGTGGGAAAGAGCAATAAGAAGCTTGAAACACCACCTGAAAAGAGTTGTAGGAGAACAAAGGCTTACGTTTGAGGAGTACTACACAATCCTATCTAAACTGGAAGCCTGCTTAAACTCTAGACCTTTGTGCCCGCTAACTGAAACCATCGAAGATTTAGATTGTCTGACGCCAGCCCACTTTTTAACGGGAAGGTCAGGTTTGACCGTCATTGAAACAAAGGAAGATGCTCGCACAAGATGGGAATTAACTAGAAAAATTTTCGCTGACATTTGGAAAAAATGGAAAGAAGAATATTTGAGTCAGCTGTTGGTCAGAACCAAGTGGCAGAGGCCCCAACGAAACATACAAATCGGAGACGTGGTCGTCATTCATGACGATAACATGCCTACAGGGAAATGGTTAATGGGTAAAGTAACCAACATTTACCCGGGAGAAGATGGATACGTTCGCGTGGTAGACCTCAAGACCAAAAATGGTTACATGAAGAGACCCATAACAAAAATATCTATCTTGCCATTAGAAAACAATGAACAACAAAAACAACAAATTACATCCAATCATTGTGAAAGCGCGACTCATCCATCAACAAACAGAGGCACAGAACGGTCACAACACGTCAAAAATAAAACAACAAGCAACGTAAACTTATTTAGCCTAGTTATGACTTTGCTATATTTTCTGAATCCAGTCACAGCAAACAATAATTTCAACACTGCAGAGATCCAACAAGGCCTCTATTTCGACAAAGTGACAAATTTGAAGGTAATTCGCGACGAATGGAAAATAGTAGTATATTATGACCTTTCACCATATTGGACCAGCTTAACAATAATAGAAAAATTCAACGAACATTTGGAAGATGTATGTGAAAGGATCAAACCAAAAACACAATGTAAAATAATTTCACTACAAATGCGACACGCGCTCGCTGAACTTGAACACTACAACAACATGTTGCTGAGTCCGCAAGGCCGAGGAAACATAAGAAGCAAACGCGGGCTTATCAACGGTGTCGGTTCCATCGCACGTTCCTTGTTCGGTGTATTGGATGACCAATTTGCAGAACAATACACACGGGACATTCACCTTATCAGAGAAAATGAGAAACATCTGGCACTGTTAGCCAAAAATCAGAAGTCTGTCATAGAAGCTGAATACAATGTACTAAGACGATCTGAAGAAAGAATAGAAATGCAACACAAGCTATTCAACCAACACTTACTCAATTTGGATAAAGTAACCAACGAGTTACAACAAGAAATGAAGTCCCAAGAATTAGCCATTGAGTTTACTATGTCCGCCATCTCCGCAAACATCTTAATAGAACATCTCAAGGACGTCCAGGAGACACTGTTAGACACTGTGAACAATATTTACAACGGCGACATCAACACGCATCTCATTTCACCAGACCAATTACGGTACGAATTGAACATTATTTCTGGCCAACTATCAAAGGATCTGGCCCTGCCTATCACCAATATGCAAACAGATTTCTTTCGCTTATATCACCTTCTTCAAGTGAAAGCGAAAATAACAGCAAAATACCTGTTGGTTGAGATGAAGGTGCCCTTAACAACCAAAGATAATTACGAGGTCTATCGAGTTATACCTGTACCTAAAAGGAGTGGTGGAGATATGGTCACCCTACTGCCAATCGCTGACTTAATGGCGATAAACCTACAAAAAGACTCCTATCTACCTATTACTGCTCCTGACCTATACGAGTGCATACATTATGATACTACCACTCGATTATGCCAACTACAAACACCCATTTATCGCATGAAATCAGATGAGAGGAGTCTATGTAAAAGCAACAACGACACTGCTAATTGTCAAACAAAACAGGAACGCTGTCAAGACATATGGACGGAACTTAGAAATATGAATCATTATTTACATTTCTGTTGCGAACAATGCAAAATCCGGATCATATGTGGGCATCAAATATCAACACAAACATTGCAAAAGGCTGGAGTAATGACACTTGGCGACGATTGCGTCATCAACAGCGATACATTTACTGCCTACTCAAGAAAACTACAGATGAGTGAAATTCGATCTCGAGTAGACATAGTTCCGGTAGAAATTCCACCGATAAACAATTTAATTAATCTGTCTGTTCCAATTATACAAGAGGTACACAATGGAAGTCTGACCAAGGAAGCGAATATGTTATTGCTGGATGATCTCGGTAACCAAATAAAACAGATAAAGGAGGCCGGATCCGAAGACATTATACCCGACCAAATAACATATCACGACATACATCAATATATCGTACTATACCTATTTATGGCGACCGTGGCAATAGCAGCTGCAATATATGGGTATTACAAGTTTAGGAAACAACCTATACCTCAAGCGATTCCTGGGCCGTTACGCGTTCCTGACCCTGCACCACGGAGGAGATCAACAGTCAGCATGGAAGATAATGCTATGCTCGAATCCAGGGAGCCACCACCATCATCGAGCATAAATAACTTGGATAAAGCAACGTCCCCTACTTCACGTTGCCACACATATAAAATGACATGACATATTTAAGGATTAATTATAATGCTTATGTACTTTTATATTTTAACTTTATTGTATTCAGTTTATGTTACATTAATTTTACTATTTGTTCACTTAACCTAATTTTATACTTAACATTCTAGTTGATCATAATTATACCTATCTTTTTGAGAGGGCAAGATGTACGAGCTACGCTGTACATTGACTTTGTCGTCATACGCGCGAATAATTAAATCATCGTAATCAGCATTTCTGAACATTGTAAACTACATAATTAATTTAATTCAGTAGCAATAAAACTATCTAAGAGATTGGTCGTCTACTCATTTAACATTAACAACATTCAACATTGCAACATAAACTTATAATCAACACTGTAGGGAGTTACAACCACCCCTACAACAATAATGAAATAAAATGTGAATTATTATAATTATTATTGACTTGTTTCATTTATGAAATCCTATTCATTTTAAAATATCATTACACTCTTTTTTTAAATCGGTAAATAAAATAAATACCGATTGCAGTTATTGCAGTTACACTATACACATAGAATACCATGCATCATAAGGTTGATTTTCGAATAACTACTACTTTCAAATAACACGCTTACAAGGCGCTATTTGTCATTGTGTAATTATTACCTATGTTGCAGTTCATTACCCTTCCTTAGCCTGGAGACACAAAATGCCTAGTTGACATTAGTATTTTGTAACAATATTTAATTATTTCATTGGAACATGAAATTTTTACCCAAACTGTTTATAAAATTGCATTATCTAGTAACGATGATAAACTAATAATTTTGAAAGATAAAATAGCAACGAAAGCCTGGGGTCACTCATGTATGATGGGGAAGCAATAATGAAATACGTATTGTACTATTATGATTATATTATTGTTAATTTCTTTAAAGTATATAGGTAATATTAAATAACGCATTAATTTTATTAGTGTTAATTAGGATTACGTATATTATTTAGCTTTAGTTTTTAAAATAAGGAATTTTATGGTTTTATTGTAATAAATGTATGAATCATATGAGTTTACTTCTTTTATTTGTTATCATTTATTTAATTAACCTTTATTTATTTAAAATGTGAAAGCAACTTTGGCATGAGGTTAAAAATCGAAAAACAAGTTTTTAGGGATTCGAACCCGTGACCTTCTGCATAGAAGTCCGTCAATATCGCCACTGTACCATCGTAGATAATTAATCAAGTTTTGTGTTGTAACAAGTTTATACATGTAGCTCAAATGTAATACGACACTGCACATCGTCACGTTCATTGTCCACAACATCGAGCAAAAATGCATGGTTTACATTTTAAGGTGTCGCAATGCAACCTACATTTTATTGCGCGATGATTATTAAGATATTTACACACTACTTTCTTCACGTGGGTCTGGTAGCTAACGATACTTACAATACTTTAGTTATTTGATAGATACTATCCAACTATTTTCGTTATTGCTAAGACCCAACCATTTCACGTAAAGTTTTCTTCCTTTCTTTTTTAAAATTTTCTCTATCATTATTTGATACCACCAGGATAGTTAGATTTTTGAAGTTCTTGTTCATAAAAGGTTCCTAATATAGCTTGTTTTGGGGTGCGGTGCCAGAAGACCTCCCCGTGGTGCACCCTGGGTGCGGACGACAGTCTCCCTAACAGGGGTGATAGGGTTCGGTGTGACTGTCGCCCGCAGCAGACTTCTGGACAGGGCGGGCGAACCCGAGAGGGTTCTGGAGGCGGCGGGCTGTGTGCGGAGGCTCATAGCCCGCGCTTCCGAGGGGCGTTTCTCCGCCCGTCTTTCTGGACTTAGCAGAGAGCGTGGCGGAGAGGCAAGGGCGGTGCTCGTTGTGCACTAACCCTGCCAGCGAGCAGCATCGGGACACAAGCTGTCCCCGATTGCAGCCGTCGATATCGTAATCCGTAAGGAGGTCACGGTCATGTTTTGTGACTCTGAACGGGACGAGGGTCTTGGCTTGGTCGCCCGGACCGCGAGGAAGATAACCTCTATAAAAAATTCCTCCAATACTAAGTTCTGGTGCGCGGCGAGAGTATGCATGGCTGAGGAGTAGTGTCAGTCGTGAGCGCATCCCCAGCTAGGGGACCAGTGGACCCTC
Source organism: Spodoptera picta (assembly GCA_038387885.1). Lineage (NCBI taxonomy): Eukaryota > Metazoa > Arthropoda > Insecta > Lepidoptera > Noctuidae > Spodoptera > Spodoptera picta. The sequence goes on along the minus strand of JAZHFQ010000099.1, from coordinate 2,410 downwards.
TAGTTGGGAAACAGATTTTCACTTACCCAGGTACAGGGGGCACTGCCTGGGTGGACCGAATATTTCCCCCATACTCGTGGGAACTTTATGGAGTTGAACAACAAAAATAAAAAACCACAAGACGAGGAGGAAAGTGCGGGTGAGCTTGGCTCGCCTGCTGAGGCGGTAGGAGGGAGCCCAAGGGGCTCTGGCGCCCGTGGGGAGACGCTGGAGTTGTCCAGCGAGCCCCACACACGGGCAGTTCAGACGGGGTCGGACTCCGAGTCCGACACGTCACTAGCGGAGCGGTTGAGCGTGAGCTCTAAAGGCTCACGCCGCCGCGCGACGGGGACGTTTAAGCGTCCCAGGCTGGAGGAGGACACTTTGTCCCCGTCCTCCGGCGCGCAGGAGGCGCCTCCCCCTAAAGTCCCCACGGCGGCGCGGGGTAGGGGCGGCAAGGGCAGAGGTCACCGGAAAGCGGGGACCGCTGCCTGCGCGGAGCCAGCCGGACGACTAGCTGCGGAGGGCAGGGCCCTTTCGAGCGCTGCCCGCTCAGAGTCCTCTGCAGCAGAGATGTCCGGCGTGGAGGTGTCGGAGGGCGAGCGCGGCTCTGAGAGCGAGAGCGGCTCCGGGGGCCTCCAACAGGCCATCACGGAGGAGCTCCAAAAGGTGGCAATGGGGAAATCCCAGGCAGTCAGGCTCTCCCTCCTCAGGGCGGCGGTGGCCACAATAACGGAGGCGGCCTTGGAGCAGTGTGCGGTGCCCACTGCAGAAAAGGTACGCTCCGAGCTGGCCGAGATGCGGCGGGAGCTAGCGCGCTTGGCGGCCTCTAATGCGGCTCTGGAGGCCGAGCTGCGGACGGCCAGGGCCGAGCTCGCCGCTGCTCGCAGCAGTCGCCCCCAGCCCCCGGCGGAGGCCGACGTAGTCGGACTGCTGCGGGCGGAGATGGCTGCCTTCCAGCGACGTTTTGACTTTTGCGCCCCCCGCTCGCATCGAGCCGGGCCTCCCCGCCCACGACCTCGGGCTCATACGCGGCTGCTGCGGCCAAGCCTCCGACCTCTTCTGGTCAGACTGGCCGCGGCCCCCAACCGCCGGCAAAGGTACGAGCGCCTCCTCCCACGAGGCCCTCGGTGCCCCCGCCGGCGCAGACCCCAGCTGCGCCGACGGCGCCTGCGCCCACGAGGTGCAAAAAGAGGAGGGGCACTCCAGCCCGGCAAGCTGGAGTTGCAACAGCGGCGGCGGAACTCGCCCCGCGGGTAGAGGACGGTGGCGGTTGGCAAATCGCCGGCGAGGCGAGGAGAGTCGCCAGAGAGGGCCGAAAGCGCCGCAAAAAGGCGCAGCGGCAGCGACGGCAGCAGCAGCGCAGGGAGAAACGCGCTTCTGCCTTGCTCCTCGCCCCTAAGACCGCGGCTGTGGTCATCACCCTACAGCCGGAAGCGGTCAATAGGGGCGTTACCTACGGCGACGTCCTCGCCAAATTAAAGGGGGCGGTGACTCCTGCGGAGTTCGGCCCCGGACGGGTTCGCGGTCAAGGTGACCGCTACCGGAGCCCGTCTTCTCGAGGTCCCCGGCGCGACCAGCGGCCCATCGGCTGACGCCCTGGCTGAAAGGCTTAGGGCGTGCCTCTGTGCGGACGAGGCCCGCGTGTCCAGGCCCACCAAATGCCTGGATGTCAGGATTTTGGGCCTGGACGACTCCGTCACGGAGAGTGAGGTGGTGGCCGCTGTGGCCAGGACGGGAGGGTGCCCTGCTGACCAGGTCAAGGTGGGCACCATCCGTCCGGATAACTCGGGGCTGCGCACGGTGGTGGTGAGCTGCCCCGTCACAGCGGCCAAAACATTAAAAGAGGGCAAAAGGCTCTTGGTGGGATGGGTCTGGGCGCAGGTCAAGCTGCTCGAGACCCGGCCTTGTAACATAAAAAAAATATATGTCAACCCAAAATAGGGGAAAATGGATAAATTGTTAAATACCGCCATCTGTCATCGCTTTTGCGAATTAACATAGACGTTAGCAATATAATCAACAACCTTGGATCTTGCCTTTCATATCGACCAAGTGTTAGTAGTGCTATCTCTGTGACATAGATGGCACTAGTTCCACACTAATATTCTTTTAATAGCACTTTCTGACGGTAGGGGTCTCACAGATCGTAATCTGGAACAATCTAGAGATTTCTTCGGATCAGGAAGTGGATCGTGCAAAATATTACCAAATATGGTTATGGTTGGTGCTTCGATCAGTAGTGGAATCGAAAGATAGGGGGTATAAATGTAGGAGTTTTGTAGAAACCGTCCTTTTTCGAAATCGATATCTACAACAAGGAAGATCAGACTGAAGAAGTGCTGTGTCTTATAATTTTATTAAAAAGTTGTCGTGCAGGTCCAATGAAAGACCACTCATGATAATGTCTGAATCTGACCTAACCTTCAAC